>CM076580.1:949787891-950196952 GCA_034641835.2 Pinus albicaulis | reverse complement strand
CATGGCCTGTCTATATAGAGAACCAAGGTTCGAATCTCCTTGGCTTGACAGCATAATCATCATGGGAAATTCCTCCAATTGTGGTGCAAATCTCATGCACAACTGATGTCGCCACTGATAGCTAACTCCACCCTTTCATCTACCTCTTTCACTGGTCTCCACTGAACTGATCATGCACTGTAGTGAACTGATGTGTTCTTGAGTTGAAAAATGAGTTACTAATTAATGAATTAAATAATATTTAATTCACTCCACTCATAACTAATTGATTAGCTAGTTAAACTAATCTCAACTAGTTCAACTAAAATAAACACAACACAACTCCACTATCTGTCTCATTAACTCCTCCAAACTTCTGCCACTGAAGTCCAACTGAATTCAACCATGCATGATGCCATCAAACCCTTGGGAACCACGTGATTCCTCTGTCAGATGCATGAGCCACTTCTGTAGCTCGAACCGAAGTGCTCCAAGAGAGTAAACTGCTGTTTATAGTCTAAATATTATTAAGGGTAAATAATATTTGACTTCCCTGTTTTAAGGAGAGGCAGTCTAAAAATAGACTTCGACCTCTTTGACCTCAAAAATAGAGTCTCATCTATTTTTACCAACATGACACATACTTCAAGAATCTCAAACCGGAATCCCCGAACCATGCTCCATATGTCTAAAAATAGACATAGTCTAAAAATAGATTTTGCGCCAGAATTTGCCTGCGGGCCCACTTAGTGAAGGCGACTTCATTTCACTAAGCTCCATCATCTTGCTGCATTTTCAACACCGATCGATACCACCGATTGTAGAAATTTTATGAATAATAATTAATTATCCACCGAGACTATCCCGATCACATACAATTAACTCATATGCAAAACATAATCTCTTCCACTCGTATCATCACACATGCGGAAATAAAATCAAGCGATAACACATCAAATCATCATACACATTAATACGTATGTATGAAAGTTATATCTGAAAACTCTATAGCTATTGTATATATTATAATGGATAAATCAAGTAACAAACTCAAGATAATACTCCTCACAAGTACTCCGTGACTTTCTCACAGCGTCACAGCCGCGCTCCAAATTTCGCCTTGGAACAAAAAGCGATCGGTTCAAAACTCACCGCCAATTGCCTTGCCTCTATTGCGCAATCCAGGCCTATCTATATAGAGATCCAAGGTTTGAATCTCCTTGGCTTGACAGCGCAATCATCATGGGCAATTCCTCCAAGTGTGGTGCAAATCTCATGCACAATTGATGTCGCCACTGATAGCTAACTCCACCCTTTCATCTACCTCTTTCACTGGTCTCCACTGAACTGTCCATGCACTGTAGTGAACTGATGTGTTCTTGAGTTCAATAATGAGTTACTAATTAATGAATTAAATAATATTTAATTCACTCCACTCATTACTAGTTGATTAGCTAGTTAAACTAATCTCAACTAGTTCAACTAAGTTAAACCGAACACAACTCCACCAACTGTCTCATCAACTCCACCAAAATTTTGCCACTGAAGTCCTAACTGAAGTCAACCATGCATGAGCTCACCAAACCCCTAGGAATAGCGTAATTCCTCTTTCATATGCATGAGCCACTTCTGTAGCTCGAACTGAAGTGCTCCAAGAGAGTAAACTGAAGTTTAGAGTCCAAATATTATTAAGGGTAAATAATATTTGACTTCCGTATTTTTAGGAGAGGCAGTCTAAAAATAGCCTTTGACCTCTTTGACCTAAAAAATAGAGTCTCATCTATTTTTACCAACATGACCAATGCTCCAAGAATCTCAAACTGGAATCCCCGAACCATGCTCCATATGTCTAAAAATAGACATAGTCTAAAAATAGAATTTGCGCCAGAATTTGCCTGCGGGCCCACTTAGTGAAGGCGACTTCATTTCACTAAGCTCCATCATCTTGCTGCATTTTCAACACTCCCTCTCAGCAAGATATGGATTATCCGCAACCCCTATCCTGCCTCTGTGGAATTCAAACTTGCTCCTGGTGAGCGCCTTCGTCAGGATGTCGGCATCCTGATCCTCCGTGGGAACATATGAAAGCATCATGATTCTCCGCCGAACACAATCTCTGATATGATGGTACCTGATGTCGATGTGTTTGGACCTATCATGAAATACTGGATTAGCCGAGAGTTTAATGCAACTCTGGTTATCACAGTAGATCACTGTAGGCTCCAAATGCAACCTGAACAAACCATGAAATACCGGATTAGCCGAGAGTTTAATGCAACTCTGGTTATCACAGTAAATCACTGTAGGCTCCAAATGCAACCCGAACAATCCAACGAGGATCTTCCTCATCCAAATAGCCTCGCATGCAGCCAAGCTAGCTGCCATGTACTCGGCCTCTGCTGAACTGAGTGCCACGGATCTCTGCTTCCTGCTGTACCAGGAAACTGCTATCGACCCAATGCTAAAAACTCCTCCAGATGTGCTCTTCCGGTCCGTTGGACTCCCTGCCCAATCTGCATCAGTGAAGCCAGAAAGCTTCGCTCCATCCTCCTGTCTGTACCATAGACCATATCCCGATGTGCCTCTGATATAGCGCAATACATGCTTGCCCGCCTTCCAAAAGAGCTTGGTAGGCTTAACCATAGCTTGCGAAAGCTGGTTAACTGCATAGCATATATCCGGTCGTGTATTGACCAGATACATAAGCGACCCCACCAACTGTCGATAGACAGTGGCATCCACTACCTCCGCTGAAGTAGCATCCTCCTTCCTCCAACCACCAGGAAGAGGAGTGTCAACAGGCTTGCAGCCTTGCATGTTGAACCTCTCCCGAATCTCCCGGGCATACTTGCCCTGAGAAACAAACAGTCCTCCACTGCGCTGCCAAATCTCCAATCCCAGGAAATAATGAAGGATGCCCAGGTCCTTCATCTCAAACTCTCGTGCAAGATCCTTCTTGCATGAAAGTATCAACTGCTCGTCGCCAGTCAAAATCAGATCATCTACATACAGTACGATGATCAACAGCTTCCCCTCCACCACAATCTGGTACAGGTTTGGATCCGCCTCACTCTTGGAGAATCCAAGCCCGGTGAAGTAGCTGTCTATCCGAGTGTACCAAGCACGAGGTGCTTGCTTCAGCCGATACAGTGCTCTCTTGAGTCGGCACACATGCGACTCACTGCTGAAGATCTCAAAACCTTCAGGCTGCTCTATGTACACCTCTTCCTCAATAACTCCATTGAGGAGCGCAGTCTTCACATCCATCTGATGAATGTGCCACCCCATCTGCGCTGAGAGAGCAAGGATCGTCCGTATGGAAGAGTACCTTGCGACAGGTGCAAAAGTCTCCTCATAGTCAATCCCCTCGATCTGTGAGAAGCCACAGGCGACAAATTTCGCCTTGTACTTCTCCACACTCCCGTCAGCCGCCTGCTTCACCTTGTAGATCCATCGCGAACCTACAACTGATTTCCCAACCGGTCTTGGGACAATCTCCCATGCACTGTTCCTGATGATCGAATCATATTCTTCGATCATGGCATCAACCCATGCGGGTTCCTCCACGGCTTCCTCAAACGAGGATGGCTCCGTCACAACACATTGACTCACAAGAGCCATGTATCCAGTGTACCGATCCGGTGACTGTCTCTGTCTGCGCTGTGCTGTAGGTGGTCCTACAGCCTTCTCTGCATCCCGAGCCAGTCGCTCAGCTTCTGTAGTGCGCATGCGCCCTCTGATGGTTGGCGCTGCCTGGGTGGTTTCTTCCACCTCTTGAACCTCCTCTTGTGGCTGATCCACATCCGGAAGCTCCTCCTTAGGAACTAACAGCTCCTCATCTGCATGCAAGTGTAGCTCCCTCTCAAGCAAACACTGCATGGCTTTCTCCTCCTGAAATTTTATATCTCGTCGCACAACAGTCTTGCGACTGTCTGACAAATACACCCGGTAGTTGTGAGGTGTATCAGTGTACCCCACAAATATTCCAACCTCAGCAGTTGGATCCGGCTTCCTTCTCGCATCCTTCGTCACATGCATGTAGACAGGAGAACCAAAAATCCGCAAATGGGAAATATCAGGCCTCTTGCCAGAATAAGCCTCCTCTGGTGTACTCATGCCAAGAACCTTGTGGGGACAACGGTTCTGCACATACACTGCTGTATTGCATGCCTCAGCCCACAAGTGAAGGGGTAGGCCCTGATCATGCAACATCGCCCGTGCAGCACCCACGATCATTCTGTTCTTCCGCTCAGCCACCCCGTTCTGCTGTGGGTTATGGGGTGCGATGAGCTCTCTCCAAATCCCTTCTGCACTGCAGAACTCCTTGAATTCAGCCGAGATGAATTCACCACCGTTATCACTCCTTAGAGCAATCACCTTCTTCCCTGACTCCTTCTCGACTAGTGCTTTAAACTCACAGAACTTCGCGAATGTATCGCTCTTCTTCTGCATGAAGAAGATCCAGCACTTTCGAGAGAAATCATCAACAAAGATAACATAATACTTGTGCTTTGCTGTCGAAGCAACTGAGAAAGGACCACACACGTCTGTGTGAACTCTCTCAAGGATCGTCGTGGCGCGACTATCCTTCTCGTGAAAGTTGGCTTTCACATACTTCCCTAAAGTACACCCCTTGCACTGATCTGACTGCGCAAGGGTGCCCTTAGGAAGCCCAGTAGAAATCTACTGCAGAATCTTCAAAGCTCCATGGTGAAGGTGGCCCAATCTCCTGTGCCACAGTTCGCCCTCATCATCTCGGCTCACCACTTCTCCCGCTTTGCATGCCATAGCTGCGCAGCCATCTACCTGCAACTGATAAAGGTTCTTGGTTCGAACCCCTATCTTCCGGGTCTCTCCGGTAGTCTTACTGCGCAGGAAGGCTTTTCCTTCGCTGAAGACCACATCATACCCCTTATCCTCCAACATCGCCACAGAGATCAAGTTCTTCTTCAATCCAAGTACATGCATGACATCCTTCAATACAAAGGGTTTACCAGACTCCCTCTGAAAGGATATGGTACCGATACCAGTCGCACTGTATCTACCATCATCGCCCATCTCGATGTGCACACCCAAATCTTTGTCCTCCGGATCTGAGAACAAATCCCGATCTCCCGTCATATGAAATGACGCACCGCTGTCCAAGAACCACACCGATCCCATCACACTTGAAACCAAGCATGCGATCAGTGAAAAGTCAAGCTCGAACTGTGAAGCCAAAGCTTCTCCATCTGCAGATCTTCCCGCTTGCTTGTTTTTCTTCTTCTTTGGAAAATTGGTAGCATAATGTCCAAGATCATGGCAGTGAAAACACTTCACTTTCGCCATATCCTGCTTCTTGCCCTTTGCACCGGAATGAGAAGGTTTCTTACCCTTCCCCTTCTTTGCTTTGGCAACCAAAGTGCAATTTTCTTCATCAGCTCCCTTTGATGAAGATCCATCTCGAGTAGTCCTCCTTATCTCCTCCTGCATGAGATCCGCCCAAAGGCGCTCCCATCCTGGCAGCTTCTCCCGACCATTGACACTATCTTGATATGAGTGCCAAGCCTTCGAAAGACCAAGGAGAGCCAGGTCGACCATGTCCTCGTCTTCGACAGTCACCCCCACACTTCCCAGCTCATCTCTGCATTGAGTGAACTTCGTGAGGTATTTGGCGATACTGTCGCCCTTCTCCATCTTGATGTTCCCGAGCTTATCTTTGAGCGCCAGCTTCCTTTGGTCACTCTTACTCTGGAATAGATCTGTCAAAGCTTTCCACATTAAATATGGAGAAGCCTTTCCATGCAGGCTGGATACAATATGATCCTTGAAGCCCTCCAACAGGATCCTTCGACATTTCGCCATGTTCTTTTGCTAGGCTTCGACTTCAGTAGGATCAGTGGGCTTTTGGACATCTGTATCTACGAACTCCTTCAGTCCATTATCTTCTAATACTGCCTCCATGCGATCCTTCCATGCAACATAATTCGAACTGCCTTCAAGAGCATATTCGAGTCGCAAACCGTTGAAAGACATTTTCAACTCCGGCACCAAGAAAACAAAACTGCTGCAAAATTTGAATTCCACCTCAAAGCCAAGGAGAGCCAGGTCGACCATGTCCTCGTCTTCGGCAGTCACCCCCACACTTCCCAGCTCATCTCTGCACTGAGTGAACTTCGTGAGGTATTTGGCGATACTGTCGCCCTTCTCCATCTTGATGTTCCTGAGCTTATCTTTGAGCGCCAGCTTCCTTTGGTCACTCTTACTCTGGAATAGATCCGTCAAAGCTTTCCACATTAAATATGGAGTAGCTTTTCCATGCAGGCTGGATACAATATGATCCTTGACGCCCTCCAACAGGATCCTTCGACACTTCGCCATCTTCTTTTGCCATGCTTCGACTTCAGCAGGATCAGTGGGCTTTTGGACATCCGTATCTACGAACTCCTTGAGACCATTATCTTCTAATACTGCCTCCATGCGATCCTTCCATGCAACATAATTCGAACTGCCTTCAAGAGCATATTCGAGTCACAAACCGTTGAAAGACATTTTCAACACTGGCACCAAGAAAACAAAACTGCTGCAAAATTTGAATTCCACCTCAAAGCTCAACCGCTCTAGATCTGTGAGAAAAAATTATTTCTATCACAGAGATTGACTGCAAGGGGCATTTACCAGACCTTTCACTTTCCGAAGAAAGATGAATCCGGAGGCTACCTGGCCCGCATGCAGACTCTGTCTACCGAAATAAGTTTGTAATCACTGTGATGATCAATCTCTGCTTCAATAGCTCTGATACCATGTAGAAATTTGCTGAATAATGATTAATTATCCACCGAGACTATCCTGATCACATACAATTCGAATTTATATGCAACACATAATCTCTTCCACTCAGATCATCAAACATGCGAAAATAAAATCAAGCGATAACACATCAAATCATCATACACATTAACACAGTATGTATGGGGAAAGCTTATAGCTGAAAACCCCGCAGCTATTGTGTATATTATAATGGAGAAATCATGTAACAAACTCGGTACAATACTCCTCACAAGTACTCAGTACTTTCTCATAAAGTTACACACAAACTAGCTCAGTTTTGAACAGGTTACTGGTTCAAAACTCACCGCCAATTGCCTTTCCTCTATTGCGCAATCCAGGCCTGTCTATATAGAGATCCAAGGTTCGAATATCCTTGGCTTGACAGCGCAATCATCATGGGAAATTCCTCCAAGTGTGGTGCAAATCTCATGCACAACTGATGTCGCCACTGATAGCTAACTCCACCCTTTCATCTACCTCTTTCACTGGTCTCCACTGAACTGTCCATGCACTGTAGTGAACTGATGTGTTCTTGAGTTGAATATTGAGTTACTAATTAATGAATTAAATAATATTTAATTCACTCCACTCATAACTAATTGATTAGCTAGTTAAACTAATCTCAACTAGTTCAACTAAAATAAACAGAACACAACTCCACTAGCTGTCTCATTAACTCCACCAAACTTCTGCCACTGAAGTCCTAACTGAATTCAACCATGCATGTGCCATCAAACCCTTGGGAATCACGTGATTCCTCTGTCAGATGCATGAGCCACTTCCAAGGCTCGAACTGAAGTGCTCCAAGAGAGTAAACTGTTGTTTAGAGTCCAAATATTATTAAGGGTAAATAATATTTGACTTCCCTATTTTAAGGAGAGGCAGTCTAAAAATAGCCTTCGACCTCTTTCGACCTAAAAATATGAGTCCCATCTATTTTTACCAACATGTCACATACTTCAAGAATCTCATACTGGAATCCCCGGACCATGCTCCATATGTCTAAAAATAGACATAGTCTAAAAATAGACTTTGCGCCA
This sequence comes from Pinus albicaulis, assembly GCA_034641835.2. NCBI lineage: Eukaryota > Viridiplantae > Streptophyta > Pinopsida > Pinales > Pinaceae > Pinus > Pinus albicaulis. The sequence goes on along the minus strand of CM076580.1, from coordinate 950,189,123 downwards.
GAATTTTCCTGTGGGCCCACTTAGTGAAGGCGACTTCATTTCACTAAGCTCCATCATCTTGCTGCATTTTCAACACGACGAAAAATATACAATCCTTTCCCTGCACCGCAGGAAACCCTGTGATGAAGTCCATCGAAATACTCTCCCATTTCCCCTCTAGAATGGGAAGAGGCTTCAACAACACTGCTGGATGGTTCATATCTCCATTGTTGCGCTAGCAAACTTCGCACTCCTTGACATGCTAGATTACGTCCTCCTTGAGGCCCTTCCATGAGAACCTCTCTCTGATGGCCTTGTAGGTTTTGGTAAACCCCTGATGACCAGCCAATGGTGAATCATGAGAAGCCTGTAGTATCTTCTTCTTGAGCTAAGAGCCCTCAGTCAAGAAGATCTTGTCCCTGTAGTAGATGATCTCATCCATCACCCTGTAACGATCATCCGTCACCTGTCCATCCAGAACGTCGCAAGCAAACCGGTCCTTGGAGTACTCCACCAAAAGCCGAGCCCTCCAATCTGTATCCAAACTCATCAGAGACAACGTGGCCAGTCTATGTGAAAGTGCATCGGCTACCACGTTGTTCTTCCCCTTGACATACTCAATGTCAAAGTCATAAGCTTGGATCTTGCTGGTCCACTTTTGCTGCCTCTCCTATAGTTGCTTCTGCTCCAAAAATAACCTGAGGCTGTTATGATCAGTCCTCACCCTGAACCTGTTACCCACCAAGTACTGTCGGAATTTGGCCAATGCATGCATAATGGCCAGCATCTCCTTGCCGTATATAGGATACAACCACTCATGAGGAAGGAGCTTCTGGCTCTCATAAGCTATAGGGTGTCCTCCCTGCATAAAAACTGTGCCAATACCCTCTCCCGACGAGTCACACTCCAAAACAAAAGGCTGCATGAAATTTGGCAACGCAAGCACTGGGCAGCTGCTCATAACCTTCTTGAGCCTGTCAAAGGCCCACTGCGCTGTATTTGACCAACTGAATGCCCCCTTCTTCGTCAAATATGTAAGGGTTGCAGCAAGCTGAGATAAATTCTTGATGAACTTCCTGTAATAAGTGTAGATACCAACAAATCCTCGAAGCTCCGTCACATTCCTCGGCTCCGGCCAATCTCTGATGGCCCTGATCTTCTCCTCGTGGACCCTCACTCCGTCCACTCCTATGATGTGTCCCAAATACAACATCTCCTTCAGCCCAAACTCACACTTAGAGACCTTAGCATAAAACTGTTGCTCCTCCAAGATATGCAATACTACCACTATGTGTTGGAGATGCTCCTCCCAAGTCCTGCTATATATCATTATATCATCAAGAAAAACCAACACTAACTTCCGTAGATGACTGTGGAAGATATGGTTCATGCACGATTGGAAAGTAGCTAGGGCATTGGTTAGCCCGAAAGGCATAACCAAGAACTCAAAGTGGCCATAATGGCACCTGAAAGCAGTCTTGGGAATGTCCTGTTCCTTCACACGAATCTGGTGGTACCCGGATCTCAAATCGATCTTTGAGAAGAACTGTGCTCCTCTCAACTCATCCATCAGCTCATCTATCTGCGATATGGGGTATCTGTTCTTCATGGTCTTCTTATTTAGGGCCCTGTAATCAATGCACATTCTCAATGTGCCATCCTTCTTCTTCACCAACACCACCGAAGAAGCAAAAGGATTGGTGTTAGGCCGAATATGTCCAAGAGCCAGCAACTCCTGGATGGCCCACTCAATCTCATCCCGATAAGCCTTGTGATGCCTATAGGGTGTGGTAATCACGGCCTGAATGCCCTGCTCTAACTCAATAGTGTTCTTAAACCCCCGATCTGGTGGTTGTCTTGGCGGTATCTACCCAAACACCGTGTCATACTGGTCAAGGATGGCCTGTATATCTGGATGAACTGTCTGCCTGGTAGTCACTGCCTCTGATACTCGCAACTCAACTGCCCACTCTATGTCTCCCTTCTGGAAGTCTGCCTCCATCCGGTGAGCTGAAACAGTCTTAGGTGGGTAAGTGTGCATCCCACGTATCTTCTCATGCTTCCTGATCTTCTTATCATCCCACTCCATCTCCAATGCCTCCCAATATGTGGTGACTTTCCCCAAAGTAATCAGCCACTGTACACCCAATACCACATTGGTATCTGGTATGTTGACCACGAAAAATTGGTCGGTCACCGTGTAGGTACCCATCGTCACAGCCAACTCTGGCACATATCTGGCACACTGCATCGTCTGATCTCCTCGGACCAACACTGAAAATCCATCGAAGCTCTCTGTCGGTATGCCCCTTCGCTTAACCATCTAGGCATCAATGAAGTTTTGGGTTGCCTCACTGTCTACCAGAACTGAAACTCGCTGCCCTCTCACTGTCCCGCAGACACGCAACGTCAAATACTTGGGTACTCCTCGCAATGCTGCAAGGGTCCCCCCTGTGGGTGAAAAAGCTGCACCTCTTGCTCCTGGAGGTGGAGGTGGCAAATGGTCCTGCGTTGTCTGACTATCTCCTGCCTCCCCATCCTCATACTCATCCTCTTCCTCGCTGCTCTCGGAGAAGACCTCGATAAAATGTTCTTTGCCAGTAGCACATCTATGTCCTAGTGCCCACGGCTCCTGACAGGTAAAGCATAACCTCTTCTTCTTCAACTCCCTCCAGGCATCATCATCTAGCTGTACCCTACCCTGATTCCCCTTCGGAGGCGGAATCCTCACATCCTTCCCCTTTGGTTAGAAAGCCTGTCTCTGGGGGTAGGGTGTCCTGGTCCTGGGTAAGGCATCCTGCAAATCTCGAGTCCTGCCAATGGCATCCTGGAGTGTGGTTGGTCTAGTGGACCTGACTAGACCTCGAAGTGGCTCTGCTAACCCCTCAACAAACATGTAGATCATCTGTGCTGCGGATAGATCTGGCACCATCACTGAAATCCTCAGGAAATCTGCAATATATGTCTCAGGACTCCCGGTCTGTTTGAGCCTCGTCAGCTCAACAAAGTGCTCCTTCGGATCCCTCTGGTCAAACATCTCTAACAGTCTCCGAGTGAACTCGGCATAGGTGGTCACGGTGGAATGCCCAAGTGTAACCATCCCATGGAACCATCAGTCCTGAGCCTCACTATCCAAATGCAGCGTGGCCACCTTGATGGCCTCCGTCTTTGTCATCTGGTTGAGTTGGAAATATATATCCAGCTTCTCCACCCAAGACTTTGCCGAACTGTTTGATGAACCATCAAACGTGGGCAAATGGAATCAACTCGTTGTACGTTGGGTGTCTCCATCATGATAATGCCGGTGCCCTCTGTGATGGTCGCAGGGTCTGCTGTCCCACTTGAGCTGAACATAGTCTCTAAAATAAAGGGCATCCCTGAACTCCTGCCCATATGCCTGGTACTCAGTAAAATAACCACCTATGTGGTCAGGCTCTGGCTCCTCCTGTGCTCCTGCCCCAGTGTCTGCACTCAGAAAAGTGGGCATAGTGGAACGAGTGGGGGCATGTGATGCCTGCTGCGGAGTGGCAACCCGCTCCTACAAATGGTGGGATGTGCCCGACCCCTCACCAACCTGTAAACCCCTTTGGGTTTCACGCTATCTAGCCTCCACAGCAGTGAATCTCTGACCCATCACCTCTATCTGCCTCGCCAGATCCTGCACTGATCTGAGGAGTGCTTCCCCAAACTTTTTTGCATCGCTATCATCCGCCATCGGCTCTCCCTGCTCTGCGTCTACCACAGGCTCCTCCTGTTTTGCGTCCACCACTCGAACACAGTCCCCCTCTCCATAGGTGTTCTCCAACCTACGCTCAATATCTCTATACTTCCTACCTCTGTGGAAGATGTAGGGTTTTTCTCCCGGTGTCATAGACAACTAGCTCCACAGGCTGAGCTAGATCTATGCTCTGATACCACTGTAATATCCCTTTTCAGGGATACCTTTAAAATACAAGAGAACTCCAACCAGAGATGGACTAGGAGGGCATTTACCAGATATTTCACCTCTGAAAAGAGGGTGAGATCTTGAGGCTATCTGGCCCTTTCCAGGCTCTGTGTAAGAGTATGGGGAAAAACACACCAAGTGGTATAGAAGCTGGAATGCTCGAAGAGTAAAATAACAGTAGTGCAAGCATACAATAGCATATATATAGAACATGCAACATATACTCAAGAAATGCAGAGAGAACACTGAGCCATTTTATTATATTGAGAAATATAAGGGAGTACAATAGGTGATCAGAGCGATGGCACCTAAACCTGCACAAGGCAAGTAAGAAATATTCTCAGAATGCTGCTGGAATGGCTGTTCTCTGATTTGTGTTCAAGTTTCTCGAAAACTGCTGCGTACCTGCCCGAAATACCTCCCTTGAGGATCTACACTATCCTCCCAAGGGTCACGCTAAGACTGATTGGGATCCTCAAGAATATGACCTCCCGTTCCACCAAAAGTCTCCAATAAGCACGAGTTGTCCCCCTGCTCAATCTCCCGACCAAAATCCTCCCAGGATACCACACCAGAGCTCCCCAATATGGACTGCGTCCTCCCTCTCAGGACTGTGCAGACAATAGATGCAATGCTCCTCCACAAACGCCGCACTCGATCCTCCTGCGTAATACTGATAGGAATGCCTCACCCGAGCGAGCACTCGAAGTCTCCCGGGGCTAAGGGTGAGATCTCCGAACGGAGACACTCAATGCACTAAACAATGCTACAGACAGGCTAAACAACCAGCGTGCTCAAAGTCGTAATGACCAGCTTCAAATGCATAAACTCCAATGAGGAAATGAGGCGACTCTCCTCCTTTTTATAGCAATGGCCTCTCTCAACCCTAGGCCCCTGCCACCTCCAACGTATCCTCCATTTGGCCCACTTAGGTCATAACGTTAAGTCTTCTAGGAGTGCACTTTATTTTAGTGAGTTATGTCCCCCTCTCGCCCACTTTATTTATATTTCTAACTATAGCAGGCAAAATTGATCAAAATTAATATTTCCAATTAGCTATCGCTAATTGGGAATATTACATCTATGTTGATTTAGATTGCATATCATTTGTTCCATGCTTGCATAAATTACTTCAATGTCTTATCATCATTGACAACAATTGTAGATATAAAATCAACAATACACACAAGAAGATATGAGATAAAACATTCTTCAATTTCTAACCATGAGTCCTACTCATCTTCTTTAAGACTCGGATATAGCTTCACAATATGTGCTTCTTGATTATAAACATTAGCAATTCATTCAAGGATCTTATCTTCGCTTTGAAGCCTCTTCATCAATCAGAGACTTCAAATACATCATTCTCAATGAAAATTTGCACTGGTTCATCTCTCTAGTATACTTGTTTATTCAGTCATTATATGATCATACTTTAGTATATCAAAATATTATAATGCAAACTTACAGACTTTTGACAGAGCTTCACTTGTGATGATAAGAAATTATCTAAAAACACTTCAAACAAGATTGTAGTGATGATGCATAACACTTATTATCCCTAACATAACAAGTATAATGCATTAAAAAATGCATTGAATTTTCAATTAATTTTAATTTGACTAAAAATTAAACAATGTTTTTGTATTGTAGATTTTATAAAAAAATAATTTTTAAATTATATTTTCTTAAATTGTAATTCGTTAATCAGCCTGCTCTTATTTTGCAATGATATTTGGCCACCAATCGTATATTCACTATTTGATATATCAAATCATTGTACCGCATCGAGCCGTGAGAAAATATGTCGTGTCTGAGTTGGAATTGGAATAGTTGGTTGTACTGCAAAGTGGGTAAAATCCAAGCAATAATGCACTCCAAACAATGTCTCTAACTTACTCGAACATTGCAATTCTCCCTGACTTGAGTTGAGTCAAATGTGACATCTTCATAAAGATCTCGTTACAGAGTTTTATTCAATGCACCATCGAAATAAAATAAAGAAAAGCCAAAGTCTCAAGGACAAAACACCCTTTGATCTCATTGCAATATTAAACCATTAATTTGGATATGGATCTTGCCGGAAGCTCCAAAGTCTATAAAATATGGAGTTGTCTATCGAGGCTAAAAATGGTTGGAATCTTAGAAAAACAATTTTAAGAAATTTTGTTATGGTTGGAATTTAAAAAAAAAACAATTTTAAGAAATTTTGCAATAGTAGTGTTTGAATCATGTTTTTGAGAGTGGAAATAGATTCAGCGCCATTAAAAATCTCTAAGACACCTAAAAATTTGAAGTTTGAAAACTATAATCTAGATTTACAAAAATCTCTACTAAATTTTCTTAAAATCTTACCAAAATTTTCATAATTTTCTAGCCAAAAAACAGTCTAGCTAAACTATGCCATAAAATATTTTCAAAAAATTAGTTATACTACCATTAATTTGGATATACCACTTGTATGAAACTCCCAAGTCTATAAAATATTTTTAAAAGATTGATTGTATGAGTTGAAGTGATGAAATTTTCCATTTAATCCATTTTAGAAGTTCTTAAAATAAAAATTATTCAAATGTCACGAAATTAAAATAAAAAGCTTAATCAATGCATTTACATACAGATAAATCTGAAATATATTATATCTAACCATGTGCAGGTTCAATTAGATTGCCTTCACATTTTTATCATTTTCCTTTAAGCACTGGTTAGAGATATAAACCTAAATTCTATATATTTTTGAATCTATATTTTAATGAACATAAATCTGAATTTTTTTTTAAAGGTTCAATTGATGATCTGGTCTTAATTAACTTTCCAATATCTTAAAATATTTATTAATTAAATTATTGTTTATTTATCTATTCATTTTAATTTATTATCAAATTACATTTATTATATATAAAATATTTTTTTTAATATAAACTCAATTTTAATCTTTTTTTAAATATAAATTTTAATTTTATATTTTTTAGTCAAAATATTAAATTAATTATATATATATAACATAAAGATATTGTAATCCCAATTATATAATTAGAATGCAATATTTTATTGATAAGTTCATAAATTTGTATATAATAAACTTTAAAAAGACTTATAGTACAAATAGATAATAAGTTGAAATAATTCATTTCTATATCTTAATTTTTTAACTAATGCACTCAAATTCTTGTTCTCAAATCATAATCCTAGGATGTATCTTTGAAAACTCGATGCCTTAAATGAGGAGTCTAGGTTCCTTGTATGGAATATCAACCCCTAAATATTATCAAGGAAATTGACATTTAACACTAATAGTAAACATTTATTTTTATCCATGAAAGTACTTTGGGACTATCAATATAGCATCTCATCCCATAAATGTCCAGAGGACATGAGGGGATCTCAACATTTATTTTTACTGACATGTATTGAAAGTGGAGCAATAACAATCCACGACACTTCTTATTTGGCACACTAAAATTCTACAAAGTGGCGCAAAGTGCCCCACATGTACTAAAAGCATCCAAGAGATAACCGTCATAAAGGCCATCATTATTTACATTATCGTTACAAGGATTCATGTCATTCAAATCAACATGATCACTCATATTAGAATCATACTCATCAAAGTCATGTATGTATAGAGGGGAGGTTGAAAAAAAAACCTACCATGGTTGGTGACACATCACTGTTATTCAAATGATGAAAGAGGAGAAAGAGGAATATGTCTACCAATATCTTTCAACTGTCCTTGGTGGAGGATTTGTGTCTCGAACATACCAACTATCCAATTTTATTCCAAAGTCCATCCATGATTTGCATATCCTACCAACTGAAAAATCTGATAAGATATCAATAATCATTTCATAGTCACCATTAGAACTGTATTTTTTATATCGAGGTATGAGATGTCTCATAAATATTTGTAACCATGGTGACCATGTCCATGGTCCTAAATAATCACACTTACATGTGAATGTGATTTTGCCATAATGTTGAACCAATCTAAATACCAGAGAATCATCTTTACAAGTCCACCATGTAGTAAAAGAGAAAATAAAAAATATCATGTGTTTGAGAATGATAAGGGAAATTCCCAATTATGAACTCTAGAAGATTAAAGAAATAAACATAAGGATTTTCTCCTACCATATTATTTACAACACAAGGCAATATATGTTCTTTGTACTCAGGTGCTTTTGTTATAATAAGTAAAACATTCATAACAAAAATGTAGAGGACAAACAACATATTCTAAAAATTTTCTTTTCCCAAGGATCTTGCATTCCGCTATTCTCAAGCCTTTTCTAGTTAACAAATTTGCTATATAAAATTTTACTTAGTTTATAATTAATAATAAAATCAAGTCCTTCGTGTCAAATATTCCATCTTAAGAATCTATTATTTCCCTCTTTTGATAATCTTTTATTATTTTGCAATAATTTTTTCCTATACTTAAAATTTTTCTAATAGTAAAATATATAGACTCCAACGAGAGTTACAAACTTTTAATATCATTTCTAACGTCTAGAATCTCTTTATGAAAAGAGGGATGTTTTACCTCAAGATATACGAAAGAAGCGAAATAGGAAAAACATGCCTCTTCTCTATTAGTATGTTGTTGAAGCAATATTATTGCCCAAATTTCATTAGATGCATTTGTTTCAAGAATGAAGGGGCAATCTTCTCTTTATAGAGTCAATACAGTTAAATTTTGAATTTTTCACTAGATTGCTCTTGTGATTTCATCATTCCGAGGAATTCATTTATTCTTTAATATGTTTTTAGAGGATATAAACATTTGTTACTTGGTTTTAGTAAAATATATTTTAGACATCTAAGAAACCTTTGCAAGTAAGCTTTATAAAAAATTATATATGTAAATTTTGATAGAACTTGTAACACATGTGTGTGATTCTATTGATCTTTATGCAATAACTAAACTAAAAAAATATCTATGAGGGTTACATCAATTGGTTGAGTCTCTATGGTTAAAACACTTTTGATATTGAAAGGCCATGGTTCAATTCTCTCTACAGTAAAAATCCATTAAAAAAAACAATTAAAATAGTAAGATAATTCATTATGGCATTACACAATTAAAATAGTAAGATAATTCATTATTGCATTACCTCTTGCAGAACTAATAAAGACTCTATTTGTGAATGGTTCATATTTGTTCATTTTATTTTGTGATAAAAGTTTCGTACTAAATTATTGTAACAGAGAATTGAAGAGCATTCTCATCCATTTATCGTAACATGTCCATTTTCAATATACATACAAATTTTTGTATCATTTCTTTTTCATATTATCATGAAATTTATTAACATCCATTGAAATGATACTTTCAATAATAACAATGAAAATGTTCAAGTATTTTTCTGAAAGTTGACTATTAAAGTATTAGAAAAGAGAACTAAAAGATGTTATATAATTTATTGGTAAGATTATTAAAATTAAATAGTTTTTCATTTCAATAATTATATTGAAAATGTTGTATAGTTTATAAAAACGATTTATTGTTATAATATATCACCAATTTATTGTAACATGTATATTTTCCAATGTACATAATATCATAATAATTAAACTAAACACCAAAAACACAAAACCTTATTGCAATAATTAGAAAAGTTATTGATCTTCAAACTTAATTTTCATATTATAATTATTTATAAATTATTTTCAATATAATTATTAAATTATATATTTAAATATAAAATCAAATTTAATTTTACAAAAACTTTTAGATTTCTTACCATTTATTATTACAATTTTCCTTATTTCTTACTCAATGTAACACCCAAAAAAAAAAATTATTAAAAGACACCCTTTATGATGTTTGGGTCATACCATGGCATTGCTGAAAGAAAGAAAGAAAGTATTTTAATGTCCACGAGGCTAAAAATAGCCTATGGGACATATTGCTTCTCCATCTGACTCTTGAATTCGACCCTTTTCTTGTGGAGTTTTACAATACATGCTCCCGACTTCTCGACAAACTCTTCGTTGAATAGATTATCCCAAGAGCTAGCTGTCAGAATACCTACATAATTTTCCCTGATGTCTTTGAAGGCCTCGAATTCTAAGATGAAATGTTTTTCCGTTTTCAATTTTCTGGAAGAGCAAAAAATACATACTCTTTCCTGCCACATTTCTTTTGGCCTTTTCCAGTGCCCTGTTTCACAATGGAGTTGATGAGAATTAGTCCTTAATTGAGCAATGAGAATTTTAGACCTTTAGGAAATATTGGCTCCTATGTACGCTTTTTGCTGATGATTATGAGTGGGGTTAAACTTTTCAATGTAGTACTTCTTCTTTCTCCCTAGCTCTTTCTCCCAAGTGCTTTTGTGGAACTTATCCATAACAAAAGTTTTTATCTCTTTACTGTTTGTAGGACACATGCTCAGGCAAACACCCCATTTACTAAACCATTTGTTATTTTTCCGCATCCAAGTCTTCCTTATTTTGCACAATTTGTCATTAAACACAACCATGGGCCATCTAACCTCTTCCATTTGCTCAATTTTTTTTAAATACCTTATGACTCGCACCATAGCAATTGCTTCAATAGGAGCAGCCCGTGTTTCACTTAATAGGATAGCATAAGGAACTGTGCTTTTAATTTTGAATTTGTTTGTAATCAAACGCTTCTGAATTTTCTCAATTTGTTTCCACTGCATCTCGGTTGTGATGTTGGCCCATAATTCACAACCGTAGAGAATCACCGGAATCACTAGAAGCCCAAAAAGAGTTAGAGTGGTTTTTCAGTCCCATAGCTTTTCCTCTCTACACCTGTTTTGAAGAGCATAAAATGCTTTCCAACCCCCCGTAGTTCTTTTCTTTCTACAACCCTTCCAAATTAAATTTTTGTTGAAGTCAATTTCGAGGTATTTGTAGTCTGCAACTTCTTCTAGAATGTTGCCTTCAAAGTAGAACTTATGCTGGTTATGCTTTCTTTTGTTAGAGAAAACCACTACTTTCGTTTTGCTAATATTGGCTTGCATCCCCACCCTTCTACAAAAATTCTCCAGGGAACGTAAGTGCTCTTGCAAACCAAGAGTCGATTTAGCAATCAGTATAAGGTCATCTGCATACAAAAGAAGCCTTATAACGAACTTGCCCAATTGGATACCGTCACCCCCTTCCGAATTTAGCCACTCTTCAATCTTGTTAATATATAAACTAAAAAGGGTAGGAAACAATGGGCAACCTTGCTTGACCTTGATATTGCTTCTAAAACTTTCAGAAATTCCTGCTGAAGTTCTAATTTTGACTTTCACCTCTTTGTACAGCCTATGCACAGGTGCTCTCAAATGCCTGGGAACCCCGAGTTCCTCCATTATGCGCAAAAGCTTATCCCTAGGAACCGTGTTAAAGGATTTTTTGAAATCAACAAAGCAACAAAAAACTTCTTCCTTTTTTTCCCAAGCTTTTTTAATGATCTGCCTTAAAGTTATACAATGATCAACTGTGGAATGTTTAGGTCTAAAACCAGCTTGCCCTTTAGCACGTTTATCTCTTTCTTCTGCCCACTTGCTGATTTTCTTTTCTATCATGCTTCCAAATAACTTTGCAAACAAGGGGTTTATCATTATGGTTATGCAATTGGAGCGATTATTGACGTCACCACTCTTGAAAAGAGGTATTGCCATACTAGTTGTCCAATCTGTGGGGAACCCCTGTTGTATGATGTTGTTGAAAATTTTTGTGATGTGAGGTGAAAGAATTTTTAAGCCCCACTTTAGATACTCTGCTTGGAGTTCAACTAAGTCTTTTGCTTTTCCAGCACCCAACTTCTTGATACCCATCTCTACCTCTTGCACTATGAAGAGTTTTGTGTATGTGCTGACCAAGGTTGGAGGGTCAACCTTGGGATCCCGCTCATACAGTTGTCTTGCATATTCGGACCATTTAGAAGCTGTAATGTTGTTTTCATTTTGCACCTTTTTCAGATGGAGCTCCTTCCAGAATAATTTGGGGTTATTTTTTCCTAAGGAAGATTAGTTCTTCTCTCCTCGACACCATGAAATCACCCTTTTTCTTTCTTAATATATGCTTGTAAGCTTTGAGCTTTATGTTATCTTTGTCCGATTCCATCCAAATTCTCCTTGCCTTTTTGCATTCCTCGTCAAACCAAGCATTAACCGGAAAGCATTTTGTTTCAGGCTTCTTTATTTTTTCTCTTTTGCACTCAACAAGTGCGCTTTGAATTAAATGTGTTAATTCGTGACTGTGAAGGCCCTGAAATGAGATTTCCTCCTTCTTGAAGAGCCTCTCTAGCGTTATTTTGAAGGTATTACAATTCTTTGTAGTCAAAAGAATTCTACCCTTTGGGGGATTTTGTTGGACACATTGAGTTTTTAACCCTAATTGCTTCTTTCCGGTCCAAGAGAGACCTAAATAGATTGGCTTGTGATCTGACTTTAAGTCCCAAATTTGATCTCCAATCAACACTTCCTCCATTTTTTCACACAAAATATGCGAGCAAATTACATAATCTACTACACTTGCTCCATTTTAAGTGTTGCAAGTGAGATTACCGAACTTTTCCCATCTAGTCAAACCATTACAAATGACTAAATCGAAAGCCCCACATAGCGTAAGCAATTGTTCTCCAAAGAGATTCCAACCTTTATCCTCTGAAAATCTTTCCCATTGATGATTACTCTCTTCTGTAAGCCAGATAGGATCACAATCTTCTTTACAACGAAGAATGCTATCTTGCTCACCTGCAGTTCTAGCATTGAAATCCCTCACTATAAGGACTTCACCTAGTTGAGAATATATTGCAATATCTGCTTTTAGGGATGTAAAGGGGTCTTTGTGGTCAAGCCCCCTACTTTTGTAGATTTTTGAAACTTGCGGCGCAAAGTAGCACACTGCAATTCTAATGTGATTTCCATTTTATGATATTTTAAGTCAGACAAATTGCTTATTTGGGTCTTCTTTTTCTAGTTGAATGAAACGACCTTCTTTTTCTCTCACTAATACCATGATACCCCTGTGCCCTTTGCCATTCCCTGTTGCCTTGTTCCACACTGCTATCTTCTAGTACCCTTCAAACCAAGGTGTCTTGCACCCTTCATGCTCATGTGTTTCTACGAGGCAAATCATGTTTCTACCTTCCGCAATAGGCCCTAACCTAGGACCTCGTCTCCATGGGTAACCCCTGCAGTTCCAACAAACTAACCTTAAGGAAACCTGGGTACGACTTGATTGCTATTTGTTTTGACATGCAAGACTCACAGTTGAGTCTTTGCCCCTGCTTGCCCATACTGACCTCGCTTCCTCATTTCTTGCTGAAGAGTTTGCTGCCTCTTTTCTGTTATCGTTTTGATGCCTTGTTTTGGAAGGGGGTCCAAATTGCGCTATCACAACTTTACCTTTATAAGTCCATGCTCTTTTTCCCTCATCTCTTGTTGCCCTAAATTTTGTCATTTCGTCCCTCCTTTATTCTTGTTGTCTTACAGCTAAATCTTCTTCTAGAAAAAACCGAGAACCCCTCAAGAGCTACTTCTTACTTAGAATAATCTCTTTATCATGCAAGCTAGACATGATGACTTTTATGGGTCTGGCTCTCTCACCGTTAAGCTTACCTACTCTCCATGCTTGGCCTATTTGTCCTTGCCATTACATCTTATCCTTCAAGAAGTCTCTTGCAAGGTCAAGAGTACATTCATTTTTCCCATAATATTTCACCCCTTTAATTATTATGTTTGTTGCTCTATCTTGCCTTTCCTTGCTTTCTCTATCTTGCATGATGTCAATCTGAGTGTTTGTTTCTCCTTCCCTCTTAGCGGAATTGCTAATAACTTAAGCCCAGGTTTTGGAGAGTTTTGCAGAATCTCCTTTCCTTTCTTCTCTTGATGTCTCTTCATGGTTGTCTATTTGAGCAACTACTTTCCCCTTATCCTGGGATGGTTTCACATTTATAACCTCTGTATTCTCTACTGCAAATTTCATGTTTTTCACATCCGCCTTCATGCATTGCCATTCTGTCTTCCCCATCATGAGAGCTTCTTGTAACAATGCCACTTGCTCCTTTAGAACTTTGTTGCTTTCTGCTAAAGCATGGTTTTCAGTTTTTATTATATGGATTGTACAATCTCTTTCCTGCTCTTTAGCTTCTACTACCTCCAACCTCTTTTTTACATTTAACAGTTCTTTCACATAAAGATCAGATGACCAAGTGAGAGGTGTGGATGTGGGACTATATAAGGTAGAATCATCAATGGTTTTTTCCTTTCCTTTCCCTTTGGACTTGTTGTTGCCACATGCTTGTAAAGATGACCTGTTTGCATGTTGTTCCTTGTGAAGGACCCGAGTACTTTCCTTTTGAAACCTTTTTTTCCTTGCCTGCTCCCATTTTAGCCGAGCTAGTCTTTGTTTTAAAATGCTCCGATACTGTTTGGCATTGACCCAAACCCACCTCCCAGTTTTGGCTGCTGAAGCAATTTTCACTTGCCCCATATCATTTGTTTCCACGGGTTCTGAAGTTTCATGTTCCATTATGATGATGCCCAAAATTGACTCTACAGAATTGATTTCAACACTGAACTCTTGCGCTAAACTTTCTTCTCCACGCGAAACTTCTTCAAACGTTAAGTTTTTGTTGCTCGGTGCACCGCTGGTGTCTAGATTTGTTAAAAAAAAATTGTCATACTTCGTGGCCATGTATAGACCACATCCCCCTGTATTGATACGACTAAGCAAAAGAAATGTCAAATTTGAACGGAAGAGTGTAATACATGCTTAAGCATAATACAAATATGACTGTTTTTTGTGTAAGTCACAAGTTGCCTCCCTCTCATGCGACTCTTCTCCAAGGTGCTACCACTGTGCAACCATCCCTCTCATGCGACCATTTATCAGCTTGCTGTGACTGTGCGACTAGGTCGCATCTCCCTCGTGTGACCATTCTTCAGTTTGCTGCGACTGTGCGACTAGGTCGCATCCACCTCGTGCGACCGTTCTTCAGCTTGCTGCGACTGTGCGACTGGGTCACATCCCTCTCATGTCATCGAGTGGTCGCTCAAATCATACGTTTAGTGACTAGTTTTTTGAGTAGTTGTGAGTATCATGAATTGTGATTAATATGATTTTTTTCGTTACTCAAAAGAAGGGTGTGCATATTTTACACATCTAGCGTAGTGAAATTGGAAAAACATTTCATTTTGAAATGTGATGCTTTCAAAGACATCAAAAAAAGTTATGAGAATATGTTAGCATCATTTTTTTGGCATTATCTTTTCAGTGATGAGATTGTTGGTAGATTGGGCCAGCAGATCATCAATTTAAATAAAAAAAACACTGAAATATAAAAAACTAAAAACAAAAAACTCATAATCCCATAAACTATTTTTAATCTCGTAAACATTAAAATATCATTTATTTTTTTTATCTGTATTCTATTTCTAACTTTACTCAGATAAAATTTCCTATCTATTTCGTGCTTTAAAATATCATTGATTTTTTATTTTATTTTTTATTTTTTATCTATATTCTATTTCTTGCTTTACTCCGATGAAATTTCCTGTCTGACCGCAACCATCTTTCCGCCCGTCTTCCCTTCAAGGAATGAAACGGCTATGATCAATCTCATTTGCCGTCAAAAGGGCATAATCTATATACGCTCATTTTCCTACCGTACAAAGCTCATATGATCTGCCTGATCTTGAAAAATCAGAATTATTATACTTGGGTCATTTGGGTGCTCTGATTCTGTCGTTCTCTTCAGTTTTCTTTTTCAGATTGAGGTAAAAAGATGTCCATCATGGACACCTACTTCATATCCCATGGATCGCCCACGTTGGCCATCGAGGACCTTCATGCAAGGCATTTCTTACTGGATTGGGGCAAAATAGTAGCAGAGAAGCCCAAGGCCATATTGGTCATCTCTGGTCACTGGTATACCTCAGTGCCTTGTGTCAGCAGAAACAACAATTTATGATTTCTATGGCTTCCCTCGAGATGTATAAGGTAAGTGCTTTTGTTTTTGCAATTATGAACCAAATTAGACCTTCGAGAGTTTTGTTGAATGGTTTGACTACTTGTATTACTTGGGTGTTTTCAAAACATCAACATTGCATAAGAATGGAAATGAATTAAACCCCTTTAGGTTCAGATTTGCTATACCTCAGGCTCATTATGGTTTGTAACGAAATAGTTTGATGGCTGCAGGGTCTCTTTTATATATATGGAACATTTACACTGAAATCCTCGAGTCATTTACCCACATTCCTTTAATGGTACTCGGATAAATATATTTTGTAGATAACATGCATGCTTAACTCCAAGAGACCCAGTTTGATTCGACCTCATGTCCTCCTTAACCACTATGGTTTTGGCATAGCGAATCAGATGCTTGAGCTAATCTTTGGTCATATATATCTTTGGTCGTATATATAGATGGACTAGTATGCTACTTTGAGTGGTTATATGCATATATATATATATATTCTAGTAGGCTATGTAATATTTCACCAAGACTTTGCGAGGGAGACACGGTTGCAAAGAGACATATGGAATTACTCTCAAATTTTAGAGAAATTTAGGGGATATATATATATATATTTTGATATATATATATATATATTTTTTGATCTATACATAATTTTTTTTTTTTTTTTTTTGCTTGGTTAGACTAATCCTACACCCACTGGTTTCGAACCGGTGACCTTGCAGAACGGAGTGCCTTAAGAGTTTGATCTATACATAATTAATTAAGTAATGAAATACATTAATTTATATTCATTATTCATATTGATAGATGGACTAGTATGCTACTTTGAGTGGTTATATGCGTATATATATATATTTATTCTAGTAGGCTATTTTCAATGGTTATATGTAATATTTCACCAAGACTTTGCGAGGGAGACACGGTTGCAAAGAGACATATGGAATTACTCTCAAATTTTAGAGAAATTTAGGGGATATATATATATATATATATATATATATATATATATATATATATATATATATATTGATCTATACATAATTAATTAAGTAATGAAATACATTAATCTATATTCATCATTCATATTGATACATACAATATTTACTTATTATTTATTCATACACCACACGAGATTTAATAATGAAATACGTTGATTCATATTCATCATTCATCATTCTAGAATCTACATTGATTTAAAAATTAAATTTATCATTCATCATTCTAGAATGTAAATTGATTTAAAATTTAAATTATAGAATCTAATTAGTACTAAGCAAAATAGACTATAGTAGATACTGAAGTCTGAAAATCAAAATAGAAAATTGATATAACTCAAACTCAAAACGGGTGCTTATGGGCATTCTCCCTCAAAAGAGGTGCTTCCTAGATGTGCCCAGAAGCACAACACACCCTTTTTGGGAAAACTCGCCCCTCACACTAAGCAAACATTTCCCCCTACGTCTCCCCAAAAAAGAGATGTGGAAAACTGTTTCCCTACTGGTCCCCCATCCTAGATGCGTGGGACATATCCCCATGAAACACTGGTTATATGTTTCCAAGAAACATTTCCACTAGGAAATCCTCTAGTCACTTCCTCACATTCCTTGAATGGTAGATAATATGTATTCCTAACCATGACAGACCCAGTTTGATTCGACCTCATCACCTCCTTGGCTATTATGCCTTTGGCATAGCAAGTCAAATGCTTCAGTTAATCTTTGTCAAATGCGTTAGCTAATCCTTGAGGCTATATATATGGCCCAATGAGCTACTTTGAGTGTTAATTGCTAGCTTTATAGGGGTCTCAAGGTCATTCGCCTGAACTGGCTGCTTCTATTGTGTGCTTCACTTGATGTCCCTACCATGTCTATGGCCATAGTCAGTTCTGATGAGTTTATACAAAATGCAGGAGTGCCCAGAAATTTCCCTGCAAAGTTTTCCTTTTTCTCTATATATATATATATAATAGATTTGATTGTTTATAATTAGTGCTTTTATTTGACTAAGTTGGTCGGGTTTGATTTCCAGAAGTTTTAGCAACCATATGCGTCTCCAAATACAGGCAAATGAATAATTTCTTATACATTGCAGGACATGATAATTTACTGAACTTTTTGTCTTTTCCTCTTTGCCGATTTGCTTGGTTAGTTTTTCTGTGTTTAGCGGTTGCTAATTTTTCCTTTTTTGCTAATTTGCTATTTTTAGTTGCTTAGGAGAGTTGATTTCTGCCATTTCATATCTATATGACATACTCTGAAAAGTGGACATCGTAACCGCAGTTGATATTCACCTTTATGACATAGAATGTTGGAGACTGGAGTAGCTTGTGTGCTCAATTTCATATTTCAGCCACTTAAACCCTTGATCCGTCTGATCTAGATTGGTCTTCCCATTTACCCCTTGATCAACCTGACCTAGATCGGTTGTCCTATATTCTTTGTTTAAATGCATCAAAGACCCCCGGCACTGTATTTGGGCCAAAAATTACCCAGCCATGCTCATCAAATAAGACATGTCCAAGGTCTTTGTTAAAGTAAAGATAGGACTTTATTCTGGAAATCCTTCCATGGTTGGCGCGTTTGTCCAAAATGGTTGATTATTTAAAGGCTGCAATTCTCTAATTTTATTAAAGACTTCCGAAACTGGTTCTGCAAAGCCTTCCCAGGGGTGAGATAAGGCTGCCCTTTTTTTGCCCAGCCTTTATGTCTTGTTGTCAGAGGTGTTGGGCAGAGCCTTCCGAATCACCAAAGTGAAAAGCAAATCAAATTTTAATTGGGGCAAAATTAACTTTTAACATACAAACTGCTGTGAATCCATGCTCCATTTATGAATGAATCACGACACTCTTCCTTATGGGGAAACATGTGCTCTAATGTCAGAACTTTCAAATAAGCTCTGCATGCTTTTGGTGGGAAAATTAATAAGAAGTACTAGGCGTATGTTTTAGAGTTTAAAACATGTAATAAACAATGTTTAGAGATTAAAGAAAAAAAATTGGGTTTCTGAAATTTCATTTCTTCACCCTCTCAATATATCTCCGTACTCGAAACCTACTCGGAGTAAAAGATTAGCAAGGATTTCTGAACAAGTTCAAAGATAAGGTAGAGAGTTGAACCAAATGGCTCACTTGAGAAGGAAAATTAATTGGGTTTCGAATCCATGTTTAAATATTTGGGAAGCTTGCTTTGGAGGGAAGCGAATGCTGAAAATTCTCTCTTGTATGTCTGGAGAACATCTGTAAGCTAAAGAACGACGAATTAAGTTCTAGGCGGTTAACTCCCGTGAACAAAGTCCTTGAAGTTAAATTGAATTTGAGAAATTGCTTAGATGGAAACAGTTGTGGAGCCAAAAGCGCACTTAATTGGACCAATAGAGAAGATGTGTGTTTTTGTGCTGATGGATTTGATGATGTCTTGTATTTTGCCTGATTTGCTTTAAATGCATCCCTGCATATCACTTAACACTTGATCCCTATGGTGTAGAGTTATTTTATTGTTGGGTTGTTTAGATTTAGTTAAATTTGGAATAATGGAGGGATGCAGATTTTGTTGGAGTATACAGGAATTTCTTTTTCTAAAAGTTAGGATGCAAAGCTGCTCTCTTTATTTGCAGTGTTCAATGTTAAGCGGAAAGCTGTTTTATTTTTTTTCCATGTACCCTATCTGTTTTGGCAGCTTCAATATAATGCTCCTGGAGCTCCGGATTTGGCAAAAAGAGTTAAGGAGTTGCTGATAAATTCAGGCTTCAAGACAGTAAGAGAGGACCCAAGCAGAGGACTAGACCATGGTGCTTGGGTGCCCCTTTCCTTAATGTACCCTAAAGCTGACATACCAGTTTGTCAGCTATCTGTCCAGTCAAAACAAAATGGCGAGCACCACTACAAAATGGGAAAGGCCTTGGCACCCTTGAAATCAGAGGGTGTTCTGATTATTGGATCGGGTAGTGCCACTCACAATCTCAGGGCTTTGAGATTTCATGGTTCTTCTTCAGCTCCATGGGCTCAAGCCTTTGACAACTGGCTGACAGAAGCTCTGATTAATGGCAGGTAAATTTACCTTAAAAACTCTGAAACTTCTGCCACTTTAATTGTGGGACAGAGATATCTTTTTTAGTTTGAGCTATTGATTTTCAAGATATAATAGTGCTTGTGTCTATTAGTTGACTAGTATTTTTCTTGTGAAAATTATGCTTTCATTGTACTGAAAAAACTACCTTCTTTATGGTGAAAAATGAGGAAGAACGATAAACTAAAGGCTCCTCTGGGAAGGCCAAGCCAAGCCAAACCTTAGGGTAAACTATAAGCTGCAAAGCCTGACAGCAAAGGACCTCTTTATGCCATTTATAAATGCTCTTATTATAGGCACATGGTTGATGTATCCCACTGTACCATTGGAAAATCTTACCCATTCAAATATTATGCTAATGTGAACTCATTCTAACATAATCAAACAGTTGTTAGCTTGGCTCCTGTCTTCAACCTCGGGAGCCTCTGAAAGCCCTAATTGCCTCTAGCGTGAGATTTCAGACTGCATACAATAACTATAAGTAAATGATGATGAATTTCAGATCATAGGGAGATTTCTAGCCTGTATGGCATTAACAGGGAATGAGGAAGTCACCTCCACAGCAAGCCCTCAGCCCCTCCACATAGGATAGCACATTGAAAACATCACCACCACTGCCGAGGGAACTAGCTAACCGCTGTTGGCATACACTAAACCACTGTTAGCAAGAGTTAGATCTGAATGTGTCTATTATAGAAGCTTTAGTGACAGAACCAAGGTCATCTGCCCTTTGCTGATGCTGATTTCGTGTTCATCGAAAATCTTGTCTTTATATGCCACAGCATGTTGAAGACACCACCAATAGTACAAGGCAACTGGCTAACGTAGACATTAAAACCATTGCAAACAAGGCTAAGCTCTGAGCTTGTCACAAACTTTCTTGACACAACTGAGGTGAAGCTCCTTGCCCATACATGTTCTGTCCTCTAAACTTGTCAAAAACTTGTTTTCTACGTGTTCAGTGACCCTTTGTTTGATCTTGTCACGTCAATGTAAATATACTGGGGCCATAAAAAGATTTTAGAACACTCCTACCTATAGATCTTTTGCATCAAGATTCAGGTGTTTCAGTGTTTTCACAAAGGATTAATGCCATGGTGTTGTCTATAATCATGTGCTTATGACTCTTAGGAAGCATGGAGAAAGTCTTTCCCTGTTTATCTTTGTTTTTTATCATACACTCTACATTCTAAATCGTTTCACCCATTTGTCAGAAAAGTATTGAGAAAGACCTCTCTCATGGTTCCAAACCTCCTCCAAAGCCAGTTAACCTTGGCAATCCGAAAAACTTCATTTTTCCTCCTCCTTTCCTTCCTGTTGTTAAAATCATGTTTATAATGTTGTTAGTGCTTGGAAAATATTTTTTTTATCAATTATATTGGTTTGCATCTTGCAGGCATGATGAGATAAACAATTTTCAAGAGAAGGCACCCTCTGCAAGCATGGCTCATCCATATCCAGATCATTTTTATCTATTGCATGTTGCTCTTGGAGCCGCTGGGGAGGGAGCCAAAGCAGAACTGATCCACAAGAGTTGGAGTGGCACACTTTCATATTCTTCTTATTCTTTTAAGTCTAATCAGTAATAGGTTCATATGAGCCTTTCATGGTGTGATCTTGCAGAATAATGTTGATTTGTGCCCTGGTTCCAACTTCCAACTTACGGACTTAGTTTCCAATCTAGCTACTGTTGGTCATCCTATTATGTTCTTAGTTTCCAATCTGGCTACTGTTAGGCTTCCTAATATGTTCTCTGCTGTGTCGGCATCTAGTGATGCCTTAGAATAATATTTCGACAAGTTGTACATGCACCTAGCAGTGCTAGAGAAGTATGTCATACTATGTATATATTGATAACTATGAAATTTATTAATCTCTCAACATTCACATTTTGCGATTAGTTGGGCCAGTTAGCATTGCATCTCTTTTCTATAGGTAATACCAGGGGTTGCTTTGAGCTGGATTAATTTTTATAGTTTTAATTTTTATGAAGTTGTATTAAAATTATTTTCTAAAAAGGTGTGGTTTAATTTTTATATATTTTGGATTTTTTTTTGTTAGAATTTGATGATAACTTTTATTAATGAAATAATAGTTTTTGGTTATTTAAAGTGTGTTTTTGAATATATAAATGGATTTAGAACCCTGAAAAATTCTTAGAGCACTCAGTGTATGCAGATTTCATAGCTCAAATTTGTGATTTCAACAAATCCCTGCCACATTCCAGAGAAAATTGAATGGAAAATATCCTTGGAAAAAAACTAAAGCCTAAAAAATTTAACTTCTTCTGAAAAACAAATGTTTTTGATTTGGGAGTGCATTAATTATTTAAGTTGTGGAGAGAAGTTCATATGAAAGGGAGCTTGGATAGAACCAATAGGAAGAAAGGGTTGATTTTAGATGCCATTTTGGCACCTTGACGTGTGTATTAATTCTTTAATATATTGATTATATAGTATTATTAAGGTAATTAAAATATTTATACTTTAATATCAATATTATAATTTTTTAATATATTTTTTTAAATAAATTGTGAAGGCTTTTAAAATGTTCAGCATTTTTAAGTAAATAATAATGATGAAAAAAACTCCTCTATTTATTGAATATTCCTTATAATTCATTTAAAAAACTTTATATTTTGATGAATTTGACATAACATCGTGATTTTCTTTGATGTAACTTCATTATTCACCAAAATTCTTATTCTAGAAGCTCTTAATTTCATTTTCAAACTAGTTGATCATGTGACCCTTAAACTCATTAAAGTTTGTATTATTTCCATCTTCTTTATCTTTACCTGAACTTGCTATGAACAAATTGTAGGTACAACCATGGGTTCCTACTTATCCCCAACAGTTGCCAACATTTATATGGAACATTTTGAAGCTACAACTTTAAACTACATTCATCCAAAACTCCAAGTGCTAGTTTCGATTTGTTGATGACACCTTTGTAGGTTGGCCTCACATCCTCCCAATGCTAAACTCATTTTTGGGTCATCTTGATTCATAAAGTACTTTGGATATTTCATTGGACAGTTCGTCACAATAAATCTGATAAAAATGGATTTAAATTTATGCTATAAGCATTAAATTATTTTAGATTTCATATTTTCTATTTTTTTTTTTTTTAACATAGTCGGTTGCTATTTTGTATTCCAAAAAAGAGGAGAAGAAACTCCATGTTTACATGCTAGACTACTTGCAATGCAGTAGAGGAAGTAGCTACAACAAAATGCTACATTTTCCTTGCTTCTAGTTTTCGAGAAGAACTGAAATACAAACAGTGCATATATGTGGACAAACTGGGACAAAAGGAGGACAAATTTAAAAGACATGCTTAATAATGAGAGAGGAGATCAATCAATGTTGATATGGCGCCCTATTGAAGCATCAATATTGTCTTCATTGCCTGCATTCCTCATGTTGTTGGAGCTATAACTAGGTGTTGTGTGCTTCTCCAAGATGTATTTGAGAATCTGAAACGATTCTTCAGCGTGAGCACACTGATTGGAGAGCGCATTATACTGATTTTGGAGAGAGATGACCCTGTGGAGAAAGACATTGACATCTGCTTCGTGTTTTTCATCTAATATCTTAACCTCTGTTTGCAGCATTGTATCGAGGATTTTTTGGTGAGCTCTGATTTGTTCTAGCTCAGCTTGAAGATCCACTCAATGGAGGCAATTTTCACTGCGAGCCATGTTGGAGGAAATTGAGGATCGGAAGGAAGGCGCAGCTTTAGCAAAAAACATAGAAGTGCAAAGGCTATAAAGGCGCAGCTTCATCAGGGAGCTGAGAAGAGCAGAGGTTGAAAAGGCGGAAGGTTGAAGAGTGAGAGGGTAGAGCGTCAGAGCAGCTGATCGAAATGGATGAGCGCAGGTGAGAAGGATTGGGATGGGAGAATCCAAAGGCTCAGGCAGAAGAGCTTTGCAAAGGGGGGCGAATACTACACAGATAGCGAGCTAAGGGATGCTTGAAGGAGCGGGGAGCAGAAGAATAAATAGAACAACGCATGATGAGGGAGGTAGCTCGGGGGGAGACCCAAAAAGATAAGGTCACGGGAAGGCGATTGGAGGGTGTACGAATAGGATAGAGGAGCGCAGAGATATCTGAGTGTCAAATCAGATTAAATCTAGAGATTGTCTGCAACAAGATCATGGGAGAGGCATGAGATTTAGGACATTATTGCAAAATTGTCCCGAGGTTCGAGCACAAGCTCTGTTGGCAAGATGATCAACATCCTTGTTATTTTTTCGAAGGATGTGATAGAAGGATGTTTCTTTCATACCTTCTAAAAGGCTGCGACATCTGTTGATTGTCTGATGGGGAGCTATGTTATTTGATGGTCGATCATGATTCATCAAATTGATGATAATGGAGGAATCACCAAAAACCATAGCGTTAGAAATGGTGAGCTTTTTTAGCTGATATAAACCTTGGAGAAGGGCCAAGGCCTCTGCTCTGTTGTTGGAGAGGGTGCCAAGACCCCATTCAAAAGTTGTGAGAATGCTACCATTCGCATTTCTGATGATGCCTCCCGCACTTGCAATGCCCAGATTCATTTTTGATGCACCATCAAAGAAAAGAGAAGGTCTTGCACTGTTATTTATCCATTCGGTGAAGTTCGCTTCTCTGAGCCGAATCTTCCAGCTTATGTCTTTTCTGGAGGGCTGATTTGAGGGAGGCTTAAAGCTACCAGTTTTGTCCCAAAGGTTGCCAAGGAAATTCCTTTCCTCAACACAAAGATCACTGAAGTCGATTATGTTGTTGCCTTTAGCGGATATTGTTTCAAGGGTGAGGCTCCATGACTTGTTGCAAACTTTCCTAAAAGAAGGCTCTTTGCTTCTGAATATATTCTTGTTTCTAGTAAGCCAAATATTCCATAAGACCACATATGGCAGTGTCCCAAACCCTCTTCCAATATTGCTCTTCTTTTTCCCCCATGGGTAGTTGCTCTTCCAAGTTTGGAGAACCTATGCAATGGTGCCTTGATGCACCCAGCTAGGTTGGAAGGAAGGGATGAGCTCAATCCAGCAGCGTGCAGCGAAGGGACACCCAATGAAGAGATGGAAAGTTGTCTCTTCAACATCTTGACAATTGGGGCACATTGATGGTTCGAGAACACCTCTTTTTTTTGATAAAAAAATTTCTTTCAAGAGAGCCCATGTGAAAATATTAATCTTGGGGATTGCTTATGATTTCCATATTGCTTTCCAATTGGGCCAAATAGATGCAGGATAATAGTCATTGCAGAGATGCTTGTAGGCTGCTTTGATGGAATATGTTGAGCCAGAGGGGTCCCAATGAAATCCATCAATGCAATCTTTTTTTAAAGGAGCTGCGCCATAGAGGTGAGTTCGGAGGGTGCCAAGATCAGCTTCAAGATGAGCAGGGACTTTGGGAAAGTGCCAACCATTCTAGTTTTGTGTTTGATCATCCCACTTGGAAAATTGGCTTAAGAGGCTGAATCCCATATTACTGAAATGAGAGATGATGCGTTGGGTACCAGGGTTGTCTAAGATGGGAATTTGCCCCATAATTCGGTCTTTCCAAACATTGATGGAGTTACCCCCCATGGGAACTTTTGAGAGGTTTTGGGCTAAAAAAAGAGTGGCTTTCTTGCTGAGGGCCCAAATTTTGGAGCAAGGTCTATTAGGGATGTCATGGTCAAGAAGGTGTTGTCGGGTAGAATTAAGGTATTTTACCTCCAAGACTTTTTTCCACCATGCCTAATTCCCATTGATTAGTCTCCAAACAATCTTCCCTCCAAAAGCTCTATTCAGAAGCTTGGGAGAGCGAATTCCAATCCCTCCATGCTCTTGATGTTGGATTACTTGTCTCCACTTGACAAGATTGTATTTTTTCTTTTCATTTTTCCCACCTTGCTATAGAAAGTGCCTGATGATAGCTTAGAATTTGAGATGGATGATAGCAGAGGCTTGAAGGAGGGTGAAGTGATACAAAGGCAGGGATGAGAGACCTGATTTAAGGAGGACAAGGTGCCCTGCTAGATTGAGCCATGAGGAGCCCCATTGTTGCACTTTTCTCTTCATTTTGTCAATTGTAATATTCCATACTTCATTGTTTAAAGGGCCAGCACTGACACGCATGCCCAGGTAAGTGAAGTGGTCCTAATTCAGTTTGCAAGGGACACCAAAGATATTAGCAATGTTGTGGATGGTTTGGTTAGTAGCATTCCAACCAAAAATGCAACTTTTTTGGTAATTGATCAAACCTCCGGAATAGAGCATGAATTTGTCCAAGATAGTTTTAAATTGTTGTGCAATTATACTGGAAGATCCTCCCATCAAAAGAGTGTCATCTACGAATCGAGAATGATTCATATTTTTAACACCGTTGCTGAATTTGATGCCCGTAATGAGGCCAACTCATGTTAGGTCCCTATATTACTAGTATAGCCCCTTATTGTTGTTAGTGTAACCCCCTTATTGTTATTATTGTACGCTTGTAACCCCTATTTTGTTATTATTGTGCCCTTAAATTATTACTGTTAGGTCGGCTAGGATTACATTGTGGCCCACTAGGATTACATTATGGCCCCATGGACTCCTATATATACAAAGGACGTTTTGTAAATTGTATCATCCAAGAATTTTTCATTCATGTAATGTATTGGAGGTTGCCCCCTCGAAGTGGCTTATTTCTAAGGCGTTGATATCTCTTTTCTTCTATTTTTGGAGCTGGTTTCACAGCATTTGGTATCAGAGCTTTGGATTCTAGGGTTTCATTGCTCCAAATAGGTCATCGTGGCATTTTTGCTATAACGTTTCTTCTATGAAGCTTCAGAAGCTGAAATTTTTAGGGTGCGAAGCCAAAATCCTGAGGAACATGGTCAAAAAATTTCAGATCTTGGTTCGCAATATTTTCGGAGATATGATCTGTGGAAGTTAGGTTTTTTTTCAGGCTCCTAAACAGGTCATTGTGGCATTTGCGCTATAACTTTTTTTCTACGAAGGTTCAGAATCTGAAATTTTTAGGGTACAAAGGCAAAATCCTGAAGAAACTTGTCAAAAAATTTTAGATCTTGGTTTGCAATATTTTCAGAGATATGATCTGTGGAAGGTAGTGCTTTTTCAGGCTCCAGAATTTCATCTCCAAGAAGTGATCGTGAGAAAAGATTCATAACTCTCTCTCTAAGCATCGGATTGAAGTGCAGTAAAAAGTGGCTGCAAGTAAACAAACTGTAGTTTCTTGGCTATCAATTTTAGAGCCGAAGGACGAAACAGTGAGACGTGGCAAGTCGTACAAGTTCACTCTACTGAACCAGTCCAAAATTGGGTCATTGTGGGAGACTGGAAATAACTTTGTCTTGAAGAATCCAAATCAGATCAGACCTGTGGCATTTGAAAGAAGCTTCAAAGGGCTACTACAAGGCTGAATTTCAGATATTGAAGATCCCCAATTACAGAGATAATTCAATTTCAATATCGAGCTCCTCAAAAGCAAGTAAAAGGTGTGTATTTTTTTCCGAATTGCATAAGTCTTGTTTGAATAATCAAGTTGAATTTATTCCAAGGGCATATTGTAGAATAGATATCAGTATTGTATTCTAAAATGGCCCCTAAAAAGAATTCAATGCCCATTAAGCCTTTAGAAGGCTCTACTATGACTCATGAAGACGAAGAATGGCAACATGACATATCAAAATTACAAGAGCAAGTGCAACAAATTTCGCTCTCGCAAAGAACAACAAAAAATGAAATGGAAGTTTTGAAGAAAGGCGTGGAAACTAATATGGATGGTTTGAAGAAAGGCGTGGAAGCTAAGATGAATGGTTTGGAAGCTAAGATGGATGGCATGGAAGTGGGCATGGAAGCTAAGATGGATGACATGAAAGACAACATGGAAAACATGAAGAATGATCTAAAAGCATACATGGAAGGCTTGATGACAAGCTTAAAACAAGAAATGATTCCCAATGGCGGAAATATAGTAGAAGAACCTTATGATGAGAACAAAATAAATGTTAATCGTGATTTCATAAACTCTAATGTTGGCAGGAAGAACCACCATATTCCAAAAATGGATATGAGGAAGTTTGATGGAAAGGATCCTGTAACATGGATACTACAGATGGAGCAATATTTTGATCTCCATAACGTGCAAAACACACAAAAAGTACGCATTGCAACTTTACATTTAGAACAAAATACATTTGTATGGTATCGATGGCTTTTCTCCCATAAAAAAATTGTCACTTGGTCAATTTTTACGGAGGAAATGATAGCACATTATGAGATACAAAGAGCAACACCTTCTTTAGCCAATTGATAAATCTCAAACAAAAGGGTTTAGTGGGGCAGCACATTGAGGACTTCCAAAAATTGAATATAAGGGTCACTGATATTCCAGAGGAACACAGGATTGATCTCTTCATAGGCACTTTAAAGGATAACATCCAACATGAAGTTCGCGTTTTGGAACCTGATTCATTGGAGAAGGCATTCAGGTTGGCAAGAAAAGTTGAATGTAAAATTATGGCGACAAGGAAGCCTACTACTCAATTCTATAAAGAAGGAAGTGTTGCTACGCCTAGATTTCCACAACCTACAAGGTTGACACCACAACAATTGGAAGAAAAAAGAGCAAAAGGGCTTTGCTACAGTGGTGATAGCAAATACACTAAAGGTCATAAGTGTGCTGAGAAGAAATTATTTTACATAGATTGTGAAGAGGAAGATGAAAATAAACAAGAAGAGGATATACACCAGGAACCAGCCCTAGAAGAGGAAGAAATGAACTCGACGATATCGTGTAATGCACTGGCAGGAATTACCACTCCTCAAACTCTCAAGATAGAATGACATATCAAGAATAAAAGGGTAATAGTGTTGATTGATTCAGGTAGCACCCATAATTTTATTCATTGTAAGGTAGCCAAGGAATTAAATTGTTTCCTATACCCAGCACCAGAATGTCAAGTGATGGTTGCAAATGGAGGAACTATAAATTGCTCTGGAAAATGCCATAATATCAAGCTAACCATGGGGGAATATGTATTGACTAATCCAATTCTTTCCATTCCTATGGGAGGTGTTGATATTGTACTAGAAGTACAATGGTTACAATCTTTGGGGACGGTAGCTTTTAATTTTCAAGAACTTTTCTTGAAATTTTTTTCAGAAGGAAAGGAAGTCGAATTACGGGGTATTGCGAGGAAGCCAGGAAGGATAATAAGCTCTAATGTCATGACAAAGCTTCTAAAGAAAGAACAATGAGGCGTAATTGCACAATTATGCTCACTAGAAGTTCCAACATCAAAATCATCTATTTCTGCAGATCTCCAGCAAGTCTTGGACAATCATTCGAAGGTATTTGAAACTCCCAAAGGACTCCCACCTATTCGTGATCATGATCATGCTATTCATTTGATTCCAGGAAGTGTTCCTCCAAACATCAGGCCTTATAGATATCTTTACGTCCATAAGAGCGAAATTGAACGTATGATTGCAGAAATGTTAGAGGCAGGTATAATTCAACCTAGTCAAAGTTCTTTCTCTGCTCCTGTAGTATTGGTACACAAGAAGGATAGATCATGGCGAATGTGTCTGGATTATAGGGAGCTCAATAAGCTCACCATTAAAGACAAATTTCCCATTCCTGTGATTGATGAATTATTGGATGAATTACATGGAGCAATTTATTTTACCAAGTTGGATCTTCGTTCAGGATATCATCAAATTAGAATGAAGACCGAAGATATTCCAAAAATAGCATTTCGAACCCATGAGGGTCATTATGAATTTTTGGTCATGCCTTTTGGCCTTACCAATGCACCTTCTACATTTCAAGGGTTGATGAATTCCATTTTCAAACCCTTCCTTAGAAAATTTGTGCTAGTATTTTTCGATGATATACTAATCTACAGTAGGTCTTGGAAGGATCATGTTGAACATGTTGACAGGGTGCTCAAACTATTGCAGGAGAAACAATTATATGCAAAAAAATCCAAATGTTTCTTTGGAGTACAAGAGGTGGAATATCCGGGTCATATTGTATCTCACGAGGGTGTTAAAGTAGACCCTAACAAAATTAAAGCCATTAAGGAATGGAAAGTCCCCACAACCATAAAGAAGTTGCGAGGATTTCTTGGGTTAACAGGGTATTATCTCAAGTTTGTTAAGAATTATGGGAGAATAGCAGCACCTCTAACAACATTATTGAAGAAAGATGCATTTTCATGGACTCCTGAAGCAACTAAGGCCTTTGAACGTCTTAAAGAGGCAATGTGCCTAGCACCGGTCTTAGCTACACCAGACTTCACAAAAATCTTTATTGTGGAATGTGATGCCTCAGGAAATGGAATTGGTGCAGTTTTAATGCAGGAAGGAAGACCCATTGCTTTTGAAAGTCGTCCAATCAAAGGAAAGTATTTACAGAAACCTATTTATGAGAAGGAAATGTTAGCAATACCGCATGCACTAAAGAAATGGTGAACTTACCTAATGGGAAGACACTTCAATGTAAAAACTGATCATGATAGTCTTAAACAGTTTTTGGAACAAAGACTATCTTCAGAAGAGCAGCAAAAATGGGTCACAAAGATGTTGGGTTATGACTTTGAAATAATCTACAAAAAAGGAAAGCTTAATGTTGTTGCAGATGCACTCTCAAGAAAGAATGAAGAGGTGGAAGCATTGTTTTGTTCCATTTCTATTATCCAACCAGATTGGATAACCGAAGCAAGAGATAAATGGAAGAAGGAAAAAGATGTATGGACACTCATTCAAAAGTTGCAGCAAGATCCTAGTGCATCTGATACATTTAGTTGGAAAAATGATTCCTTATGGTACAAAGATCGCTTATATCTTTGTAAGAATTCCCAACTAAAACAAAAGATTCTTCTGGAATTGCACACTTCTCCTTTAGGAGAACACTCAGGATTTTTAAAAACTTACCACAGGGTGAAGAAAGAATTTTTTTGGGATGGCCTTAAATCTGATATTCAAAAGTTTGTGGTAGAATGTTTGGGTTGCCAGCAGAATAAAGTTGAGACAATTAAGACCCCAGGACTTCTACAACCTTTATCCATTCCAAGTCAACGTTGGGAGGAGATTTCAATGGATTTTATCACAGGTTTACCTAAGTCCGAAGGAAAGAGTGTCATCATGGTGGTAGTTGATAGACTTACCAAGTACGCACACTTTTGTGCATTATCTCATCCATTTAAAGCAAGTACAGTTGCTACTACATTTATGGACAAAATTCAAAAGCTACATGGAAGCCCAAGGGTTATTGTGAGCGACAGAGATCCCATTTTTACTGGAAATTTCTGGACGGAGTTATTTTCTTGTTTGGGTACTCAATTAGCTCATAGCTCATCTTATCATCCTCAATCTGATGGTCAAACTGAGATAGTAAATAAATGTTTGGAGGGATATCTTCGTTGTTTTGTATCTGATAAACAAACACAATGGGTCAAGTGGTTACCTCTTGCTGAATGGTGGTATAACACTTCCTTCCATACTGCAGCAAAAATGACCCCATTTATGGCACTTTATGGATATCATCCACCATCCATCACATCATCTTTAAGAGAAAATTCTAAGGTTCAGGCAGTGGAAGATCACATCGAGCATCAGCAAGAAGTTCTCCAACTCTTAAAGGATAACCTGAATTTGGCACAAAATCGAATGAAACAACAGGCAGATCAACATCGCGGCGAGAGAAGTTTTGATGTAGGAGATTGGGTATTTTTACGGCTACAACCATATAAACAAATGTCCCTCAAGCAAGCTAAGAAGGATAATAAATTATCGCCAAGTACTATGGTCCTTACAAGGTGTTGCAAAAGATTGGTACTATGGCATACAAATTGGAGCTTCCTGCTTCTTCGCGAGTACATCCAGTTTTCCATGTTTCATGCTTAAAGAAGGTTATAGGTGAAAATCTTTCGGTTCAAACAATATTGCCAGAACTTGATGAGGAAGGAAAAATCATATTGGAACCTGAAGTAGTCATGGAAACAAGAACTCGACAGCTACGGAATCGATCAATTTCAGAGTATCTCATCAAGTGGAAGAACTTACCCACTGAAGATTCTACATGGGAGGATGAGAATTTTATACAAAAGCACCCAGAGCTACTCAAGCGTTGAGGACAACACTTTTGTGAAGGAGAGGGGCATGTTAGGTCCCTATATTACTAGTATAGCCCCTTATTGTTATTATTGTACCCTTGTAACCCCCATTTTGTTATTATTGTGCCCTTAAATTATTATTGTTAGGTCGGCTAGGATTACATTGTGGCCCACTAGGATTACATTATGGCCCCATGGACTCCTATATATAGAAAGGAGGTTTTGTAAATTGTATCATCCAAGAATTGCTCATTCATGTAATGTATTGGAGGTTGCCCCCTCAAAGTGGCTTATTTCTAAGGCGTTGATATCTCTTTTCTTCTATTTTTGGAGCTGGTTTCACAACAACTCACCTCATATGATCCAGGGCCTTACTAAAGGATTCTGCCATGAGGATGAAGAGGTAGGGGGAAAGAGGGAACCCCTGCCTTAGACCTCGAGAGAATTGAAAGGAGGGTGTTGGTCTGCCATTGACGAGGGGAGATATCCAAAGGCCAGAGATGCAAGAGTTGATGAGGGCAAGGAAGTTTGGATCAAAACCCATTTTTTGGAGCACATCAAGGAGCAAAGAATGCCTGACCCTGTCGAAAGCATTGGAAAGATCAAGTTTTAGAATAAATCCTTTTTCTTTGTGTGAGATGCTTGAGTGAATGGCTTCTTGTACAAGGAGGATGGAATCAGTAATTTTCCTTTGGGAGATGAAGCCTCCTTAATTTTCCGAAATGAGGCTGTGGAGATGGGGTTTGAGGTGCAAGGCAAAAAATTTAGTAATGAGTTTGTAGGAGGAATTGCAAAGAGAGATGGGCATAAATATAGAGAAGGAGGAGGGGCGATTTTCTTTGGGGATAAGGGCAAGGAAGGTAGAATTGGTGTAGCCCCCAATTTTCTTCTTCCTTTGGGTCCATTGTATCATTTTGACAAGATCCTTTTTTATTAGATCCCAATAATTTCTGTAGAAACTGATAGAAAACCCATATGGCCCAGGAGCTTTATCCAGGTGCAACGCCCAGATCGCATTTTTGACCTCTTCTTCGTCAATCTCTTTGTTGAATGCGCTGTTCATCTCCTCTGTAATCATGGCTGGAAGGTGTTGCAAAAGATTAAATTGAAGGATTAAATTGCGTGAAGGATTAAATTGAAATCTCCTCCCATTATAGTGTTGTTGCTGTCCTCATTATCTATGTCTTCTTTAAGGGAGTTCCAACAAAGTTCTTTGTCCCTGTAATGATTGGGACCATATACATTGTAAACAATAATTTATTTCTGATCTCTGGCACTTTCTAGAATCACTTTGATCCAATTCTGGTTTGTTGTAGTGTTTTCATATTTCCATATGTTGTGGTTCCAAAGGGTGGCTAACCCACCAGAGGCTCCCCTTGATTTAGATAGGGTGCCACCGTAATGCTTCATTTTTTCCATTATTATCTTCATTTCAAGATCTCCCTGCTTTGTTCCCTGCAGGAGAATAATTTTCGGTTTCTCTTGGTTGATTAAGTCTCTTAGGGCTGCTATTTTGGAGGGGTGCCCTAGACCCCTGTAGTTCCATGAGAGGACTTTCATCATTACAAAAATGCCGTTCAGAGAGCTGCTTTCCCTCCTTGTTATTTTTGTCCTGTATCCTTGCTATTCTGCCCCAATATATAAGTTTCAATAGGGTTCTGAGTTCCTAGTGCTATATCCTTTTGAGAATTTTCATCATGGTGCTACTTTGAAGATTTCCTTCCAGGGCCATGCTTTTTAGTGCTTTCCAGCGTTACTCCATGCTCTTTCACATAGTTTCTTGTGATTCGGACAGAAGAAGGGTCAGAGGAAGAGGAAGGAGCGTCAGGGATGGTGGAAGTGGGATGAGGAGAGGTAGGTTGGGAGGGAGAGGTAAGAAGGGGGGGATCCTCATTAGGGGGAGAAATGGAGGAAAATGGATTGGAGAGGTCAAGCGAGGAGTTGTTGGGGGGGGAGAGGGAGGTGCAGTAGCTTGAAGGATTGAATCTAGGATCTTGGGTGAAGAGGAGGATGGAGGGTTAGATTTAGGAGGAGGTGCAGAAGGGGTATTACTCTTGGGGTTAGAGGAGGTCTTCTTTCTCTTTACAGTTTCTCATTGCGAATCAGTCTCCGGGCTTTCAACATCAATAATTTTTGAACGACGATTTGCAAAGTGACCATATTCATGACATACCTTGCATTTAAACAGGATCTTCTCATAGTCGAGTTGCTGAATATGCGTCCATTCATCTACTTTTAGTTTGATGGCCTCGGGGAGGCCTTTGCCTAGATCTACCTCGACACAGATCCTGACGCAGGCTTGCATGTTTTCCTTTGGCTCGCTTCGATCTATGAATTTACCTACTACATTTCCGATGGCTCGAACAGAATCATCCCCCTATCAGTGCAAGGGGAGGTGCGGAAGGCGCACCCAAACAGGGACAACATTTGGTACATCAAGTTCTGGATCAAAATATGGCGTCCATTTGTTAAGGTACAATCCCTTGGTGTCCATAAAATAGGGTCCATTTCTGAAGATCAGGTCTTTGTCTTCTTTCGTCTCAAAGTGGAAGGTGAAATAACCCCTACCACAAAAGCGAATGGAAATTTTTCCATTGATCTTGTTAGACCAGTTGCACTCAACCCATATTTGCACGGTCTTCGGCGAGGGCCAGAATCTAGTGAATTGACCAATAAGGCCCTTCTCTGCAAGAGAAAGGGCAGCCATGCGAGGGAGAGAAGGTGGAAGGACAACCTCCTGCATTCCATCTATCTTTTTTACAAATTTTGAGATCGCCAGCTTTGGGCGAGCAGGGGCCAAAGAATTGATTAGGGCAGAGAAGGCATGGGCCTGGATCAGAGAAGCGGCCACCCCCGAGGAGGACTCCAGAGGGGCCATGCTCGAGCAAGGAGCAGCAAACAACTGCTAGGGCACCGTAGGCTCAGGAGCAGCGCGAGCTCAGGCAGAGTGTGGGCTCAACAAAAAAAATATTTCATATTTGCTATTTACTACATTGTTGTTCATGCATAAAATAGATAAAATTCAGAAAATAGAGGTCAATAAAATACAATCACATACCAACCACAATGAGCACAAAGATATGTTGTGGGAAAACCTTACAGGAGAAAAATCAGTTAGAAGGTGGGCCTTTTTTGTTCGAATGTAAATAATGCAAGTACAAAGGAGAAGACACTCATTATGGAATCACTTATGACCTATGGCTTGATAGACTACTATAAAACACTAACTCCCTATGTCATGTTCTCTCATTTCCACGCCCTCTTGCTTACTTAACTATGGAACAAGATACAATTGAGTAGATTGGAACCCCTTTTCCTTCTAATGGTATGGTTATAACATAACTCGATAGCCAACTAAGAGTCACGTTTGGCTCTTTCAACTCTTTATTAGAGTTATGACCTGGGCCCTTTTAGAGTCTTCTTCATAGCCATCACAAGGTTAGTCGCTTTTCCATGAGTAACAAGGATTGATGTGGCATCCACTCAAGCCATGGTAGTCAAATTTAGTAGGACAACTTCTAGGAGACATATATTTTGCATATGAAATCCAAATGACGCAATTATTGCATTGTTGGAAAGGTATCTTAGTGTAAAACAACATCATGGGGTCTTGTGCTTAAGCAGGAAAGTTTTACCCAAAAAAATAATTTAATACCTCAAAATGGCCTTGGAAGGTTTCAAATCCCAATTCTCCAAGTTAGGTCTCGCCGACAAAAACTACTCCTACAAGCTAATGTGAAAATTTTTGAATCTTTAATACAAAAACCCTACTGCTTACTATTGATTTACTTCTCCTACTTGATTTATTACACAATTTATTTAACTGAATATTTAAAGAAACTTTGAAGTAAACACAAATAGTAGCCTACACAACTACAGATAATTTACTAAACATCACGCACATATGACAAAATGACACACGGATTTTTCAGAAAAATGTCTCTGGAAAAATGTAATGTGGGAAAACCGGTGCAACAACTCTATAGGGTTTTATTATTATGCAGAATCTGAATACAACATTCTGGGCACCAGAAACGATTTTCCCTACAAAGAAAATACACTACAATTGTACCTTATCACTCGGAGACAAAATATGGCTGAATCACACCCTTAATTGGGATTTAGAGATAATGAGCCCTTTCT
Source organism: Pinus albicaulis (assembly GCA_034641835.2). Taxonomy (NCBI): domain Eukaryota; kingdom Viridiplantae; phylum Streptophyta; class Pinopsida; order Pinales; family Pinaceae; genus Pinus; species Pinus albicaulis. The sequence continues at coordinate 950,152,939 of CM076580.1, read as the reverse complement.
GGCCCACCGGAACCCTCAACGCAACTCTTCCTACAACTGCGTTAGCCCCTCTAGCCCAGCGCAGCCTCTGCGCAACACAGGTTGCCCCTGCGTCACTCTGAATTCCTCTGTGTCACTCAGAAGGATCTATGTCACCCTCTGTGTGGCCTCTACGTAAGCTTGGCTGGGTTGCATCCCTCCTATTAGCATCTGCACTTCCTGGTACGATGTTGTCTCTTTGCTGCTGTATTCCCGACCTTGGATCAGATCATCCCTTTCCGATCTCTGCCCCTCACTGTACTTCAAACTCCCTTCGAAATCCTCAGCAAACCCCACCCCAGAATTTTGACTTAGCTTCAGTGCATCCGTTGTGTGTGTATTCTCCAACTGACCCCTAGTCTTTTCTCTATACTTTTCTCATTGTCAAACCAACGGCAGTGATATAATCTCTAATCGACGACTTAGATTAAAAGAATGCTTGATTAACATCACTTAAAACATTCTCATCACATGTGTAAATTAATTCACTTAAATTTTTTAATTTCTCTAAGTTAGGCTTAGGGTCCCCATTAAAAAAATTAATTATTTGAGTAACTTTTACACCAGATGGAATTTCTCAAAACACTTTATGGGTCTTGGAGATCTCATGTGTTCCAGACCTTGCACAAAGTTTCAGAGCTAAAGCATACTCGATGCAACCCCAAAATCTCAACACTCCCTCTTAGCGAGGAGTGTGCTCTAGCAATACTTCCACACTGAAGCATTGCCCTGATCTATGGCATCGGTCTCCGCGCTGATGCTTGGCCTACCCATTAGGGGAATTTTGAGGTCTAAAATGGGCCTCCTAAGGAAAATGTATAATCAAAATTCACTTTGTGAGAACCAATCACATTTTAGGGGATGACATCATCCCTAATGGTTGATGTGACATTGCTTGAGTTAAAAGTACTTACTTGTCACATTCTCAATGGTGGATAAAAACTCATGGTTAACCATGGTAGTGCTCTAAGTACTTTTAAAGTCAAAGTAAAGTACTCATAATAAATGTCATTTCACATTTTTTGAATAAAAATATATTATTGTCAATTCATATTTCTTGAAAGAAACAATGCATATCCCTATACATTTATTATATTATATTATACTATATTATTTTTATATAGTATATTAATTACATGTTATTATACAATTTAAATAATAGAAATTTTAATTAATAACATATAATATAATTAAGAATTTATAGATTTATATTTATATATATATATTTTTAGCTATTTAAGTACAAAGGACAAATGCATTAGTTGTTCAATGATAATGATTTTTTCTTGAAAAGTTCATTCTTATTTATAGTCACATCAATACAATTTTTTTATTAATTTTATTTTGGTACAAATTTTGAATTGAATTTAACTATGGTTACATGGATTGTGGCGCAAAAAGTGAATTGAAAATTCATAAATATTATTTTATTGGTTTATCTATTATTTTATTATTTCCTTAGGAGGCCCATTTTAGACCTCAAAATTCCCCTAATGCGCCCTTCATCCACTGCGTTGTTGCTCTTTGCATTGTTGCCCATGTCTCTGTCATTGACACTACAACATCTGTACTGCAGCTCCCTCTCAAATTGCTCCATCGTGTTGCCAACTGTTGCACTGCAACTCAGTTGTTGAGAAGTAAGCAACTAAAGGACCACTACCCAATCACTCACAGACAAGTTAGTCAAGCTGCATATTATCACTGAAGCTCCCTCGGCTGTTGCACTACACTACCTCTCTGAAGCCATTGTGATGTTGTTGCTCTGCACAACATAAGCACTACCCCTCTGTGTTGCTGAAGTTCCATCAACCTCTACATTGCTTCTGCCACTGCACTGTGCTACTCCCATCTACAACATCCCACCTCTACCTCTGTTTCACTGTGATCTTCTACACCCACTGCTCCAGTCATCCTTCTACTGTCTTAAGGCTCCCGTAGCTCGTAAGTGATCCAAGAGTCTGGGAACCTCAAGGATCTTGCCTTTCATCTGTAGCTTCTCTATAGATCAATATCGTCCCACCTCTTCTCTCGAGGCACATGAGCACTCATAGCCACATCATCATCACTACCACTGTCCCCTCTAGATGTTGTTGCCTTGGAATCAAAAGATACCTTGTCCTTCTCTCAGGACAAGTGTTGGCGAAGTGTCCAAGTTCACCACATTTAAAGCACCGAACCTTTGATAGGTCCTTCTTCTTCTTCCCTTTCTACCGTTGTCCCTTTGATGCAAGGGTTGTTTCCTCCTCCTCCTCCTTATTCACTTTTCTACTTCCGTTGTTGAATTCTCCCTTGGTCATCCGTCGGATCTCCTCCTATCGAAGGATAGCCCACATGTCACCCCAATTAGGGATTCTTGCTTTGCCCAAAATGCGTTGGACCAAGGTCTCCCACTCATCAGTGATTGCATTCAAGGTAGTCCTTACCAAGAGCCCTTCATATGGTGTTTCCCCCATGGCAATCAATTGATCCTGGATAGTCTGCAATCTGGAGAGGAATGGATCAATCTCCTCTCCTTTATGCATTTGGAACATCCTCATATGGTTATCTAGAAGCATCTTCCATTGGACGGAGCTTCCTTGATACAGCATGGTCAATGTTTTCCACACCTTATTTTTCGTCTTCTTCTCGAAAATGTGTGGGACCACGTGATCTTTCACCTCGTCCATGATCAAGTGCTTTGTTCGTGCCTGATTTTCGTTGAATTTCTTCATAGCATCCACATCGGTTGACACAACTAAGACATTTTTTGCGTGGTCTTTGATGTCGTACTCCTCAAGGACTGACTGGATTTTGGCCTTCCATATCGTGAAGTTGGATGCACCATCCAACCTATCCTGATCACGTAGTCCATACGAGGTCATCTAGCTCAAATTTGTCGAAGCGAGTACTCCTCTTCCTTCTATTGCTGCTCCACTCAATAGAAGATCGGATCTGGGTTTCTTGGCGATAGAAACCCTCTAGAGTAGATGCTCCCTCTGACAACTGATTTCCATCCCAGAAATCCTCCGACAAATCTCCTAAATCAGTCCTCTATGATCACCCTCCTGATCGAAGCTCAAATTTCTTTGGCACAAATCTGTTGAACAACTGTTCTCATCCCGCTTTTTGTCACCTTTACTAGGCATTGTTCTGCACTGACATAACCTATGCCACACCAACAACTTTTGAAGATAAAAAACTGCACTTCCAACCTTGACAAACTGCACAGAAACTCACCAACTTAGACTGCGTCACCCTCCTAGTGTCGCGTCAGCCTTTACGTGAGAAGACTGGCTCATTGTCCCTCTCTTGGTGTTGTGTTAACCTCTGCGTGAGCAGACTAGCTCAGTGTCACCTCTCTGGAGTTGCATTAGCCTCTGCGTGAGAAGACTGACTCTGAGTCACCCTTGAAGGGTTTGTTGTCCCTCTGGTGTTGCACTGTCGTATTCTGGATTAGTGTTGCTTCAGCTTCCCTTCCTACAACAATTATCTTCAGTCGCTTTGCTGATGGTTCAGCTTGATCTGCAATCCTCTGCTAGCATGTAAAAATTTATGAATCCTTAATACATAAACCCTACTACTAACTATTGATTTACTTATCCTACTTGATTTATTACACAATTTATTTAACTGGATATTTAGAGAAACTTCGAAGTAAATACAAATAGCAGCCTACACAACTACAAATCATTTACTGATCATCACGAACATATGACAAAATGACACATATTTTTCAGACAAATGTCCCCGGAAAAACCCAATGCGGGAAAACCGGTGCAATAGCTCTAGAGGGTTTTATTATTATCTGGAATATGAATACAACATTCTGGGCACCAGAAATGGTTTCCCTACATAGAAAATACATGACAGCTATACCTTATCACTTGGATAAATAAAATATGGTTCAATCACACCCTCATTCAGGATTTACAGATAACGAGCCCTTTCTAGCCCACTGGAACCCTCAGTGCATCTCTTCCTGAAATTGCGTCAACCACTCTAGCCCAGCGCAACATAGGTTGCCCCTGCGTCACTCTGAAGGCCTATGCGCTGCCTCTGTGTCACCCTCTGTGTAGCCTTTGCATCAACTTGGCTGGGTTGCGTCCCTCTTGCTAGCCTCTGCGCTGCCTATTACGATGTTGCCTCTTTGTTTCGGTACTGTTGCCTCTTTGTTTTGGTACTCTCGGCTTTGGATCATATCATCCCTTGCCAAACTCCACCCCTTACTGCGCTGCAAACTCCCTTCTAAATCCTCAGCAAACCCCGCCCCATAATTTTGACTTAGCTTTAGTGCATTCGTTGTGTGTGTATTCTCCAACTAACCCTAAGCCTTTCCTTTATACTTTTCTTGTTGGCAAACCAACGGCCATGATCTAATCTCTAATTGACAGCTCAGATTAAAATAATGTTTGATCCACGTCACTTAGAAAATTCTCATCACATGTGTAAATTAATTCAATTTAATTTTTTAATTTCCCTAACTTAGACTTAGGGTCCCTATTAAAAAATTTAATTATTTGAATAACTTTTACACCAGATGTAATTTCTCCAAACGTTTTCTGGGTATTGGAGATTTCATGTGTTCCAGTCCCTTCACAAAGTTTCAGAGCTAGAGCACACCTGATGCTACCCCAAAATCTCAACAACTAATTCATCTAATTTGTCCACTCTAAAAGCATTGAGATAGATGACAAATTATATAATCCAATCGGAATCATACCTCCCCATTTTGGGAGGCTTTTGGTCCCCATAGCCTTTATCGAATGAGGTGGGGAAATTTTTCCTTTTATCTTCTCCTTGGAGTACCATTTAGCCTTGCATAGAAGTTGTCATTTTAATCCATTACGTTAAAGATCATGTTGCATGTTGTCCTTTGAGATAATTGGGGTCAATAATTATGCCAAAGCATCTATAATGTTTTGTTTTATTTTGAAATTTTGGATGACCAATATATAAAATAACTTTTGCAAATAGTTATGCTTAAATCTTTCAAATAAGATCAGAAAATTAGACTAAAGGTTGTTTGTTTATCTCACATAGTGATTTAAGATTTTGCAAATGATTAAGTAGACTTATGTAAGAAGGTATGATAATCAAATATTCAATCCTCAGGAAAAAATATTTCGAAAATTTGGGCTCTTTTAGGGAAAGTGAGCTTAAGGTAGAGGTCCATGAGTGTAGCTGGTGAAAAATGGGTCATAGAATCAGATGGAGGGATAAGAAGCATTTGGTTTATGGTTTCTGGAGAGATGGTGATCATAATGTTTCCATTCTGAGCCACCATTGCTCTCTTTATAGGATCATACTGAGTTTGGCACCAGGAAATAAGGTCAGGAAATGGATGAGTCCGTGGAAAAGCAAAGAGGGGCAATAATGATTCCTAGAACTTGATGAGGTCATGTTTATCAATGTGTTTCTACCTAAGCCGTAAATGTAATTCATGAAAATCAAATTCACAATGGGCATCTGCGACCTTGAAAAAGGCGTCTACGAGAGGAATCAGATCCAGGTTAAGCTGAGGTGTAGGAGCAAAGCTCTCCTCTGCAACTGGGTTGGTTATCTTTGTCTCTTCGATGACCTGCTTCTTAGCTTTCCCTTCGGGGTCGCATGCTTTTTAGATTTGGCTTTTGAGGCGATTTTAAACAGGGAAAATGGGATGAGAGGTAAGAGTATGAAGGTTGGGCAACCGCAGAAATGGTGACAGTCAAATTTTGTTGACAGGAGACAAAGTGCAAAGATGGCAACCTGTAATCAATCAACAAGAAAGTAAAAAGTGATAAAAGGCAGGTTGCAAACTATTTTATAATTGGTGATTGCGTTGAACGACTTGGATAGTGATTGTAGCGGCTTAACAGTTTAGGAGTGGGCTTTTAATGAGCATCGAGAATACGACTTTAGGCAGAGGGGGTGCGAAGTAATATGGTGATGACACGTTGCAATGGGTTGTGACCATTAATACCGCTTTTTGGACCCCCCCCCCTCGCGTTAACAAAAAATGGTAGGGGGGGGGGGGGGTCGCAAAGTGAACCTCTGTCGTTGATCTCGAGCGGGAGAGTTATTGACCATTGAAACTTGCGGCCTTTTTATGAGCGTGATTTGACCTTTTGCCATTTTATGACTTAGGATAAAAATAAATTAAGTGCTATATGATTTTGTCATTTAAATGAAAATATAAACTCGTTTTAAAATAATTTAATCACCATAAATCAACACTTAATCTTTTGGTAATTGGCGAATTTAAATAGGCGGCCATGAATTTATTTTGAATACTAAAGCATATATATTTTTTATTTGCTTCCCTAAAATTTTATTTTCTTTGCCTTCATTCTTTAGGGCAACTAACTCTAACATTTTCTTTGACATGGATGTATAAAATACATAATTTATCCTAACATTTTTTTATTTTCTTTTTCATCCATATCCTAACTTAGCATTTTTATTTTTTATTTGTTTTTAAACTAACATGCTAACGTATCAAAACCCAAGAATGTTACAACATTGCACATGTCTTGAAGTTTTGTACCTCTTCTGCAATACTATATCCTCTATCAACTCTACCTAAGCAACTAGAGCTCAGGCTTTTATGGCAGGTAGTACTCACTCCTCTTCTTGATCCAACATGGAAGGCTCATAGAGTTTGATATTTTCTACATTCACCACTAAGTAAATGCACATATATGGGGTAAATTGAGTGTGTAGTCATTATCTCTCACCTTTTCCAGTATCTAGAAATGACCATATTGCAAAGCTTTGATATTCTTATCAAGACTTTGTAGTTTTTCCTTCTTTAATTGTAACCATGCTCTGTCTTCCACTCTGAATGACCTCTCTATCATGTTTTTTTCATGATGAGGCTTCTATTTTTCTTGTGACTTCTCTGATGCCCCTTGTACTTGAAAATGGATTTGTTTGATTTTTTCAACATTTTTTTTCTCTTTTAAAGCATCCCCTATGAGATCCTCCCTTACTCCTTGTTGGTCTATATACAATAACGAAAGGTGAAGTTGGAAAATGTCCAAAATAAATTTGAAACATGAACTTACTAGTAGAAGTGTGGCTTGCTTTATTATAGAAATATTGTATATATACAAAATTTTCACTCTAGGTCTTTGAATGTTTTTTATTATAACCCTTCAAAAGTTGCACCAAATCCCTACTAACTACTTTTGTTTTCCCATCTATTTGTGGATGGAATGTTGTAGACATATTTATCTTTGTGTCCATCTTCTCACACAATGTATTTCAAATTGTTGGTGTCCCTATCTAAAATTATGCTTCTCAATATCCCAAAATGCATCTAGATTTGTTCTAAAAAAAAATGTATTGTTTCTTGACCTTTGATGTTATTTTTACAAGGCATGAGAATGCACATCTTGTTGAACTTTCTAACTACTACAAATAGGTAGTCATGCTATTTATTTCTTTTTGGTAAACCTCACACAAAAACCATGGAAATGTTTTCCCAAGGGAAAATGGGCATAGGTAAGGGATGGTATAGACCCTATTTCATGTTACTCGGCTTATTGGAACCACAAAAATTATACATCCTCTAATGAACCTTGCTACATCTTGCATTCTAAGGCAGTACACATACCTCTCTAAGTTGGAAATTGTCTTCCCAACACCAAAATTCCCTACAACCTTGGAGGTGTGAGCCTTTTTTATTAGTTGTAGTTGCTCAACTTTAGAAACATAGCTTGTCCAACCTATAGAATAACCCATTCTAGAGATGATATTCATCTATGTTGTCACCTCCATCTACACGAATTTGACCCTGTAGCTACTAAAACACATCCTTGAAGTCTCCATCCTCTCTATATGCATCATAGGTGAAAGGCTCCATATGCATCAAAGTTCTGGAAGTCGTGACTTTTGATGTGGGTGGCCTTGAAAACATCTCGACCAATTTGTTTATGTTGTTCTTATAATACTTGGTGACTAAATGATACTACTATAATAACTCCATTCATATGTAGTGTCTAGTCTGTTGTAGCTTACTCTAAGCCATAGGCACTTTAATGGTTGGTGATCTGTGTGGATGAAAAACTCATTTCCCACCAGATAATGTTTCCATTTTTGAAAACTTGTACCAAAGCATAGCGCTCATTGTCGTAGGTAGGGTAGTTGAGAATTGCCCCATGAAATACTTTATAATGGTAGCAGACATGTCTTCTTTCCTACATCAATACTGCTCCCATTGCATACCCATGCATCCATCTCCACTTCAAAGGTTTCTTGCAAGTTTGGTAATGCGAGAATTGTTTCTTGACTAATTTAGTTTTTTAGCTCTTCGAATTCTTTATATTGACCCTTCCCCCATTGAAAGCTCTTACCACTCACTATTATAGCTTAGATTGATGTAGTGACCATTGAAAATGAAGTTATAAATTTACTTAGGTGCTACCGTGCTCCAACATAACTCCTAACTTCATAAACATTTGTAGGCATAAGTCACTTCATAATGATCATTATCTTTGAATGATGTATCTTAATCTCCCCTCCATAAATCACATAGCCTAAATACACCAATGAATATTATGAAAACTCATATTTCTTAAGATTTAATAGAAGTTGGTACTTCTTCAAAGTCCCTAGCATCTACATCAAGTGTGAGACATGTTACTCCCGTGTAGCACTATAAACCAATATATCATCCAAATAAACAATAAGAAATGAATCTAGATAAGGGCGTAGTACATTATTCATTAATATCATGAATGTAACTAGTGCATTACATAAACCAAATGGCATGACTAACCACAATACAACCCTTGTTTGGTTTTGAAGGCGGTATTTCAGGTGTCTTTTATCTAACTCGAACTTGTTGATACCCTTATTTTAAATCTAGCTTGATGAAATATTTTTCTTGTTGAAATTTGTCTAATATATCATCAATCCTTCCAATAGGGCTTTGGATTGACAATGAATGGGTGTACTATTAAGGCACTCCTTGCAATAGGTCAGTAGTTCAAATCCCCCAAGGGTGTTAGCCTACAAAAAAGTATATATATCATCAATCATGGGCAAGGAGTATCTCTTCTTGAGTAGAATCATGTTCAACAATATCATAGTCGATTCACATTCACTAAGTCCTATCCTTATTTGGAACAATTATGATGGGTGACCCACAAGGTTACATACTTTTTCGAATCACACCCTATTCCAGCTATATCTACAACCGCTTCTTCACTTCACTTACATCTAGAATGGACTGTTTGTACAACCCAATGTTTGGAAATGGAGAGTTCATAAATAATTGTATTTTGTGCTCCACTTCCCTCTTGGGTGGTATCCCTTTATTCTCTTAGAGAACTCCCCTATATTCCTATAGCAAGCATTCTAGTTACCGTCTCTATTCTTCAGTACACCCCCTCTAGGGATGCCTTTTCCCTTATTGACTCCTCACTAGAATGAGTTTCTCAAAGAGTGAAACATGTTTATTTCAAGAATTAATCAACTTCATGGCTTGGCTGGCACTTGCTAGTGAAATCCTTGACTTTCCTTTGTGCATGTTGACGATGAATGATTTTCCATCCTTTATTAGGTAGTGTTGGTTGCCTCTTTGCATGAATATTGCATCCTACATATGCATGTAGGGACTCCAAAATATGACTCCACATGCATCAAGTGGTATTACATCCAATTTTGCTTCATCAATAAAATCAACACTAATATCAAATTTTATTCTATGGTATTTTTTTACCTTAGTTTATATATCCTCATTTAACCATCCCGATGGACATGGCCTAGGATTATCTTGAAACTCCAATCCAAGTTTTTTAGTCAAATCCACTGCTATAGGATTAGCTTATGAAAATAAATCGAACAAGACATTGATCATGGTCTTCTTGATCTATATCTTAATGTTGAAGAGCTTGGTCATATCCTCTTCCTAATAAGAAGGCTAATCAAATTCACCTCCTTATCCATTGAGGCATATACAATTTCTCATCCACATCAGAGACGTTTTCCACCTAATTTCTTAGATATATGGTGAGAAGATTATTTTTCTTTTCATATTTCTCCTAGTTCTTCAAGTTCAAATCTAGATGCAATTTCCAACATTTTCCCTTTGTGACCATCAATGTTGCAATGGTTGGAATGACTACTAGGATACTTGCAGTGATCTACAGTGGTTGTTATCTACTTGTCATTTCCCCCTTTCCACTTCTTTTTCTTTCCTTTCATGGAATCTTCCTAGTGCTCTTTCTGTTTCAAATCAATTGTCTATCCTTTCTTTGTTCTTATGTTTTCCAGGTATTGTGTTTGTACATAAGATTTGTCCATTTTTATTGTCTTAAACAAAATCACTTAATTTAGTAGATAGGTGTATAGACCTCCTAGATACCCAACATAATGATCATCTTCCTTAATTCAGTAGTGTACTCTTTTACAATCTATTCATGTCTCTACTTGAAGTAGTTCCATCGAACACATTGGACCTCTACATACCCGATAGTGTAGAATTGGAACCTAATGGATTTCCCACCAAGTTAGGCATGGCATTCTACCTTCAATCTAGGAAATTAAATTTTCTGCTCCTTATCTATGGGATGAACACTACAATATTAAAAAACATCCAAATGTTTCTTTGGAGTACAAGAGGTGGAATATCTGGTTCATATTGTATCTCACGAGGGTGTTAAGGTGGACCCTAACAAAATTAAATCCATTAAGGAATGGGAATTCCTCACAACCATAAAGCAGTTGTGCGGATTTCTCGGGTTAACAGGGTATTATCGCAAGTTTGTTAAGAATTATGGGAGAATAGCAACACCTCTAACAACATTATTGAAGAAAGATGCATTTTCATGGACTCCTGAACCAACTAAGGCCTTTGAACATCTTAAAGAGACAATGTGCCTAGCACCAGTCTTAGCTACGCCAGACTTCACAAAAACCTTTATTGTGGAATGTGATGCCTCACGAAATGGAATTGGTGTTGTTTTAATGCAAGAAGGAAGACCCATTACTTTTGAAAGTCGTTCAATAAAAGGAAAGTATTTACAAAAGGCTATTTATGAGAAGGAAATGTTGGCAATACTACATGCACTAAAGAAATGGAGACCTTACCTAATGGGAAGACACTTTAAGGTAAAAACTGATCATGATAGTCTTAAACATTTTTTGGAACAAAGAATATCTTTAGAAGAGCAGCAAAAATGGGTCACAAAGATGTTGGGTTATGACTTTGAAATCATCTACAAAAAAGGGAAGCTAAATGTTGTTGCAGATACACTCTCAAGAAAGGATGAAGAGGTGGAAGCATTGCTTTGTGCCATTTAAATTATCCAACCAAATTGGATAACCGAAGAAAGGGATGAATGAAAGAAGGACGAAGAAGTGTGGACTCTCATTCAAAAGTTGCAGCAAGATCCTAGTACATCTGATACATTTAGTTGGAAAAATGATTCCTTATGGTACAAAGATCGCTTATATATTTGCAAGAATTCCCAAATAAAACAAAATATTCTTTTTGAATTGCACACTTCTCCTTTAGGAGGACACTCAGGATTTTTAAAAACTTACCACAAGGTGAAGAAAGAATTTTTTTGGGATGGCCTCAAATTTGATATTCAAAATTTTGTGGCGGAATTTTTGGTTTGCCAGCAAAATAAAGTTGAGAAAATTAAGACCCCGGGTCTTCTACAAGTTTACCTAAGTCTGAAGGAAGGAGTGTCATCATGGTGGTAGTTGATAGACTTACCAAGTATGCACACTTTTGTGCATTATATCATCCATTTAAAGCGAGTACAATTGCTGCTGCATTTATGGAAACAATTCAAAAGCTACATTGAAACCTGAAGATTATTGTAAGTGACAAAGATCCCATTTTTACAGGAAATTTTTGGACGAAATTATTTTATTGTTTGGGTACTCAACTAGCTCATAGCTCATCTTATCATCCTCAATCTGATGGTCAAACAAAGATAGTGAATAAATGTTTGGAAGGATATCTTCGTTGTTTTGTATCTGATAAGCAAGCACAATGGGTCAAGTGGTTACCTCTCTTTGAATGGTGGTATAACACTTCCTTCCATACTGCAAAAAAAATGACCCCATTTATGGCACTTTATGGATATCATCCACCATCCATCACATCTTATTTAAGGGAAAATGCTAGGGTTCAAGCAATGGAGGATCACATCGAGCATCAACGAGAATTTCTCCAACTCTTAAAGGATAACCTAAATTTGGCACAAAATCGAATGAAACAACAGGAAAATCAACATCATAGTGATAGAAGTTTTGATGTGGGAGACTGGGTATTTTTACGATTACAACCATACAAAAAAATGTCCCTCAATCAAGCTAAGAAGGATAATAAATTATCGCCAAAGTACTATGGTCCTTACAAGGTTTTGCAAAATATTGGTACTATGCTTCCTGCTTCTTCGCGAGTGCATCCAATTTTCCATGTTTCATGTTTAAAAAAGGTTATAGGGGAAAAAATTCCAGTTTAAACAATATTGCCAGAACTTGATGAGGAAGGAAAAACCATATTGGAACCTGAAGCAGTCACGGAAACAAGAACTCGACAACTACAAAATCGATCAATTTCAAAGTATCTCATCAAATGGAAGAACTTACCCACTGAAGATTCTACATGGGAGGATGAGAATTTTATACAAAAGCACCCCGAGCTACTCAAGCGTTGAGGACAACACTTTTTTTAAGGAAAGGAGCATGTTAGGTCCCTATATTACTAGTATAGTCCCTTATTGTTGTTAGTGTAACCCCTTATTGTTATTGTTGTACCCCTGTAGCCCCCATATTGTTATTATTGTTTCCTTAAATTATTATTGTTAGGTCGGCTAGGATTACATGTGCCATGATCCATCTTTCTTGTGCCACAATACTACTGGAGCAGAGAAAGAACTTTGACTAGGTTGAATTATAGCAGCCTCTAACATTTCTGCAATCATAAGTTCAATTTCTCTCTTTTGGACATAAGGATATCTGTAAGGCCTAATGTTTGGAGGAACACTTCCTGGAATTAAATGAATAGCATGATCATGATCACGAATAGGTGGGAGTCCTTTGGGAGTATCAAACACCTTGGAATGATTGTCCAAGACTTTTTGGAGATATGGAGAAATAGATGATTTTGATGTTGGAACTTCCAGTGAGCATAATTGTGCAATTACGCCACGTTGCAATTTTGGTGTTGAATTATTTTTAGGAGGCATTTCAGAACCCAATACTGAAATATATGCTCAATAGGCCCTTGGAATCACTTCAAACTGATTTTTTACACAAGACATATGCAATTTAGAAAAAAATACATACATTTTTCTTGCTTTTGAGGAGCTCGATATTGAAACTGAATTATCTCTGTGATTTAGATCTTCAATGCCTAAAATTGGCCCTGAGATAGCCCTCTAAATCCTATTTCGAATGCCACAGGTCTGGCCTGATTTGGATTCTTCAAGACAAAGTTATGTCCAATATCCCACAATGACCTAATTATGGACTGGTTCAGTAGAGCGAACTTGTACGACTTGCCACATGTCATTATTTCCTCCTTCGGCTCTGAAATTGATAAAAAAGAAACTACAGTTCGTGTACTTGCAGCCACTTTTTACATCATTCCAATCCGATGCTCAGATAGAAAGTTATGAATATTTTCCCATGATCACCTCTTTGCGATGAAATTTGGGAGCCTGAAAAAGCCCTAACTTCCATAGACCATATATCCGAAAATAGTGTGAACCAAGCTCTGAAATTTTGTGACGATGTTCCTTAGGAGTTTGGCTTCGCATCCTATTCTGAACCTTAGTAGAAAAAAAATTTATAGCAAAAATGCTACGATGACATGTTTGGAGCAGCGAAACCCTAGAATCCAAAGCTCTGATACCAAATGTTGTGTAACCAGCTCCAAAAATAGAGAAGAAAAGAGATATCCACGCCTTAGAAATAAGCCACTTCGAGGGGGCAACCTCCAATACATTACATGAATGAACAATTCTTGGATGATACAATTTACAAAACCTCCTTTCTATATATAGGAGTCCATGGGGCCATAATGTAATCCTAGTGGGCCACAATGTAATCCTAGCCGGCCTAACAATAATAATTTAAGGGCACAATAATAACAATATGGGGGTTACAGGGGTACAATAATAACAATAAGGGGGTTACACTAACAACAATAAGGGACTATACTAGTAATATAGGGACCTAACAAATATCTACAATGGGCTCAGAACCGAGATAAGGTCGTAGTGGGATCCAGTCACTCATAGTGAGATTGGATCTACTTTACGAACCATGTTGTACTATCCAAATCCAATTGTTTACCCAACATCATATCTGGAATCCCTTCGTATGGTTACAGATCGAGAAGCAAAAAATAAATAGCAGCATAAGTCCCCACCACTTTAGCATCAGTGGTTTCAGAAATTATAATTGTTGCAACTAATGATTTAATTGTAAGGCATCAATCTCACTTTGATATGGATATATGTCAAACTTTGTTTTTGTCTTGAATAGGGACTTTGAATGGGTAATGGCACTCAAAATCAAGTAATATTTTTGGGCTCTTTCCTTAATTCATTTTCTAGGTCTTCATGTTTCTTTGATTTTCCCTTTGATCTAACCTATAAGCTAGAACCTCCATATTCTTTGATACCAAGATTTTTTTCTAGGGCTTCCAGATGGAGGTCAGTATTGTTATTAATATATGCGACATGTGCTTCCAACCTAAAAAATATATTCCCTACTAAATCAAAGTTATTATGAATAGACTCATTGGCCATGGTTAGGGTTCTATGACTTATTACTTACACTGCTTCCCAGAACCCCACAACTTCCTAGGAAATTCCCTAAAGAAACTTACTTTGGTACCAATATGATCCATAAATTGTCATGGATATTTCATTGGGCAATTTGTTATAACAAATCTAATAAAAATAAAGTGAAATATATACTATGAAGGTTAAATTGCTTTAGGTTCCATATTTTTTAATTATTGATTTTAGATATCATTTTCATGATTAACCAATTGAGTAGTGTAATTCAATAGACCATTACCATATCTATGAGTATTAGTCACAACTAACCAAATTTATCATGATTTTGAGTAGTCTGCATAGCACTCATTGCATCTGGTGATGCTCACAAAGGTGAAGAAGTGGGATTGATATTAGCGAAATAAATCACATGACTTCAATCATCACCTCCAAGGCTTGCACCCGAAAACCAGGACTTCCCGGGAGGTCACCCGTCCCAAGACTCCTATGAATCAAGTGCACTTAACTATTGAGTTTTCCCCACAATCAATCCCATTTAGCTTTCTACCCCATTTGCAAAACCTTAGCAAGTATTGTAGCATGTGAAATATTTAATTAGAGCTCATTTCACATTTTTCATTTTAAGCATGGGGCCTTCTTAGCGCAACATATTAGATATCATTTTCGGGATTAACTAACTGCGTAGAGAAAGTCATTGAAATATGACCATATCCATGAGTATCAGTCTCCAATGACCAATTTTTTTATGATTTAGAATAGTCCACATAAAACTCATTTCATCGAGTGATGCTCACAAGGTGAGAAGGTGAAATTGATGACTAGAAAGTTGCAATGTAGAATGAGTATGATTCTTTTACAAAGAAGTTTCTTCCATTAAACAAGTTAATTCTTTTAAAGGAGTTTCTTCTCACGATGACCAGAAAGAAGCAATGTGGAATGAATATGATTCTTTCATAAAGAATGGAACATGGAAGTTGGTGGATGCTCCATTTGGAACCAAATAAATTGGTTGCAGGTGGGTCCACAAGAGAAATTACAAATCAAATGGTTCACTTAAAAGGCACAAAGAAAGGGTTGTGGCAAAAGGGTTTGCACAAAAGGAAGGTATTAATTATAAGGATACATTTTCCCCCACAACAAAATGGGCCATCATACTCTCTTTTCCTTGGTAGCTCAAAATGGATGAAAATTTCATCAAATGGATATGGATACTACTTTCTTGAATTGAGATTTGTAAGCGAATGTCTTCAAATCCCAACTAGAAGGTTTTTTGTGAAGGGGAAAGCATAGTGAATATGTAAACTCATCAAATCCTTAGATGGACTAAAACAAGGACCACGATTGTGGTATGAAAAGCTAATTGAGATACTTATGAAATTGAATTTCAAGCACTTTAACCTTGATGATGCAATTATGTTTGTCAAGAAAGTCAGAAAAATTTCTATATGCCTTGTAGTGTTTGTAGATTATCTATTGATAACAAGGAATAATGAAATATTTATTACATCCATTGAAAAATAATTGAAAAAGTTTTGTGGGATGAGAGATTTGGGACATCCTCACTACTGCTTGTGCATTGAAGTGACTCAACATCCAAAGTACATATTCATCTCTCAAAAGAAGTACATTGGAGCATTTTTTAACAGGTTTGACATGACTAAATGCAACCCTCTTTATACTCCAATGTAATAAAATTTAAAGCTCACATCAAAATAAGGGAATGAATTTGAGGATGTTGTTAGTAAATTTGACTTGGTGAAAGAGTCAAAGTTGTTCGGTAAAACATTGGTGGTTTTGGGCACATGGTTTTTCTTTCCTGTGGTTTCATGCCCATGGATTACATATAATGAAGCCTTTAAAAGGCTTGGGAAAACTTCATTGTATTAGGCTAGGGAGGTGAGCGGTGAAGGCTCACTTAGTCAGATTGGTCTTGTTTTGGCCAAGGGACTAATATAATATATTGCTAGTTCATTTTTTCCCCAAAGTGGATTTTTTAAAGATAAACATTGTGTTTATGATTTGTGATATTTTGATGGTTGATTTTAATATTCTCTTAGTTAATTTATATTTATCTCCAATAATTTTAGCATGGGATAAAATCTAAAGGATAATCTGGACTCTCTACTGAGGGTGGCCTTGATTTATGAGTTTTTAATGAGAATTCCCTTTGTGACAACGTGTTTTCCCAATATTGGGAGCCTTTTGAGTTCCATAGGGTTGGATATGTTGTTTTTGCAGAGGCAGGTAAAGTCTCATGCTTACCAGATGATGATCCATAGCTATTTTTAGGGGTGATCCAAAACTCGGGTTCAATGAGATGGTGGCTCAAGTTATTAGGTCAATGAATACCAAGAAGGGGTGAGGAGATAACGAAGTAAAGACTAGTATATTTTAGCAAAGG
Organism: Pinus albicaulis; assembly: GCA_034641835.2. Classification (NCBI taxonomy): domain Eukaryota; kingdom Viridiplantae; phylum Streptophyta; class Pinopsida; order Pinales; family Pinaceae; genus Pinus; species Pinus albicaulis. The sequence goes on along the minus strand of CM076580.1, from coordinate 950,135,788 downwards.
CCTTGAGTTGAGTTTGACACACATTAAAAGGAGCGATGATGGAAAATATGATAGCAAGGGTGGTTGCATGCACGATGATGTTGGGGATGGGGTTAGGGAAAACAGGAAATGGATTTGGATAGGGGTTCATGGTTGGGAAACTAGGTGCCTAACAACTACAAGTTCTAGAAGTTGAAGGAAAGTCGAAGGATCAAGAAGGCGGTTTAGGTGCTCGTGGGAACCCTAGAGGAGAACGACCCCCTGAAGCTCCTTGTCTAGAACCTAGCTTGGGTTGATGAGGGAAACTATGAGGATTCAACTGCATCTTGTGGCACCCTAGCCACAAGATGATTGAGATTCGCCCCATATTATTAGATTCCATCTGTGAAAATATAAATCTCTTGTGGTGGCTCTTGACAATAATGAATCCCCATGAAGTCGACAACAACAAGCAATATGTCATGCAGATCATAGCCATCCTGTTGCACAACAACATCGCAAACTAGTGGCGCCTCGGGAAAATAAATAGAGTAGACATCGTCCTCCCACCCATTATGGCACACCAAGAGAAAGGACAAAGAGGAAATGGTAGAGAAGTTTTTTGATTGTTTGTCTATTCTAGTGATGTCATTATAAAACAAAGAGAGATTCAATTGTGGGATGAATCCATGGATTTTGGATTGGATTGAAATAATTTTGAATAAGAATACGGGCCCTCTTGTTAAGATTGTTATGACTAGGTGTATTTATTGTACATGGTGTGTTATGTTTACTTCTGAGTTTGTTGGAATGCAGGTGTTTGGTCAATTTAGTGTGTCCTAAATTGCTACATTAATTTGTCAATCCAGGATTCGTAAGCTGACGAAGTGTGGCGCACTATATGTGCAAGATAACCTATCTCTTACTTTTTGTCGTTTTTGGGTTTTTTTTTATATTTATCTTGGGGGTTTTTATCTTGGTTGGTTTCCTAATGTGAGATGGAAATTCTAAAAGAAAAGTATGGATATAAATTTTCAAGGCAATGATGTCCTTTATAATGATTTCTCAAACTTCAAACTTAAAAAGGGTTTTAAAACATGCAATGACAAAATTAATTCCTAAAAGAAAATGAAAATGTGCCACTATACTAGTCAAACAAACAGTGAACTATTGATCATGAAACCCATTACCCTTGCTACTGTCTAAATACAAAAGAAACTGTGCTCAAAGAAATCCAAGAATTGCAAGCAAAGTAAAGCTAAAATCAAATTACATCAACTCATATTCTCACCCCTCACCATTAGTCTCGCTATGGCTTTCGGAGGTAATCATAAACAACTTGAGCAATCTAATATCTAATTTGCAGAAAAATAAACTAATATCAAATTACACACTCATACTTCAATCCCTCACCATTAGTCTCGCTATGGCTTTCGGAGGTAACTGATAATGACATGAACAATTTAATATCTAACTTGCAGAAAAATAAACTAATATCAAACTACACACTCAAACTTCAATCCCTCACCATTAGTCTCGCTATGGCTTTCGGAGGTAACTGATAATGACATGAGTAATTTAATATCTAATCTAACTAGTAAAGCAAATGTACAAAACTGAAATAAATAAAACAGTGCTGGAATTAAAAGCTAAGAAAAATAAATCAGCAGAAGGACAAGACTGATTCCATGTCATTAGTCATTGTAAAACTATGTGCAAATGCATGGGCTGCTTATTGTAATCTGGAATAGAGACACTAATCAGTTAACAGCAGTATAAAACATGAAAAATTATGAATAGAAATAAAACGTTAATTCCATAAGAGATGTAATATATACACGTGAATGACTATGGCATAATGAACGTAAGGAAATAAAGCATGAAACTATACAGCAATAAACAAAACCTCGGTGTGTGCAGGGGCCCTCTGCACAATCCTCGGGGAATAGCTATCAGACACGAATTATGCTTATGAACAGAGTCTTCTCATGTATTCAAAACGCAGTCATAACAAGGAAATAATGTCACGGCACAGTGGGCTTTCTTTACAGCCAAAATTACATTACGAAAGCTAACTAATATGCGTATGAGAACGCATTATTTATAACAGAGGATGACATAACTAATTTCCTACAATCTGCGTTGATAAAAGACACGTGAACAACCACGTCTAGAAATCTAGCATTATGGCTGCCGTGAAGATTAAATCTATGGAGGGTGGCCGTTGGATTCAGCTTATGGAGCAGTTCACAGGTGTTGATATGTCCCTCGTGATTTAGGAAGGGCCACGCAAGTCTTCATGTGGTGAAAAATGGAGTTCTGTCACCGTAGGACTCTCAGGTTGACCACCGCTTGACTACCTTTGACCACGACCTTCTTTGGTGAATTTGACTGAGCCAATAGGACTCGGTTCATATCCATGTCATTTCCAACTTGCCCATGTGGCTTGATTTTCCTGAAGACACCTGCAATATAGACTTTAACGAAATGGCTGTGGAAAGTTGAAGCAGCTGCGGAAAGTGACAAGATTCTGCAGCTCAATGAGAAAAAATATAATTCAAACAGCAAACACAAAACATAGTTAAAAACCACTTTAAATGCTCTTTTATGATTAATATGCAATGATGTTGATGACTTAGGAGGTCCAGGTAAATGGAAAAAGTCTAGAAAGGTGTATATGAAAGATGCAAGTTTGGGACTCAACAGCAGGACCTTGACATTTTGGGACATGGAAGTAGCAAGAAAATTGGCACAAAATTGGGAACAACAGAGCATGGAAAAACAAGGGTGGTCGTGGCCAATATACATCAAAAAAGGAAATGAGAAAGTAGGCACAAGTGACGAGGAGATGATCCCTAGGAAATAGGTTATGAGAAGTTGAGTGTGTAGTGCACAAAAGGACCATCAAATTGGATGCTTGAGACATGGATTTGAAAAGGAAACAAAGCCTATAAGAGATAGTAGCTCATGGATTGTGTATGGATAGAAGCACTCTTTGCATGAGAATCCATGTGGTTGTAGAGCATCATGTGTGCCAATTCAAGAGCATGGCAGCAAAAGTGTTAGGATAGAAACAATATAATAAAAAAATATTATAATGGAGTAAAAATATTTTTATATAAATGCATATAAATAGGCATATGGCTATAAGACCTGGTAAGGCATGTGTACCCTTAGGAAATTATCAGTAAAGCCTGGAGTAAGAGCTAGGTGATAGTGGGGAATGTCGAGTTATTAGATATTATGCGTATAAAACTTGAGGTGAACGACATTCACTCACTGGGTCTGTTTGATCGAGTCAAGGAAAATCCCATGTCAAGGTTTAAGGGGGGGTTGTTAAATAAAATTGACTTGATGAAAGAGACAAAGATGCTCAATAAAAATAATGGTGGTCTCAGGGACATGTTTTTGCTTTCCCATTGTTTCATGCCTATGGATTTCATGTAATGAAGCCTTTAAAAAGCTTTGGGATACTTCATCATAATTAGCTAGGGAGGTGAGTGAATTTTTGCTAAGGGACTAATAAAATATTTTGTTAGCTAATGTTAGGTCCCTATATTACTAGTATAGTCCCTTATTGTTGTTAGTGTGACCCCCTTATTGTTATTATTGTACCCTGTAACCCCCATATTGTTATTATTGTGCCCTTAAATTATTATTGTTAGATCAGCTAAGATTACATTGTGGCCCCATGGACTCCTATATAAAGAAAGGAGGTTTTGTAATTTGTATCATCCAAGAATTGTTCATTCATGTAATTTATTGGAGGTTGACCCCTCAAAGTGGATTATTTCTAAGGCGTTGATATCTCTTTTTTTCTATTTTTGGAGCTGGTTTCACAACATTTGGTATCAGAGCTTTGGATTCTAGGGTTTCGCTACTCCAAACAGGTCATCGTGGAATTTTCGCTATAACATTTTTTATAAGAAGGTTAAGAAGCTAAAATTTTTAGAGTGCAAAGCCAAAATCCTGAGGAAGATCGTCGCAAAATTTCAGAGCTTGGTTCGCATTATTTTTGGAGATATGATCTGTGGAATTTAGCGCTTTTTGCAGGCTCCTGAATTTCACTTAAACAGGTCATCGTGAAATTTTTGCTATAACTTTTTTTCTACGAAGGTTCAGAAGCTGAAAGTTTTATAGTGCAAATCCAAAATCCTAAGAACATATTCAAAACATTTCAGAGCTTGGTTTGCAATATTTTCGGAGATATGATCTGTGGAAGTTAGGTCTTTTTCAGGCTCTCGAATTTCATCTCAAAGAGGTGATCATGGGAAAATATTCATAACTCTCTCTCTCTGAGGATCATATTGGAATTTTGTGAGAAGTGACTAGAAGTAAACAGACTGTAGTTTTCTGTCTATAAATTTCAGAGCCAAAGGAGAAAAGAATGACACGTGGCAAGTCATACAAGTTCGCTCTACTGAACCAGTCCATAATTAGGTCATTGTGGGAGATTGGACATAACTTTTTCTTGAAGAATACAAATCAAGTCAGACCTATGGCATTTGAAAGAAGCTTCAAAGGAATACTACAGGGCTGAATTTAAAATATTGAGGATCTGCAAGTATAGAGATAAGTCAATTTCAATATCGAGCTCCTCAAAATCAAGTAAAAGAGGTGTATTTTTTTTTTCCGAATTGCATAAGTCTTGTTTGAGGAATCAAGTTGAATTGATTCCAAGGGCATATTGTAGAATAGATATCAGTATTGGATTCTCAAATGGCCCCAAAAAGAATTCAACACCCATTAATCCTTTAGAAGGCTCTACTATGACTCATGAAGACGAAGAATGACAACATGACATATCAAAATTACAAGAGCAAGTGCAACAAATTTCGCTCTCGCAAAGAGCAACAAAAAATGACATGGAAGTTTTGAAGAAAGGCGTGGAAACTAATATGGATGGTTGAAGAAAGGCGTGGAATCTAAGATGGATGGTTTTAAGAATGGCATGGAATCTAAGATGGATGACATGGAATCTAAGATGGAAAACATGAAGAATGATCTAAAAGCAAACATGGAAGGATTGACAAAGTTGATACAAGAAATGTTTCCTAATGGTGAAAAGATAGTAGAGGAAACTCATGATGAGAACAAAATAAATGTTAATCGTGATTTCATAAACTCTAATGTTGGCAGGAAGAACCGCCATATTCCAAAAATGGATATGAGGAAGTTTGATGGAAAGGATCCTGTAACATGGATACTACAGATGGAGCAATATTTTGATCTCCATAACGTGCAAACACACAAAAGGTACGCATTGCAACTTTACATTTAGAACAAAATACATTTGTATGGTATCGATGGCTTTGCTCCCGTAAAAAAATTGTCACTTGGTCAACTTTTACGGAGGAAATGATAGCACATTATGAGGATACAAAGAGCAACACCTTCTTTAGCCAATTGATAAATCTCAAACAAAAGGGTTTAATGGGGGAGCACATTGAGGACTTCCAAAAATTGAATATAAGGGTAATTGATATTCTAGAGGAACACAGGATTGATCTCTTCATAGGTACTTTAAAGGATAACATCCAACATGAAGTTTGCGTTTTGAAACTTGATTCATTGGAGAAGGCATTCAAGTTGGCAAGAAAAATTGAATGTAAAATTATGGCGACAAGGAAGCCCACCACTCACTTCTATAAAGATGGAAATGTTGTTATGCCTATATTTCCACAACCTACAAGGTTGACACCAAAAAAGAGAAAAACGGCTTTGCTATAGTTGTGATAGAAAATGCACTAATGGTCGTAAGTGTGCTCAGAAGAAATTATTTTACATAGATTGTGAAGAGGAAGAAGAAAATGAACAAGAGTCTTCAAAAGAAGAGGATATACACCAGGAACTAGCCCTAGAAGAGGAAGAAATGAGTCTGACCATATCATGTAATGCATTGGCATGAATTACCACTTCTCAAACTCTCAAGATAGAAGGAAATATCAAGAAGAAAAAGGTAATAGTGTTGATTGATTCAGGTAGCACCCATAATTTTATTCATTGTAAGGTAAGGTAGCGAAGGAATCAAATTGTTTCCTATACCTCGCACCAGAATGTCAAGTGATGGTTGCAAATGGAGGAACTATAAATTGCTTTGGAAAATGCCATAATATTAGCTAACCATGGGGGAATATGTATTGAATAGTCCAATGCTTTCCATTCCTATGGGAGGTGCTGATGTTGTACTAGGAGTACAATGGTTACAATCTTTGGGGACGGTAGCTTTTAATTTTCAAGAACTTTCTTGAAATTTTTTTCAGAAGGAAAGGAAGTCGAATTATGGGGTATTGCATGGAAGACGGGAAAGATAATAAGCTCTAATGTCATGACAAATATTCTAAAGAAATAACAACGAGGTGTAATTTCACAATTATGCTCACTAGAAGTTCCAACATCAAAATCATCTATTTCTGCAGATCTCCAAAAAGTCTTGGACAATCATTCCAAGGTGTTTGAACCCAAAGGACTCCCACCTATTCGTGATCATGATCATGCTATTCATTTGATTCCAGGAAGTGTTCCTCCAAACATTAGGCCTTATATATATCCTTATGTCCAAAAGAGCGAAATTGAACGTATGATTGCAGAAATGTTAGAGGCGGGTATAATTCAACCTAGTCAAAGTTATTTCTCTGCTCCTATAGTATTGGTACACAAGAAGCATGGATCATGGCGCATGTGTCCAGATTATAGGAAGCTCAATAAGCTCACCATTAAAGATAAATTTCCCATTCATGTGATTGATTAATTATTGGATGAATTACATGGAGCAATTTATTTTACCAAGTTGGATCTTCATTCAAGATATCATCAAATTAGAATGAAGACTGAAGATATTCTGAAAACAACATTTGGAACTCATGAGAGTCATTATGAATTTTTGGTCATGCCTTTTGGCCTTACCAATGCACCTTCTACATTTCAAGGGTTGATGAATTCCATTTTCAAACCCATCCTTAGAAAATGTGTGCTAGTATTTTTTGATGATATACTAATCTACAGCAGGTCTTGGAAGGATCATGTTCAACATGTTGACAGGGTGCTCAAACTATTGTAGGAGAAACAATTATATGCAAAAACATCCAAATGTTTCTTTGGAGTACAAGAGGTGGAATATATGGGTCATATTGTATCTCACGAGGGTGTTAAGGTAGACCTTAACAAAATTAAATCCATTAAGGAATGGAAAGGCCCCACAACCATAAAGAAATTGCAAGGATTTCTCGAGTTAACAGGGTATTATCGCAAGTTTGTTAAGAATTTTGGGAGAATAGCAGCACCTCTAACACCATTATTGAAGAAAGATGCATTTTCATGGACTCTTGAAGCAACTAAAGCCTTTGAACATCTTAAAGAGGCAATGTGCCTAGCACTGGTCTTCGCTACGCCAGACTTCACAAAAACCTTTATTGTGGAATGTGATGCCTTAGGAAATGGAATTGGTGTTGTTTTAATGCAAGAAGGAAGACCCATTGCTTTTGAAAGTCGTCCAATCAAAGGAAATTATTTACATAAACCTATTTATGAGAAGGAAATGTTAGCAATACTGCATGCACTAAAGAAATGGAGAACTTACCTAATGGGAAGACACTTCAAGGTAAAAACTGATCATGATAGTCTTAAACACTTTTTGGAACAAATACTATCTTCAGAAGAGCAGTAAAAATGGGTCACAAAGATGTTGGGTTATGACTTTGAAATAATCTACAAAAAAGGAAAGCTTAATGTTGTTGCAGATGCACTCTCAAGAAAGAATGAAGAGGGAAGCATTGCTTTGTGCCATTTCTATTATCCAACCAGATTGGATAAGCGAAGCAAGAGATGAATGGAAGAAGGACAAAGATGTATGGACACTCATTCAAAATTTGCAGCAAGATCCTAGTACATCTGATACATTTAGTTGGAAAAATGATTCCTTATGGTACAAAGATCGCTTATATCTTTGTAAGAATTCTCAACTAAAACAAAATATTCTTCTGGAATTGCACACTTCTCCTTTAGGAGGACACTCAGGATTTTTAAAAACTTACCACAGGGTGAAGAAAGAATTTTTTTGGGATGGCCTTAAATCTGATATTCAAAAGTTTGTGGCGGAATGTTTGGTTTGCCAGCGGAATAAAGTTGAGACAATTAAGACACCGGGACTTCTACAACCTTTATCCATTCCAAGTCAACGTTGGGAGGAGATTTCAATGGATTTTATCACAGGTTTACCTAAGTCCGAAGGAAAGAGTGTCATCATGGTGGTAGTTGATAGACTTACCAAGTATGCACACTTTTGTGCATTTTCTCATCCATTTAAAGCAAATACAGTTGCTACTATGTTTATGGATACAATTCAAAAGTTACATGGAAACACAAGGGTTATTATGAGCGACAGAGATCCCATTTTTATTGGAAATTTTTGGACAAAATTATTTTCTTGTTTGGGTACTCAATTAGCTCATAGCTCATTTTATCATCCTCAATCCGATGGTCAAACTAAGATAGTAAATAAATGTTTGGAAGGATATCTTAATTTTTTTGTATCTGATAAACAAACACAATGGGTCAAGTGGTTACCTCTCGCTGAATGATGGTATAACACTTCCTTCCATACTGCAGCAAAAATGACCCCATTTATGGCACTTTATGGATATCATCCACCATCCATCACATCATCTTTAAGAGAAAATTCGAAGGTTCAAGCAATGGAAGATCACATCGAGCATCAACAAGAAGTTCTCCAACTCTCAAAGGATAACCTGAATTTGGCACAAAATCGAATGAAACAACAGGCAGATCAACATCACAACGAGAGAAGTTTTGATGTAGGAGACTGGGTATTTTTACGGCTACAACCATACAAACAAATGTCCCTCAAGAAAGCTAAGAAGGATAATAAATTATCACCAAAGTACTATGGTCCTTACAAGGTGTTGCAAAATATTGGTACTATGGCATACAAATTGGAGATTCCTGCTTCTTCGCGAGTACATCCAGTTTTCCATGTTTCATGCTTAAAGAAGGTTATAGGTGAAAATCTTCCAGTTCAAACAGTATTGCCAGAACTTGATGGGGAAGGGAAAATCATATTGGAACCTGAAGCAGTCATGGAAAAAAGAACTCGACAACTACGGAATCGATCAATTTCAGAGTATCTCATCATGTGGAAGAACTTACCCACTGAAGATTCTACATGGGAGGATGAGAATTTTATACAGAAGCACCCAGAGCTACTCAAGCATTGAGGACAACACTTTTTTGAAGGAGAGGGGCATGTTAGGTCCCTATATTACTAGTATAGTCCTTTATTTTTGTTAGTGTAACCCCCTTATTGTTATTATTGTACCCTTGTAACCCCCATATTGTTATTATTGTGCCCTTAAATTATTATTGTTAGGTCGGCTAGGATTACATTGTGGCCCCATGGACTCCTATATATAGAAAGGAGGTTTTGTAATTTGTATCATCCAATAATTGTTCATTCATGTAATGTATTGGAGGTTGCCCCGTCGAGGTGGCTTATTTCTAAGGCGTTGATATCTCTTTTCTTCTACTTTTGGAGTTGGTTTCACAACAGCTAATTTCTTACCTAGAGTGGTTTTTTTCAAGATAAATATTGTTCTTATGATTTGTTATTTGTTGTGGGTAGTTTTTAATATTCTCTCAGTAAATTTACATTTTTCTCTGGTAATTTTAATAAATGCAACCAAGTATATATAAGCTTGTGGAAGTCTTATCTACCTTACTACCACTAGACTAGACATTTCATTTGTTTTTGATATTATTTACATATTTATTCAAAATCCTTGTGAAGGAATTTGTTATGGTGCAAATAAATTTTTAATGTACTTGAAAGGAACTCAAGACTTTGGACTCAAATATTCACAAGTGGGTGAATTCAACTTGATTGGATATTCTCATTCAGACTTTGTAGGGGAAAAAGAAAATGGAGTATCCAATTCAAGTTATCTTATGGGTCCTCGATCAGTGGCTATCTCCTAGAGGTCACAAAAATAGTCAGTTCCATCATATTTTGCAAAAGAGGAAAAATATGTCCACATTACCAAGCTTCTCATGGAAGGTTAAGAATTTGACCTTCCCCAAGGGCTTCGAGAGAACATTTGCGACCTGATCATTAGTCCCAATGTTATGGAGCCTTATGGTGCCTTGTTGTGCCATGTCCTGGAAAAAGTGGTACTTGATATCAATATGCTTGGATCGGTTTTGGAACATGAGATTATCAGACAAACGAATCCCACTTTGGTTGTCGTAAAGAATCACGTTGGTATCCAACACATGCCCAAACAACTCACTCAAGAGCTTTCTCAACCAAAAAACTTCACAACAGGCCATACTTGTTGTAATGTATTCGACCACAGCGATGCTCGAAGCAATCGATTTATGCCTTCTTCTCATCTAGGATATCAAAGTAGAACCTAAGGTGAATCAACATCTAGATTTTCTGTTATGATCCACCACACTACCTACCCAATCAACATCGGTATATCCATGGAGCCTAATACTCCCGACAGTGTATCTCAACCCATGGTTGATTGTGCCCCAGAGATATATCAAGAGATTATTAGCACCAATCCAGTGAATGTGATGAGGCTCAGCCATATATTGAATTAACGTATTCATTGCAAAACATATTTTTGGATGTGATTTCACTAAGAACATTGGGGCCCCCACGAGTTGACGATACATGGAAGGATTTTCGAAATCGGGCCCATCAACACTTCCACACAACTTCTTAAAGTTGAGCTCCATCGAAGTAGTCACAGACTTCCAGTCCACCATCCAAAATATCTATAGAAGCTTCACAATATATTTTCCTTGAGAAAGGAAAATATCACCTAGATTTTGTCATACCTCCAAGCCTAGGAAATTGTGCATCAGACATAGGTCCTTCACCTCGAACTCAGAAGCTAGCTCCCTCTTAAATTGATGAATAAGAGGGTCTGCACCTGTCAGGAAGATATCACCCACATAGAGAACCAGAATGAGAGGCTTGTCATTATCAACCTTAAAATAAAGGTTTGGATCAGCATCACTTCGTGTAAAGCCCAACTTCATCAAGTATCTATCGATCCTTTCATACCAAGCCCCAGGGGCTTGCACCAACCCATAGAGGGCTTTCTTCAACCTTCATACATATGTATCTCTATCTTGAAATTTGAACCCCAAAGGTTGTTCCACATAGACCTCTTCCTTGATTGAGCCATGTAAGAAGGTAGTCTTTACATCCATCTGATGTAGACACCATCCTTGCGATGCAGCAAGGGAAATGATCAAACAGATGGTGGTGTAGCGAGCAACAGGTGAAAATACTTCATCGTAATATATGCCTTTTGTTTGATAGAAGCCTCAAGCAACAAATATTACCTTGAATTTTTTAGCACTTCCATCGGCTCCATGCTTGATCTTGTAGAGCAATTTCAAGGTGACAATAGATTTTTCCTTCGGTTTAGGGACCACATCCCAAACATCATTTTTCATGATCGACTCATATTATTCCTCATTCACAGCATCCTTCAAAACTTGATGCTTCAAGGTTTCTTCAAACTTTTTAGGCTCAGATTGTACAATAGTTCTCATGGCTGCTAGGTAGCCTTGGTACCTATTCGACTTCTTACTTTCACAGAATGTAGCATGTCTCTCGACATCTCCGAGAGTGTCTCTACACTACAAGGAAAATAGTCTCTAGTGGATGTTTTTGAGGAACACCTTATAAAAATACGCCAGACATCTGTTTCTAGCGGAGGTTACTACAGGAGGTTGGCGGGTGGATTTTTTTTGCAGATGTTTTTCGTCTAGTGCGCTTATCATCGTAAACCGCATCAGTGTGTTCAACAAGAAAAAGCACCAATGCGCACAGAACGTTGGCACACCGGACACCGTGCGCTCCATACACACCCGCCCGGTGCGTCGTATTACTGTAGCGCACCGGTGCTTTACAACTCTTCCGCATTGGTGCCTCATAAAAAAGCGTACCAAAACAGAAACTGCCCAGTGTGGTATTAAGAAACCGCACCGGTGCGCCCATAAAACCCCGCGCACTAGAACAAGGTGAAATATAAAAAAAAATTACAACCAAAAAAAATTTTCACTTTTCTCAGTGCTCAAGAGCTCTCAAGCACCGGTGAAATTTATCCTTGTCTGAGCTGCCCTGACATCGGTGCTCCCATTGTAGCCATTGCACGCGTTGCTGCTGTGCATTGCCCACCAATCTCTAGCTCAAATTTTGAAAAACGGTGGGAAAAATTACTTTTGAAAATTCTACAGCCAATATGCCTCATCGACGACCAAATGTACAGGTATTTTTCTTGTTTTTCCATAATTAAGCCTTTTAGCGGATTAGAATTTCAAATAACCTTAAAATTAACCATTTAAAAGAAGAAGAAAAAAATTGTCGCACGTTGCACTCGAGCCGTTCGGCTCGCACTAGTTCACGGTGTTGCCTGTAAATTTACAGGTCACACCACAACGGGTGCTAACAGTATCCGCACCGATTATGAGGTGGTATCGATAGGAGCACCGTGTTATTTTAAAATTTTAAAAAATGTGGTGTGATTGTTTACCCGGCCGCACTGTTGACCATGTGAAATAGCAGCAACGCAGTGCGTTGACTGAAATATACGCCTCAGGGTGGGTAATGTTGTCAATGCACCACATTCCACATTTCGACAGGGTCAATGGTGCGGCCTGGTAAACTGGTGCTAACGGCATCCGCACCGGTTCCGAGGCGGTACCAAAGGCGCACCGTGTTATTTTAAAATTTTAAAAAAAGTGCGGTGCTGTTGGTTACCCAACCGCACCATTGACCAAGTGGAATAGCTGCAACGCGGTGCGTTGACTAAAATATCCACCCCGGGATGGGTATTTTTGTCAGCGCACCGCATTCCGTATTTCGACAGGGTCAATGGTGCGGCATGGTAAAATATCGCACCGTTGACTATGTAATGATGGCAGGAGGTCGGTCTGCTGACTTAACTATACGCCCCAGGGTGTAGATTTTAGTCAACGCACCATACTCCTAACACCATACATATTCAACGGTTCACTACAAATTTTCAGGAGCACCGTCGCCGGTGCGTTGAATATTTATGGTGCACCACCGCTGGTGTGCTCCATAAAAAGATGCACCGGGACCGGTGCATGGCTGTTTTTTTCGGTGCATCGACTGTTTTTTTTTTTTTCCAAAAAAAATTATATATTTATATTTCTAAATACATGTCTAATTCAATAAAAAAATTGTATTTAATATGTCAATCATTCAGAGATGTGAAAGGAGAGAAGAGGGGGAACAACAACAATAACAGGCGAACAAGTATAACATGGTTCGCCTGTGGGTGGCACGAGAGAGGGAGAGAGATGTGTACCCTCGCCCTATTACAGCAGCTACCCAGGGGCTCCTAAGGAAAGTAGGCCTCCTTAAGTTCTATGAGGAGATTACTTTCCTAAAGGGCCATGGTTTTTTTTTGAGACATCTTATCCGCGGGTGGAATGCCCACTGATAGGCTTTCCGGGTTGGTCATGACTAGTGGTACATGCCCACTGAGGAGGATATATATTTCATTACAGGGCTATCGAGGAGAGGGGTGGATTTTCCCTTGTTCCCAGAGGTTCCAGCTGGCTATGTAGTAGGGAGTCAGTTAGTGTACTCCTAGAGATACATTGGAGCAGATGTACTATCTCCTTTAGATTTTCAGGTCTCTCGAGGTCAGTTACGTATTGGTGCATTTGGTAGTCAGAAGGTGAGGTGCCTCTCACTTCTCATTTCGACCATTTCACACAACACTAGTGACGGGAAACGCATTAGTTGCTCACTTCTATATTATGTTGATTCTTTAGTACAGGAGCCACGACTTGTCAGGTGGTCTACCATTTTTTTGCGGCAGTTCTGTACAGCCTTAGATAGATGTCGTGCTCATGCATAAGGGAGGGTCAACTTCCCTTTTTCTTCAGAGCTTTTTGTTTATTTTTTTAGAGGTTTCCAAAGACAAGGCCTACTTTTGTTCGAAAACCTCGTTGGTCGACGTTCGAGGCATGGATGCACATGTGGGGGAATATGATGCCCAAGAGGGGCGAGACTGTGTTTCCAGCGAGGATATCGAATGATGCACTGGAGTTGCTAGCCAATGTTGACGAGCATCCCTTAATTATGGTCCCCTGTCCTTATGCGGGTTTGGATTGGCAAGGGTGTTCCAACATCCTCTTCATAGCTGATGAGTTGTCGGATGATAGAGGTAATATTATTGTTTCATTTAAATTTATTCTAACATGCTCTTTAACTTGTTTTTATTAAATTTTGTAATGAAATTGTCTAATTATTGTTGTGTACTTGTATATATTTTGCAGACATTGAGACTTTTGATGGCGAGGACATGCCAGCACCACCACATGATCCAGGTATGGATCCTGATGACGATCAAAGCATGCTAGATGCCAAGGATCATCAGGAGGCCGGTGAAAAGAGACCTGCTCTTGCTAGTGCGCTAATACCGCCTTTTGCTAGGTGCGGTCGGCTTGATAATAGATAGAAGATGGAGTTGGGCGACTAACTCACTACATTGATTTTTGAGGCGGGAATCAGGCCCGCTAATATGAGAGACATACAGGCCGATGGTAGGTTGTTACATATGTGGAGAGGCATGCCACGCGACATGTACAACCTGATGTGGCATGTCGTAGGAGCTACGACCTTAGTTATGTTGATGAGGAGGACCATTGCACATTATAGACGTGGTCGAGATGCAGCACGTGATCGACAGTCCGCGAGCAGCGACTCATCATCTGATGATCATTCACCTCACACCGCACCAAATGAGCAGCCTCCACTTGCATCGAGCAGTAGTCATCATGGAGACCAAGCTGGACCATCGACCACGTCAAGTCAGCACGCTGTAGCATCCGGAAGTACTCATGATCATGAGCATGCTGGACCATCGACCGTCGAGGCTGCACCATTGACTGAGCAGGCCTCTACTAGTACTGTTATTGATGATGTACCACCAACTGATCCATGACATTTATATTACAGTTGTATATTTTTTACATTATTCAGTTATATATATATATATATATATATATATATGGTCCATTTCTTTTATGTTCATGTTGCAGTTGTACTTAATTTACATGTTGGTGATCACCATGATGTGTATATTGTTAAGTCATGTATGATATGTACTTCATTTAATTTTCAGCTTGCAGATAGATGTGTATGTGATAGCAGTTATTTCACATGGGATGTATATTTGATGTTTGTGTTGTGATGATGTTAATATATAATGTTAATTTTGTTTTGTTAGATGATCATGATCACGATGATGTTAGCGATTTTGAATGTGATTTTTAGTCAAATATGTTGTTTGTACGATGGTTATCATGAATGTGATGTTTATTAATTAGTTTAATATTAAATGATCATGATATTGTAAAATTGTAATATTTGTAATTCTAATTGTATGTAAAATTCTAAAATTGTAATTGTAATTGTATTTTTTTAATTTGTAAAATTGTAATTATAGATATGTAAAATTCTAAAATTGTAATTGTAATTGTATTTGTACGTGAAATTGTAAAATTGTAATTTTAATTGTAATTCTAATTCTATGTAAAATATTTTCAAAATTTTAATTGTATTACTATGAATTGATTCTAATTGTAAAATTGTAATTGTAATTTCATATGAAATTGTAAAATTGTAATTCTAATTCTAATTTTAATTGTAATTGTATTTAAAATATTTGTAAAATTTTAATTGTATTATTTTAAATTGATTGTAATTGTATGTAAAATATTTGTAAAATTTTAATTGTATTAATGTGAAATGATTCTATTAAAATTTTTAAATTTGTAAATTTGTAAAATTTTAAATAATTGTAAAATAATAAATCTAGAATAATATGAATTATTATAACATAATAAAGTTTAGAAAATAATGCAAATAAATTCATGTACTTTAGAATTATCATTATTTTATTATGATCTTATATACAAAAAAAAAAAAACTAATTTATATAGTACGCCATTGTTTTTGAGATCAACATAATTGCAAATTATCAAGTGAAATATTGATTTTAACATTAACACAATGCAAATTACCAATTAATTCAAATTACATATTATAATGTTTCGAAAAACTCATCTTAAAAAGTATAAATATTGATGAAATAACACATGTACCATATCACTCTCGATTCTCATGATCACCTTCATTATCTTCCAGCTCGCATGGCATGATAACACTATTGTTCTCAAAAATATGTTTTGATCTAGGGTCATGTGTCAATACGAACCACCAATCCCTATCCAACACATCTGGGTAAAAAAACACCTGGTTGCAGTGTTTGGGGAAAACATACGGCTCCTTAGCTTCATCCCACATCTTTCTAGAGTTGATACATATCAGCCTACTATTGTGATCTTCCTTTACATTATTCCGATCAAAGGTGTCCCACCACTTGCACCTAAAAACAACACATTGGAAAGACGAGAAATCCACTTCAATGATATCTTGTATCTTTCCGACGTAACTTAACGTTCCTCGTAGTAGGTTTTGATCACGGTGGCTAGATCGATTAGATTGATCGAACTCGACTTCCACTCCATAGTCTTGTGTGATGTTTCTAGCATCGGCATTTTCTGTGCGAAAATGGTGTCCATATGCCCACATAGATGGGAACAAATGCACCTATTATAAAAAAAGTTTAAAAAATCATAGTGTCATGTGTCTTATAATAACCCAACAGTTAAAATATGAAATATAGATGTTTTATAAGTTTCAAATTTACGTATAAATTAAAAATCTTATTACCGAGTTACTGCACCCAATCCCTATGTTTAGCGCATCCTCTTCAGCATGCGGGTAATGACCGGTTGCACCGTATTTCTCTCTAACTTGGTCATCAACCCAATTGTTGGGGCATATTTTTGGCATATTTTCTTTTAAATGATCAGGATAAGGCACACTTCTACCATTCAACCGTCTGAATTCTTTCCTGTCACTATCCCATTTCATCCTCTTTTATTCGTACAATGTGACCCACGGTTGTGTTGCTTAAGAATTGTAAAGAACGAATTTATTGATTGCTTCAATTTCTGCATTTGCTGATGAAATCAAACCGACATTATATAGTACTTAGAAATCAAAATATACATTATATTGAAGTTCAACATGAATATTAACTTTGTGTAAATTTGAAAAGTTATAAGTCGCTTACTCTTTATCAAGCGCTTTTTTCCACTTGTTTGGAGAAACTCCCCTTCTCTTTTGTCTTCATCCCTTTCATCGTCCCAAATCACCGCACCTAGTCTGTTGTTGATTTACTTGATGTACTCGCTGGCATAATAGAAATACTCATACGATATGTACCCCTCTGCCATAGACCCCTCGAGTTTTTCCCTTTGTCGAACAAAACCCTTCAATTTCTTCATGTACCTCTCTAAGAAGAACATCCAACGACAAGAAACCACCCCAACTAATTCAACCTCATCTACTAGGTGGATTAGAAGATGAACTTGTAAGTCCATGAAACTCGTCGACAGTTCCTTCTCAAACATACAAACAATCTGAACTATCTCTTGACGCCACCGTGGAATGCTAGCCACATGAATCTCCTTTGACATGATCCAACGTACAAATGCATATAATTTAGATATGCCACGTCCTAGGTATTGAGGGAATTCATGTTTCACACACCCACGCACGAACAAAGGATAATGACACTGCAAAGTTATAAACATGTGCAATAATATACAAAATTAATTATGTTTTATGATCCCCACATGGGATAAAATTTATTAATATAACAAATAATAAAATCATGATTTTGACATTATACGTACTCTTAGAAGATTAAAATGGTCATGCAATTTCAACCCCGAAAAATGGTCATCCACGGTGAAGCAGCGCCGTAGTGAAGACCTGTATGAAGTTGGCACCCTCACACCCATTATAACTTCCTTTTCCAAAGAAATATCATATTTTTTTAAAATCCATGGGACATCACCTTCTTTGAAAAACCATGAATTAGAGGGACCAGTGCCTGCCTTTGATCCCGTACTTTCTAATCATCTTGGCCAATGTTTCTTTTTAGTTTTTGAATTAGTAATATCTTTCCTAACAGCCAATGTGTCACTTTGTTTCAATGATATGTGCCTCCATAAAGAAGATGAAACATTTTTAAATATATGCATGGGATCTAATAAGTGGGTAATCTTAAGATGCTCCCAATATGGGAGATTATAAAAGATATATTTCCTTTTCATCCCAATGGGAAATTTCTCAACATAGGTGTCGAAGAATTCTAGATCATCGAACATAGGCTCCCCATTTGAATCAAACATTTCTATGAACTCCTTCTCATTCTCTCTCCCATATGCTCTAAGCCATTCAATTGGTGTCATTATTGGAGGCCTTTGGGTTCTCTCTCGTTTACCATTGAAAGAAGATGTTGCTCTTCTGTAAGGGTGTTCTTCTGAGAGGAATACCCTGGAGAAATCATACACTAGCTTTCGTAGGTCCTTGGACCATCTAGCTTTCAGAGAAGGTCCACAACATTTACATCCAAAATACCCTTTTGTTACAAGACTTACGAGATTATTGTATATAATTAATATGCATGGCACGTTAAAGAATATCATGAAGATCATAACAAATATTACAACGAATTAAATAAATAATCAGTGAAAGAATATTGTTACGTATATAAACAAATCAATAAATTAAACATGTAATTTATCAGAGAAAATTCCTAAGCCTGGATAAGCATGTGTCGTGTAAGCACATATGCCATAAAACGTAAAAATCCTCTCTGCTACAATGGGTCTTGATACATCGTATACATTTATCCCATCCCATAATTCCTTCAATTCATCTACCAGTGGTTGTAATTAGACATCCATATTCTTCACTTGTCTTCTACCAAGGACTATGAGAACCAACATAAATGTTCATTCTTCACGGAAAACCATGGGGGGATATTGTTGGTGATCACTACTACAGGCCAAACATAATAGTTGGTGTTCTGGAGGGAATATGGGTTGACGCCATCCATGGCTATGCTCAGTCGTAGACTTCATACTTCATCCTTGAATTTTTCGGGCCATCTATCCTCTATATGCTTCATGGCTAATGAATCAATTGAGATTTTCATAACTCCCAACTCACTTCTATGTGAGGCATGCAATCCCTACAACATAGCTAATTATTTGCAACAAAAGAGCATTTGAATCCTTGGGATTATAGGCATGTGCCTCAATATCTTAAAAGGAGGACCAGTACGTGATTTACATTTATTTTTTGATTTATCATACCTGTCATGCCCACATTTCGGACACATCTCTTTGTCTACATATTCTCCTCTATATAGAATACAATCATTTGGACATGCATGATATGATATGTACTCAACACCCAATGTTACACCATTTTTTGGTCATCTAACCTATTCTCATTAGATGGACCCAAGTACACCATGTAAGACCAATTTTACCCTAAGTAAAATTGCCTTCACTATGTTAAAACAGGAAACCCCAAAAGGAAATATTAAACAAACCTATATTTGTTTGATTTTCCTCATGGAATAATTAATTAAACCATAATTTAATTATTATTCTCAGTCATGTTTAACCCAAAAACAAAGAAATTAATTAGATAAACCTTTATTTATCTTATTATTTTCTAGGAATAATTATTTAAATCTTATTTAGATAATATTCCTTGTTAAATATGACCAAATTACCCACAAATAATTAAATAAATCATTATTTATTTAGTTATTTTTCAACCACTTCCTTAAATAATTAAATAAATCATTATTTATTTGATTATCTTCTGATCACTTCCTTAAAAAGATAAATAAATCATTTATTTATTTATTTTTGACAATTAAGGGATTTGACCCAAGTCAAATACCTTTTCCCTCCAACAAATATAATAAAATATTCCATAAAAAGTGGATCTAGATCTGGTTAACCCATGCACCAAGATCTAGAATGACCCAATATTTTGTTATAAATAGGAGGGTTTTTCCTACCATTCTTCACCTTTGTTGCCTATTAGATCACTCTGGATCTATACACTTGGTCCCATTTTTCCATCATTTGCTGTGTGAGCTCCCATTGAGCTCTATTCTTTGCATTGGGTTTTCTACACCAACAAGAGAGAGAAATCTTAGATCTGAAGTGCTGAGGACTTCCAAGAACCCATCCCACCGAGGAGAATTGGATACGCCTTCTTGTTTTCCTCCCAGGTGCCCCATTAATATAAAAATTCTTTCAAAATTGTTCTTGTCTTGTCTATTGGTATATGGAGCAAACCCTTATTTTTTCTGCTTAATGTCTTTCCATGCATAGATCTGGTTTTTGCAGCTCTTTTATGTCCAACTAACCGCAGATCTGAAGATATTGGCAGCCACTTTTGTTGTTAGGGCTATTATTTATGCGTAGCTAAAGTGGTCCTTTTTCGTACACTTCGACAAAGGATTCATACTAACAAATGGCGACTCCACACAGGTTTTAAATTACGACCGCTGTCGTTTTTCATATTCCTGCATATCCAGCTACTTCAGACCCTAGGTTTTCTTTTCAACTATTTATTTTTCCTATTTTTATGTTGTTTTTCTCACATAAAACCCTAAAAAATTAAAATTTCTAACTTCCGTGTGTTTCTGGCCCCATTGCGCAGGTAAGCGACACCAGCTGCAACTGAGACGACAACTTTTCTGAAAATCTGCCGCCAAGACAACCGGAATGGGGGGTCGCACTTTTTGGCCCATAACCTGCGACTTGGACCTCCAGGTCGCACTTTTCTGCCCCTTTTCTGCGACCTGCACTGAAAACAAGTCAGAAACTGCGACCTACCATTTTTTCAGTGATTTTTCTGCAATTTTTCTGGGTTCTGCTGCAGCTTCTGTCAGGGTCTTCCACCCTCTGTCTCAGCCCGCTTTGACCAAGTTCTGATCTGTTTTTACTCATCTAAGTGGGAACCTAGCCCCCTAGGGCTTTAGTATCCTCCACTTTTTGTGGAAGAGTTTTAGCTGTTTCAGCCGTCTGTTTTTCAGAGCTTCAGCCTCCTTTTTTTCAGATCTGTTACCTCCCTTTCAGATCCATTGAAATCATCTCTTCTACCTCTCAAATCACCTCTTGAAGATTTGCTTGGATCTACTTTTAGGGCCTCCACCTTGCCCCCTCCGTTTTTTCTGATTTCCTTCATTTTTCCATCCACCTTGCCTCTGTCTTTTGGCTGTGATCTGCACCTCTTTTCAGCAGCTTTATCCTTTAGATCCCTGTCCCTTTTGACCTTAGATCTATTGGCCTCTTTTCTGTGTGTTTTGCCTCGATTTTTCCCTTTCTTTTCAGATTAGTTTTGAGAGACCCGCCTTCTTGGGTTAGATAGATGCACAAGTAGTTGTTATTTTTCTGTTATTTCAGCATTATATACTGTTCTCTGTAGGTTTATTTTCAGTTACGCAACACACTTTTTTCTTGCTCTCAAAATGGAAAAGGTTTTAAAATTAAAATTAATGCACGCCACACACTGACCCTAAGTGAAGAAGCGCCTGGTTAACACCGCCTGGAAAAGACTCTAAAATCAATTGTCACTACACCTTTTCTGCCCTTGACCTCACTTGATTCTGTCCCTTTCTGCCCCTGTCGGTTTCCTTCTTCCTGTCGTCATTGCGCCCCCAAGGCGCATTTCCCGGAGACTTCTTGGCCTTCACCCTCAGTTTCTGGTCGATCGACCTGCTCCGACCCGCCGTCGTCGAGCCAGTCCTCCTCCAACTCCACACTCCGACTCCTCTCCTGATTCATCGGGTTCCCCTTCTCCTCCTGGTTCTCCCCTACCACCATCACTATGTCTGGTCCAGGGCCTAACGCTAGCGGTTCTCCCGGCCCTAATGCCGGCCCGACTACTAGCGAAACCGCCACAGGAACTACCCCGGCCACCGCCTTGCTGCCGTACATTGCAGGCCTCAGCCTCCCCGATTTCAATCAGTTGATCAATGACCCTATCTGCCACGATGTTGGTTGGCTTGCCATGCCAACCAAGCTCCCTTTCGACATCCCTAAGTTCGAAAGCCAAGCTGGATAAGATCCAACCAATCATGTCCGATCTTTCCACATGTGGTGTTCCTCCAATTCCATTACCGATAACTCCATCCGTCTTCGTTTGTTCCAACGCACGCTTACCGGCGAAGCTTCTAAGTGGTATGTTGAACAAGCCACCTCTTCCCATACCACCTTTGCGACCCTTGCCCAAGCCTTTTTGTCCTACTTCCAGCTCCCTCTCCGATACGACACTGGCACGGAGCTCTTGACTTCTTTTAAGCAATCCTCTTCAACCCGCCTTTCCGCCCATGTTCAGGAATGACGAAGAAGACGGAGCTTATGTCGAGCCCCTCCCTTCGAAGATCGGGTTTGTATGGACTGGTTCCTCCGCACCCTTCCAGCTCCCATCGGCAAAGATGTCGCCTCCCATTTTCCTCAAACTGAAGAAGCCGCCCTCCAAATAGCCTTGAAATATGACCTGATCTACGCTCAATCTGGTTATGTTTATACCGTTCTCCCTGACCTCCCCAGGCCCGGCGGCGCTAATGCCCTGGGGGCATCTCATTCCGCCGACGGTATCGTTGGAGCCCTTTCCCACCCGTACGCTCAACCTTCTATGGGCTATGGCCTCCCTCAGGGAGGGGCCAGCACCTCTAGCACTCTCCCCCCTCCTGGTAGCATGTATCCAGGATACGGCATGCCTCCTCCTTTTTCCCAACCTCTTACTTACCTCAATGTTGCCCAACCCCACCATTACCCTTATCCGCAGCCTGGTGCGCCAGCTCCTCCAGCATATGCGCTTCCGTCTCCCTTGCCTCTTCAAAACCCGCAACAACATTTACAGCCCCCTCCAGGGCAAGTATTTGCACAGCAGGGCGCGACTAATCCCCCTTCTTCTCAAAGAAGGCGGAGAGGCAATCAAAACCAATCTGCCCCTGGTACCCGTGGACCCAATCCTGGTGTGGACCCCAACACTGCCAACCAGCAACAGGGCACTCAGCCCAAGCCGGACAGGCCGCTTCACACAAATAAGCCTTGTTCATGTTGCGGTGTTTATGGTCATTACACCCACGATTGTCCCCTCTTACCCCAGATGCGGCAGATGTGGGAGTCTCAAGCCACATTGCGCATACAACACGCCTCCCCTCATGCTCCTCCTAATGTGGCCACTACCCAACCAGCTGTGTTTACTAATCCCTTCCCTCAGCAAGGATTCATGGCTACCCAACCGCCTGACAGCCAGGTCGCCACTCCCCCTTCCCTTTCTGGTTCCTCCGATTACCAGATCCTTATGATGCACTCCAATCCTAACCCGCTCGTCGATCTTCACCTTCAAACTCAGTCTCGCCAGTACCCCGAGCCTCCTTCTTCAGGTTCTACAGAGCCTCTTTCGACATCCAGTGGCCCCTTACATATCCCTCAACCCAAATTTTAGGTTCATACCAAGATTCCTAAGGGACCCCTACGTCGAAATGCTGCTTCCGGTCGAGCTGCTCATTCGTATAGCATAGTAGATGATTTGGCGCAATCTCCTGCTGCCATTTCCACACTGGAACTCCTCCAGTCGTGCCCTTCCCAAAAGAAGGCTCTACTATCTGCCGTGGGCGCTGTAGATCTTGCTGATGACCAAATGATTGTTTTCGACGCCTCTCAATCGGACCATCCTCCTCTTCCTGCTTCCGTCGCCTTCCAAATCCCAGTCAAAATCCGGAACGCCAACGTTTCCCAGTGTATAATTGATGAGGGGGCATCAACCTATGTGATGTCCGCTTCGGTTTGGAAGCAACTCGGATCTCCTGAGCTGGCCCCTTCCACGATCACCCTTCGAGCGTGGGACGGCCATGCCTCCCAGCCCATTGGCCTATTTCGTAATTGTCCTATCACCCTCGCCGGTAAGACTGTTTGCGTTGACGTCGAAGTCATCGACGCCCCGCTAGACTACAACATTCTATTGGGGCGAAGCTACACCTATGCTATGTCTGTTGTCCCATCCGCAGTTTTCCGCAGGATGTCTTTCCCCCATAATGGAAAGATAGTCACCATTGACCAGTTGACATATCATGAGCCAAAATCTCAGACCTCACCTGAGACGACCATCTCTTCTGTAGCCAACAAGTAAACCGTCGATTCCTTGACCAGTGTCTCCCCCGGCGTTTACAAAGATTCCTCCCTGCTTGGAACTTTCCCTAACCTTCCCCCTCCTCCTATCACTGATCCCAGCTTATTGAATGTTTGCATGATGCAATCGTCTCAGGCTGCCCGTAAGCGGCCTGCCTCGGCTAGTCAGCAACCTCCCCCTTGCCCTCCGCAGCCCGCTCCTAGCCATTCATCTCAGCCAGCCGGACCTCCTCCTTCTGGCCCTCCCCCTACATCTGGTATCCCTGAACCCCTTTATCCGCCTAGATCGTTTCCTCCTGGCCTTAACCATCTCGAAGCCGTCCCTCCTAGTCATTACCCTGCTGGGCAGATCCCTTTCCTGGCTCCCCCTCCTGGAGTATTTTCTTTCCCCATCATGGCCACCCTCTCTCTCCCTAACTTGACTTTGGGCATCCGGTCTGGTACCTTGATCCCCCAGCCGCCACCCCTCCTGGTCATCCCAAACCCTACATGGCTTTAACACCAGTTCAACCGGTCCCCCTCGCTTCCTCCATTTCCACTGTGCCCCCAACACCTCCACAGGACCCTTCTCCTGTCGTGACGGCTCCCGAGAAGAAAGGCAAAGCCCGCAAGGGGGCACCCAAAGACAAGACCACCACGACTGACCTGGCCCCTCCTCCGCCTGCAAAGCCTTGTGCCTTATGTGATGTCACCGATCATGCCACCCATGCTTGTCCCGAGTTGCCCCGTATTCAGCCCATGGTTAAAGTCGCGTTCCCCGAGTCTACGGTCCCTGAAGCCTCCATTCCTTCTTCGTCCGTAACCAAGAACCCCAAGACTCTCCGCACCAGCAAACCCTGTGCTTTGTGCGGCATTCATGGTCATTACTCCCACCATTGTCCTCACCTGACGCATTACCGCGCCTCTTTAGAGGTGGTCCGAGAGTATGAGGTTGAACAAAACCAATCCACCTCTCCCATCCTCGCGCAGTATGTTTCAGGTCAGCCTGAGGATCCCCCCACTCCCATCGACATTCCCCCCCTGATGTTCAGATGACGGAGTCTACTGTAACCATTCTTTACCTATCCTCCTCTGGGAGACACTTGGAGCCTAGCCCCCCTGCATCCTCCCCTGACCCCCCCTTTTCTACCCATACACGAGATCACTCCACCCGTGTCTCTGTTGACCTCCGCAGCCCGAGTCCTCTCCATACTTCCGATAGCCCTCATATACCACCCTCCAGTTTGTATATGAGTCACAATCATCCTGCTCCTTGCAATCCCTTCCGCAGTTGCCGCCCGATGTCTTCTGTGCACTCACGCTACCGTCATTGCCTCTCATCCCCTCATTTGTTGTCTTGTAACACCATTCCGCAGGACCCCCCGTCCACACCCTTTATCGGTTACGCCGATGGTGCAAGTCGTTACTCCCGGAATCTAGCCTTGGCAGGTTGGGCCATCTTCACCCCCTTGCATACCCTTGTTCTTTCTAACGGGGTCTGCATTGGTTCTGCCACCAACAATCAGGCCGAATATGATGCAGTGCGTGGTCTCTTAGCCGATGCCCTTTTTCATCGCATCCTCCATCTGCACGTTCGTTTAGATTCCCTACTTCTTGTAATGCAACTAAATGGTGTTTATCGTGTGCATAACCCTGTGCTGTTTAGACGCTATTTACAAGTGAAACTCTTGATACGTGCATTTGAAACCATAACTTTCAACCATGTACCTCAAGAACAGAATCACTATGTAGATAGTATTGCAAACCATGTTCTAGATTGGCATTTATCACACACATTTCATACAAGACAATAACATTCATAACCATCAAAAAACGATGCATATCCATAATATGTGTCGCAAAACATGTGTTTAGAGTCCATCTACTCTGATACATACAACATGCCCATAGCATGTTACAAACAAAACCCAAAACTGGGGGCACCACCTGCCCCTACATACATCATAAGGGGCACCACATGCCCCACCCCTAATCACTATCTGGAGGCTCCCGGGCCAATGGCTCTGCCCCTGCAGCATGTAGATCGCGCATAGCCTGACCGGCCATCGCCATGCGCCGCATGACACCTCGCCACTCCGAGGGTAGACCAACACATGGCTCTATGAACTGGTCGTCTAAGTCCTGCCACCCGCGCTCTGATACTCTGGTCAACAACCTTTCGCATCTACGGCGGATGTCCTCCAGCAGGGCGGCTGCATCCTCATTCTGCGCCGCTCTCGACCCACTTGGACCTGTAGCTCCAGACGCTGCCGGTCGTCCCATATATCCGGCCGGTTTTACCGGTGCTATATCTACATACCAAAAGTACATGAATCAGTACCATCAATTACTATTCAAAAACTTTAACATGCCCACACAAGAATAGCAATCTGTCACTTACCATCGGGCCCCAGACTCGACCAGGCGGAAGTGGCAGATCCGGATCTCCACAGTAGCTCATCCCACTATAGGGATAGTCGTCTATGTACAATGGCATCTGATCCCAATGGGAAAAAAACTCCGGTCGAAACACTCGCCCGACCGCCCCTCCTCCTCCTCTGCACAGTAGCCGTCCCCAACGGCGCATCCTGGGCTCTCTCGGGCCCCCATCTGGAAGTTGTACACGAGGCCTCAAGGTCAGGATCTTCTCAAAGAAGAAGGCGCACAATAAAGTCCCATATGAGCAATCATGGTTCACCTGCCAACTGCATAGCGACAACTGTCGCTTTAGCGACACCAACATCATTTGGGCCCACCCATAGTAGGTCCCACCCAGCACACTCTCCACTATAATCATGCACCCCAGGTGATGTGATGGAGCTGCTGGTTGCTCGGGATACGCAGCACGAGCTGCGGCCTTTTACGGGTCTCTAGCCTCTCTAGATCCCCGATCGATATCCGAGTCCCCTTGACTTGGAGACCCGGTCGACAATGTCGTTCCACAAACTCCATGATATGCCACCCCCGCGGTAATACTGGCTGCGTGTTTCCCACCATCCCCAGTGGTGGGAGACCCGTCAGGAAATACACATCCTGGACTGTCAGCTCGATCCTGTGCCCCTGCACTACAAATACCTCATGCTCTGGATCCCAATAACTAATAATCCGGGCCAACAAGGGCTCTCCTGATCTCATCAACGAGTTCTCAAAAAACTTTAGAACCCCAAACCTGGCCAACACACGATGGACACCCTGATCCGCTTGGATCTCTGCCCGTAATGTACCCATGTCTCTCTCTCTCTCCAGTTAACCCGTAAATCTTCCATAACTGCACAAAAACATCATCTTTGTCAGCATACAGATCGGGAATACCATAACCAAACACAAAAACCCAACTCTCAGCCATAAAACAACACCAAAACCCCCTCATCTCCCAGTCCCATGAGTTTTCCCACTCCCATTTCTAGGGCAGGTCGCACTTTTGCACAGGCCTACTTCCCCGGTCGCACTTTGGCCCCAAAAAAATGCGACATTGTAGAGATGAAGGAGGAAATTTGTTTCACAAGGATTACAGGCCCCTAAGTGAAAATTTAATCCATCAAAATGCAAGAGAAAGCCAAGGCCTCTTTTTGCTGGCTGACGGATCTCGAATTCAACGATCGTGACGGATCTCGATTCCAACGGTCAGTTTTTCTGCTACGTTCGCTGCAAGATTTAGGGCATTCTCTCCTCTCTACATTCACCACAACAACAATAGCAAATGAGTGATTTTGGAGGAAAAACTGCCTTATTAAAAGAGAACCCCTATTTCTTCTTTCGACTGCTGCGACCACACCGTAGCCCCGTTTGACGAACCGTCTGCACCGTTGGAAAGCTCTCACCGAGCCCTCAAATGGGTATCTATTATTTTTTTGTGATATGATACTTCACCAGGACACATTTTGTCCAAGAAGGGTCACTTCACCTCTCCTTAAAATCGAATTTCCTCACTTACGACACTTGTACTTGGGGCACCATCTTTCCTCCTTACTTGTCTTTGTTCGTGTCGATTTTCGTCATGAGTTCCCATCTTGTACTCATGTTTCCACCGTCCCCCATTGGGGCCTTTACTGTGTGGCAGCACCATCGAGTCGCCCTTGTTTAGAGCATCCAAGTTGAGTCATCATTCCCTCCATGGAGTCTATACCACGTCCCTTTGTACCCCACTATAGCCCTCCATCATTCATTGCTTGGTCTCTCTCTTGTGTCTCACATTATGACCTTCAGTCCCACTGTCCCCTGTCCCATATGATATTGTGTTAGTCACTGCCATGTCATTCATGCCCTTTATGCTCTAACAAGGGAAGTCGTCCATTCGCTACTCAGTCCTTTCCATTTCACTCTCATCATTAGTGTCAGTCTGTCTGTCGCTCTACTGTTTTCTCTCGTGCCTTAGTTGGGGACATCTCACTCCCTCACCTATGGCGGACCTCCTTCTGTCGACATCAGCACTTTCATTCCAGAAGCCAGGTCTAGAGGGCGGTGTACCTTGGTTCCAGCTTCCACTCTTGTTCGGTGCCTCAGATCAGGCAAAGGGATCTCTCATTCCCTTTGACTTGATTGTTTCTCCAGCTCCTTTCAGCATGATCGAGATTCATATACTTGATGGTCCAGTGATCCAGCAGCGGCTCTTGATGATTCCCGGGTGTGTGTGAGATGTCTCAACCCTCATGAGGGGGTGGCCCTGCAGGTAGCCCCCCACATGCCCGGATGACCTCTTCTTTGCAGCCTTCGATGCAGCTCCAGATATTTGATGATGTTGGCCATAGCCACTTGCAGCGCCTCTTTGACTTGCATGTATCAGTCAGATTTTGTGAGCCCTTCCCCATTTACAGGGGGCATTTGGGTTGTATTTGTATCTCATGTACTCAGATATTATTGTACAAGTCTTGGCTGTTATCCCAGGCACAACATGTATATGGGATTCCTCATTGTATTTTTATCTGGCTCATGATTATGCCAGTTGTACTTTATGGTTCGGTCCCTTGTTTACTGGACACACTATTCTTTTGTACTTTGTCTCGGCGGGCATAGGTATGCCTCCCCCGCCGCCTTCAGCACAGGTACCCTCTCATAAAAAAGAGACTTGTTGCACCTGCGAGTCTCGTCTCCTCAGGGTCTAGTCCTTCAGCACACTATCTACCTCACATTTCTCTCTCTGACATCCCTTTTGTTGTCTAGTGATTGTGTTCTTACAACGTACTTCGGTCATACGATTTGCTCCCGACACTCGCACGCTGGGGGGCAATCTGTTACACCATTTTTTGGTCATCTAACTTATTATCATTAGATGGACCCAAGTACACCATGTAAGACCAGTTTTACCCTAAGTAAAACTGCTTTCACTATGTTAAAACGGGAAACCCCAAAAGGAAATATTAAACAAACCCATATTTGTTTGATTTTCCTCATGGAATAATTAATTAAACCATAATTTAATTATTATTCCAGTCATGTTTAACCCAAAATCAAAGAAATTAATTAGATAAACCTTTATTTATCTTATTATTTTCTAGGAATAATTATTTAAACCTTATTTAGATAATATTCCTTGTTAAATATGACCAAATCACCCACAAATAATTAAATAAATCACTATTTATTTAATTATCTTTCAGCCACTTCCTTAAATAATTAAATAAATCATTATTTATTTGATTATCTTCTAACCGCTTCCTTAAAAAGATAAATAAATCATTTATTTATTTATTTTTGACAAATTAAGGGATTTGACCCCAGTCAAATACCTTTTCCCTCCAACAAATATAATAAAATATTCCATAAAAAGTGGATCTAGATCTGGTTAACCCATGCACCAAGATCTAGAATGACCCAATATTTTGTTATAAATAGGAGGGTTTTTCCTACCATTCTTCACCTTTTTGTTGCCTATTAGATCACTCTGGGTCTATACACTTGGTCACTCTTTTCTACCATTTGCTGTGTGAGCTCCCTTTGAGTTCTATTCTTTGTGTGGGTTTTCTACACCAACAAGAGAGAGAAATCTTAGATCTGAAGTGCTGAGGACTTCCAAGAACCCATCCCACTGAGGAGAATTGGATATGCCTTCTTGTTTTCCTCCCAGGTGCCCCATTAATATAAAAATTCTTTCAAAAATTGTTCTTGTCTTGTCTATTGGTATATGGAGCAAACCCTTATTTTTTCTGCTTAATGTCTTTCCATGCATAGATCTGGTTTTTTGCAACTCTTTTATGTCCAACTAACCGCAGATCTGAAGATATTGGCAGCCACTTTTGTTGTTAGGGCTATTAGTTATGTGTAGCTAAAGTGGTCCTTTTTCGTACACTTCTACAAAGGATTCATACTAACACCCAACATTTTCAACAATTTATTTGCCTCTTCGCAGCTACCGGGCAAGACATTATCACTTGGAAGAACCTTATCTTTGAATAACCTGTAATTGGTGATCATGGAAAAATATATTAATAAATGTACATTAATGCCGATATAATTATTAATGTTCATAAAATTTACCATTTGTAATGTTCATTGCAGTGTATTGATTATATTTCAAATTTATATAAGGGAGTACTTTATGGTAACTTACCTCAAAATTTCCGAGAAACATGCATTCGACAAGCCAAAATTTGCTTTCAAGTTGTACAGTAACATTTTTGTCCCCAACTGGGTAGACTTTGACTAACCGCCGGGTCTAAAGAGAGGGGTGGTGGAAGAAATTTTAAGGCTTTCGAAAAAGGTGTCAGCAATATGAGCATCATCCCCTAACTCATCATCGTTTTGGAATGCATCTAACAACATTGTCTCCATGGCAGTCGTATCCCTTAATTAATTATCCATACCAACCTTTATTTGATTACCTCCATTGTGAGCTTGTGAAGAACTAGTATTGCTGTAGTCATTCCTAATTGGTGAATCTGGACGTAGCGGGAATTGAATTGGTGGTTGATTCAACCATTATTGGTATCGTTCCTCTCTGATTTTTTCTCTTAATTCAGTCCTCTCTCATTTTTACATTGTCGTGAGGTGCAACAGAAGATGGTAGGTAGGTCGTTCATCATCACTAGAATCCTAAAAAAAAAATTTGAACATGATCAGTACAAAATATATGATATCAATTAGTAACCACGTTGACAATATTGCATGATTATAAATTGGTTTTATGTTGAAATAATTACATTAATCAATATACCAAACTTTTATAATTATTACCATCATTGTCCCAGGATTGTGGCTAGAAGATGCAATATTGTTACAATTGGCAGGGTGAAGTGGCTGTCCATTTTCATCTACCAAATGCGCCTTGCGGTATGCAGCTCCTGATAAGAGCTTCCGACGTTTTAGAGTTGTTTGAATATTTTGTGCATCTAAACTCAATGTTGAATCTGCATGAACCTGCAAATTTGTATACATTATAAATTTAATTAAGTTGTGCATGATTGACATGGATAAAAAACATAAATTCGATTAGATAATGAAAATATAAATAAAATATGAAGTAAATATTACGTCTCAAGATGAATAGGGAGAACTCTGCTATGGACTTTAAGAAATATTATGGAACGAGCTGGATATTGAAAAATTTTCCATTCGATATAATTATGATTTTTTCTTCCTGCATGTGAGAAAAATCAACAATAAATTTTGGTGCACACACCTAAAAGTAATTTCGGTGCCTTAAAAATGGACTTCTTTTTATCGGTGCTAATGTACAGATCACCGCACCGGTGCGTTTTCGTTACTACACACCGGTGCAGTGCTATTAAGTGACGCACCAGTGATGAATAACCGCAAATAAAAAAAGCGCAACTCTATTTTCTGTAAGTGAAAACAAAAAAAAAACAAAACAAAACAAAACAAAACAAAAAAAAAACAAAAAAAAGGTAAATTGAAAAATAGCCAGCAAAATATTTTCGAAAATCTAATTTCATAAAACAATGATTTAAATACTAAACACTTTTCATTATTTCACTATTTTTGCAAAAAATTTCAGCCAGATATTTGCAGGAGACGTACCTGGAGAAAACAGAGCATTAGAGCACTGTGAAGCAGGGAAATACGTTCGAACAAAAGTATTCAGACAATCAGAATTCGAAACCTCTGGTGATTCAAACCCTATAGCATAGAATTTCAAACGATCTCGTGATTAAATTTTATTTTATTTTTACTTTTTCTACAGTTTTTTTTTACGCAGTAAGAAAAAAAATTCAATTTCTTTTTCGTTTTCAAAAAATAAAAAAAATAAATCCATTTTTAGAAACAAACCCTACATTCATTTTGTTTATGTTCTTTCTTCTCCATATTTCTTTGATTTCAGAATTAGGGCTTTTCAATTTAATTTTTTAGGGTTTGTATCGCTAAATATAGGCCTAAGACATCCAACCCATGGGACGACTTGCATAGTCGGATCCCAATCCATGTCAGCCCTTGTGTGAATTTAAAAAAAAACATATTTGGTTTCATCGGTGCATTGTATTATCCCGGCGCACTGCGAAAGTACTGTGACAAAAAAATAAAAAACAAAATATTTTTTTATCAGTGCGCCATATGTAAAATATGGCACCGGTGCGCTATTTCATTATGGTGCACCGTGAACGTGTTGTTTTGCGCAAAAAAATAAAATAAATAAATAAATAATAATAATAATAATTTATTTTAGAAACAAACTCTACATTCTTTTTGTTTCTGCCCTTTATTCTCCCTCTTTCTGTGATTTCAGAATTAGGGCTTTTCAATTTAGGTTTATAGGCTTTGTATTGCTAAATATGGGCCTAAGACATCCAACCCATGGGACAAATTGCATAGTCGGATCCCAATCCATGTCGGCCCTAGCGTGAATTTAAAAAAAAAACAATTTTTTTTTCATCAGTGCGCCCGACGTAACCTAGCGCACCGGTGCGTTGTATTATCTTAGCGCATCGTGAAAGTACTGTGATAAAAGATTAAAAAACAAAATATTTTTTATTAGTGTGCCATATGTAAAATATGGCACCGGTGCGCTATTTCATTATGGTGCACCGTGAACGTGTTGTTTCGCCAAAAAATAAAAAAATAAAAAAAAAATCATTATAGAAACAAACCCTACATTCTTTTTGTTTATGCCCTTTCTTCTCCATCTCTCTGTGATTTCAGAATTAGGGCTTTTCAATTTAGATTTATAGGGTTTGTATTGCTAAATATAGGCCTAAGACATCCAACCCATGGGATGACTTGCATAGTCGAATCCCAATCCATGTCGGCCCTTCAATGAATATATATATATATATATATATATATATATATATATTTATTTTTATTTTCATCGGTGCTCTCGGTGTAACCTAGTGCACCGGTGTGCTGTATTATCCTAGCGCACAGCGAAAGTACTGTGATAAAAATTAAAAAACAAAATATTTTTTTATCAGTGCACCATATGTAACATATGGCACCGGTGGGCTATTTCATTATGGCTCACCGCGAATGTGTTGTTTCGCAAAAAAAAAAAAAAAAAAAAAATAAAATTAAAAATAAAAAAAAAAAAAAAAAAAAAAAACATTTTAGAAACAAACCTTACATTATTTTTGTTTTTTCTCTTTCTTCAACCTCTTTCTGTGATTTCAGAATTAGAGCTTTTCATTTTAGATTTATAGGGTTTGTATTGTTAAATATAGGCCTAAGACATCCGACCCATGGGACGACCTGCATAGTCGGATCTCAATCTTTGTCGGCCCCTGCGTGAATTTAAAAAAAAAATAGATTTTTTTTTCATTGGTGCGCTCGGTGTAACCTAGTGCACTGGTGCGCTCTATTATCCAAGCGCACCGTAAAAGTACTGTGATAAAAAATTAAAAAACAAAGTTTTTTTATTTTTATTTTATAAGTGCACTATATGTAAAATATGGCGCTGGTTTATGCTACAAAAACTAACACTCAACGATTTTTATTTTTTTCTCTGTGTTAATCGGTGCAATGATTAACATGTAACGCACCGGTGCTCCTTGTTGACATAGAGCACCGTACTGTCTATTATACTATTTTTGCGGTGCGTTTATAATACCTCCACGCACTGACGTCGATGCGTACAGAATTAATGGCGCACTGGTTTCTTGAGATTTTTTTTTGCCTAAAAAGTTGACAATTTATTTATAGATATATTAATAAATAATATGGTATATGTTTCAGATTGATAAAGAAATGATTGACAAGAGATCAAGTAACAAAAATACTGATAACACATCAAGAAAAGAAAAAAATGCAAGTTCTTTGTAAATTCTTTACAAAAAATATTATTTTTGAACTATATGTAACTTTAACTAATATGTATTGTTTACTGTATATCATGCAGAGCCACGAAATGACGAAGCTCAATAAGATTATTTCTGATATAGGACCAGAAGAGCATAAAATTTTAATGGAAAATTTGCAAAATTATGAATCAAGTGAATGAAAAAATACTATCGATCCAATATGAGTTTCTATTTGTAATTTTCATTAATAACATACTTAAAATTATTAGATAACATGTGTCAAACAATATATTAATTCACATCTATTTAATGTTCTACAAGGACCAATAACTCAGAAAGGGAATGTTGTTCTAAGAAAAGAAAAAAATAGAACATGCAAATGAAAATGAATTGCTCCTTAGCTCATCTGGAGTGGTGCTGGAGGTTAACGAAAGGGGAAAAAAATTTTACAAAAGTTTGAGGGATCTAGTGGAACGAATGTATAGATGTTCTTTCCATTTACAATATAAAATTCAATCCAATGATTCCAAGAACCAAATTTTATCTAAACTACAGGAAGAGTTTTCAGAGAATTGGTCAATGAGACATGTCAGACTTTTAATAGAAAAAACGTACAACAATAAAAAAGAAGGAATGAAAAAGTAATATTCCTTTAAATGTTTGTCTAGAATTATTTATAAATATCACTTTTTTTATATTTAATTTTCATATATCAATATAAAAATTAAATAGTTTATTGTCATGTTACATTTTTAGGAAGATTATGAAAATCTCAAAAGATGAACGAGCTGATATCATAAATATGCCAGTAGGAATGTCCAAAAAGGTGTACAAGGAGATGGTCAAAGAAATAGACAAAATTGCATTGCAGGAGGAACCATCTCAACAACAACGTGCTTCAAATGTAATATGTAATCATTGAATTTTTCGATCATTAGGTACAATAAATAAACAATTTAGCATTAAATATTCATTTTCAAGTATTTTCTTGCAGAAAATAAAAGAAAATGGAACCCATTCAGCACATAAAACAGGACGACAAGGAAGAAAATGGTTGATATCTAAGTTTGTGAGTAATTGTTACTTCCTTATAACAACTTAACTAGATTTCATTTTTGTATTTTTTAAGTTGTTTTACAAAAATCACCATTGAATGTCTTCAAACATGTACTAACATATAAAGAAGAACCATCAGACAAATTGATTGAAATTGGGTTAAATATGGGTTGTGAGTATATGTTGGCATATCAAAAATTAATTGTGGAATTTGTAATCATCTATCAATATTGTTTTACTTAGCTCCGTCTATAATTAATTGAACATAAAAAATATTTTATATTAAATATGTGATTTTTTATGGGGTATAAAACTTGCAGGAAACAAAGTATGGAACTTCGTCAATAGATGAAATCTTGAAAGATGGCATGTTACATGGTTTTGAAAGAATGTGTATAGTTTATGAGTCAATTGTTGCAATGGTACGTCATTT
Source organism: Pinus albicaulis (assembly GCA_034641835.2). Taxonomy (NCBI): domain Eukaryota; kingdom Viridiplantae; phylum Streptophyta; class Pinopsida; order Pinales; family Pinaceae; genus Pinus; species Pinus albicaulis. Next base: position 950,100,013 of record CM076580.1, on the reverse strand, counting down.
GTTTTCGATTTACATTGATGTATATTATTTAATATTGCAATTTTCATTATTCTCACCAATGTATATACACTCATTACATCTTATTTTTAAGTTTGTAGATGGAAGGTGAAGAAGAAGAAAAAAATCAACACAGTGAACAAAACATTCCTGAAAATAACCCAAGCCATGGAAGTAGCTTTAGCAGTGACAATAGTTCAAGCAAAGAATGATGATCACTATGTTTGGATATCAAGGAAAGACGTTGTGTTTTTTTAAATATTATCCTATGAAATTAGACATTTTGTTTAATGTAATGGACATAGTGTCCTAATTGAAAGACGAAGGGATACCAATAACTGTCCCATTTTGTATGACAAAGACTATCTTATATATATATATATATATATATATATATATATATATATATATATATATATATATATATATATATGTTTTAATTTATTCTATTGCGTTCTCCATTGTCGCTGTGAAATGTAACACCACTGATTAAATTTATGGATGATTGAATATTATAATGAAGAGATGTGAAATTTGATGATATGATATCACAAATTAATCCAAACATCACATTCAAATGCACTAATAAAAATTTAATTCATATGAATGTTGTTATAAGATATATATGTGTCGACTTTTGATGAATAATGAATTTTAAAAAATCACAATAATTATGATATGATATAATAAATTAATCCAAACATCACATTCAAATGCATTAATAAAAATTTAATTAATATGAATATTGTTATAATATGTATCGATTTTTGATGAATAATGAATTTTAAAAAATCACAATAATTGCACTGTCACAGGTCGATGTTTCTAAAAAATACAAAATGAAAATCGGTGTGTGTCAGTTACTGTACACTGGTGTGTTTCTACGACCTATGGGCACTACACAAATACCAAAACCAATTAAAAATATTGGTGCAATATTTGTGCAGTATTGCGCACTGGAGCGTTTATGTGGAATTACGCAATGTTGCATTTGTACGACCTCTGGGTACTGCACAAATACTGATACCAATTATAAATCTCGATGCATTTGTGTGATACTGCACACCGATGTGTTTATGTGGATCTACGCACCTCTGCATTTATACGACCTATGGGCACCACACAAATACCGATACCAATTATAAATCTCAGTGCATTTGTGTGATACTGCACACCGATGCATTTCTATAAGTCTATGCACTGGTGCGTTGAGACAACCTATGGGCACCACACAAATCCTAAGACCAATTAGAACGACCCCATGCATTGTATCACAAACACTACGCCCAGTGCAGTTTTATACCTTGACGACCCGATGCACGCTCCTTCAACCGACCCGAGGCACCTTCTAGATGTAGGCACCAGTGCTTTGAAGCCAGAGTAGCGCACCAATGAAAAAACATCTGTAATAACCTCTATTCACTTAATTTTTTTTAGTTGTGTTGAATTTCCGTTAAAAGCTCCACCAAAACCTCCGTAACCATAAACGGATGTTGTAGAAAATGTTTTTTTGACAATTTTGGCCAATTTATAACACTAAAAACCTCCTTTATAACCTCCACTAGAGGGTCTTTTCCTTGTAGTGCTAAGCCATGAGGGCTTTCTTTTATTTGAAGAAGGTGGATCTATAGGAGCCATTAGTCCACCAAAATTAGGCATTGGTTCATCCTTCAATTCTTCCTGCCTTCCTACTTCTTCTTCTTCTTTGTCTTCCTTTGAGATAGGAAGATCTCTAACCTTCCTGAAGGAAGAATCTTCGTTGAAGGTGGAATCATGACATATCTCCACTTCTATTTGACCAGAAAAATAGATTCTATATGCCTTTTAGGTTTCATTGTAGCCCACAAATGTTCCCTTCTTTCGAGAAGCATCCAATTTGCTTCTCTTTTCTTTTGGCACATGAAAATATACAGGACTTCCAAAAACTCTAAAATGAGAAACATCAGGCTTCTTACCAGAGAATAATTCTTTAGGAGTTTTGGAGTCCAATGCAAAATGTGGACATATATTTTGAACATACACAACAGTGTTGGCAGCTTCTCGTCATAGGAACTTTGGAAGACCTTGGTCATAAAGCATGGCACGGGCAGCTTCCAAAATGGTTCTATTATTTCTTTCAACAACATAATTTTGTTCAAGAATATACAATATAGTGGTATCCCTCTTAATTCCAACTTCCCTGCAATATTCATTGAATTCATTTGACTCATATTCGGTTCCATTATTCGTCCTCAAGATTTGTATCTTCTTCCCTGTTTGATTTTCAACCAAGGCTTTGAAGTTGCAGAACCATTTGAATACTTTGTCCTTTTTATTTAAGAAGTATATCCAAGTGTTGCGGGAGAATTCATCTATAAAAGTGACATAATATAAGAATCCTCCCAAGGATGTTACAAGCAACATACCAGATAGATCAGAATGAATTAGTTGTAAAATATCATATGTCTTAGTGACACTTGAGGGGAATGGTCCCCTTGTATAATTTCCTTCGGTACAACCCTAACATACAGCTTCATGATCATCTTTGAAATTGGGCATACCTATGACCACCTTCCTTGCTTCGGGTAGGGATTTATAATGAAGGTGTGCAAACCTCTGGTGCCATAACTTGGATCAAAGAGTTGTGTTACATGTAATTTCTCCCAACGAACTTCCTCCAACCCGATAGAGTGTATCCACCCTAAATCCAAGAGTGAATTATTCTTTGAAGTTCCTCTTCCAACTGTGTACCTTCCCATTGATGACTGCCACCTTGAATCATTTGTCTTCCATTGTTGAGATAGACATTAGATTCTTCTTCAAGTCAAGTACATACAATTTATTTTGTAAACGAAGGAATTGACCTTGCTTTAGATGAAGGGTCATAGTCCTTGTCCCTTTTATGAAATAGGTGGAATTATATCCAAGGATAATCTCCAAATTAGTATCATTTTCAATCAAATCAGAGAGGGCCTATTTATATCCATTGAAGTGCATTGAAACACCACTATAAATCAACTAGTTATCCAAGGTGTCGGGAGGAGATGCAACGGAGAGGGAAGATATAAGAATATGTTCATTTATATTATTATCAACGACATTAGATTCATCATACCTGTATTTCCTTCACCTCTTGAAATTTTGACCATTTCCATTTCCATTTCAATCAGAGGGAGCCTTCCTCTTTCCTTTGAACTATTTGTTCCTTTAATTTCCATTCCCCCTGAAGTTATTGTTATTGTAGTCATCATCTTGAGGAGAGTCCCTATTATTAGGGAACTCTCTAGCATAGTGGCCAAACTTGTCACAATTATAAAATCTTCCATTTCTTCCCTTGGGACCCTCTCTTCCATGATTTTGATTTCTCAGACCAACATTGTTCTTCTTCTTTGCATGAGCGGTGAAGGCAGTAGGTTCACTTCCATTCCTATTTGAGGGATGGTATCTCTCCATCATCCTTGTATCCTCTTGAGTGCATCTTCTCAACAATTCATCAAAATCAAGAATTATATTATTATTGAGAATAGTGATATTAGATACATACCATGGCTGGGGAAGTCCTCCAAGAGCAATGAGAGTGAGCTCTCAATCAATTATGATCTCTCCAATAGCCAATATATCATTATTGATTTCGGTAAGCCTCATGAAGTAAGATTGGATGGAATCTCCCTTGTCCATCTTGATGTTCTTCAACTTGTTCTTCAAAAAAAGAATTTGATTAGCATTGCTAGCCCTTAACATGCCAACCAACTTATCATACATATCCTTAGATGTGCTCAACTCAGAGATATAAGCAACCAAGTGCTTATGAATGGAATCCCTAATGATATTCTTCGCCTTGTTTTCTCCTTTCTTTTACTTTTTTTTAGTGGCATCCAATGCATTTGATGTAGGCTCAACGATCTTTCCCTGCACATAATCCATAACATCTTGTTCCTCCAATGTTAGATCCAAGGACATTTTCCAAGCATGATAATCATACTTATCATTCAACTTGTCATAATATTTGAAGTATGATGAGGAAGCCATTCACCCTGGTCCTTGTCTGTTCAAAATTTTAGTGATTTCTCTTCTCACACTTGCTTGGACTTTTTCTTCACCTCAACTCTAATACCATGTTAATTTTAGTTAACCATGGTATGTTTTATGCTTAGAGAAATTTACTTCAGTCTTTCTTATTAAGCCCAATTCAATTTGCTATTATGCAATCAAATTAATATTGACAATAAATGTTTATAGAACATAAATAAATCGACAGAAGAAAATCCAAGCCAAGAGACACAATAATTTGGCGGATTCCAAGGAAAAACCCCAATGCAGGGAAAACCCTGTGATCAAATCTTCTTATTATTCTTCAAATTCAAAAGAGAGATAAAGTACAATTTACAACAGTCAATAGGATTTCCTAGCCAGCAAAGTCAACGCTAGTCAAACCAACAAGTCAACCTCCAATGAAGCTCGGTCAAACCTAGTCAAAATAGGCTTCCAATCACAGTCAAACTCAACCCAAAACAATCCTGAAATTTTTTCAACGCACTAGTCAAAGTCTGCAGTCAAATCAACCGTTAAATCTGCAATCAACAATGTGGTCAACATAAATCAAAGTCAATGTTTCTCCTCGGTTTTTGTGCCTCCAGTTGCGGCCTTTTAAAATAAAAATTCTGACCCAAAATCAAAGTCAAACAGGAAGGGTTGACCCAAAGTCTACGTTGGTCAATGCTGCCCAGAAAAGCCCTAAAACAATAAAAAATTTCCAACTATTGTTCCACACGTGCAGAGGAGAGAGAAAGCCTCTTAGGCTTGTACGAACTAATCAAAAGGAGAGAGATATAAGTGTTGAAATGATGATGAAATGAGGTTTGTGTCTCTTCTTTTTATATCCATCACTGAGGGTGTGCGACACATCTTTTGGGGCTTGTGAGCCTACATTACAAATATGGCCGACCTTGAAAAATTTCACATGTGAGGAAAATAAATTCAAAATACAACTTCTTCTCATCCAAACAAGATTATCTTTAGATCAATCTTGCACCTCTATGAAAGAGGAATCCAAAAAAAATATCATCTCCATCATATGAGCAATGAAATATGGATTTTGTCCCTATTTTCCTTTTTTCTGGTGTCCTTTGGTGCTTTAGTGGGAGTGGAGGTTTTCATTCCTCTTCCCCCTTTCTCCTGTGACACCATCTTTGCTTTCCCTCCTGAGTAGACCCACTGCTGGAAATGGCTCTTGTATTGATACCTATATTACGTGGCACTCATCATGTACTTGGGATCTTGCTAGTTTCTTCTAGCCCCTACAGTAGTCTTCATGTCCCACTTTTCTCACCATCATGTCTTACTAGTGGGCACAGGTTTGAAGGGAGGGGGGCATATTACCAAGAGCGGACCCACAGAGGGACTACTCACTTTCACCATTTATTGGAGGACTTCGTTATGCGCTATCGGGAACTTATGCCAGGACCTATCCAGGAAGAACTCACTCGATATGAATTAGCATGAGCACTGCGAAGACATTATGAGCATGAGGGAACACTTACATTGGCACTTGAGGGAATTGGAGCACAAATTAGAGAGTATATAACAACATCTTGGCATACTTCTTTCAATGAGGAGAACATATGAGGACCCAAAAGAACCCATGCAGGTCGCAATCTCAGATTCATATCCTTCATCTTAGGTGTGTCATGTCCATGTTTTGTGCCTTATTTGCTACACAATCTATCATGCATAGCCTCTTAGGCCAGTGTTCCAATAATATTTTGATTAACGTTGTCTCTTTTAGTATTCGTTTATCATTTCCCTCTCTACGAAGAGTTTTTTGTGTGGATTTGATCAGGTCTCCCCAATGAGAGATTGACAATGTTTTTTGTACTCATGATGTAATTCCTAGTTTTTTCTACGCTCTACAGCCCAGTATGGGGTGGATCTCACGTTAAAATGTAAACGTAAACATGTAAACTTAATGTTTAACGTTTTTAATCTAATGTCGGTCCTATTTAAAAATCAATCTAATTATTATTATTATGTACTAGCATAGATCCATCTAAATATAAATTTAAAATATAAAGAGGGAGAGCACTCAAAAAAGAGTTATCGTAAATAAATAAAAATATACAAAAACCGGAGGTATGGTAAATAAATATAAATATAAATAAACTGGAGGTATGGTAAATAAATTAAAGATATTTTTATAATTACTCCAGAGGTATGGTAAATAAATATAAATATAAATAAACTAAAGGTATGGTAAATAAATAAAACCTCTCTTTCATTCTAGGTCTTTGAATGTTTTTTATTATAACCTTTCAAAAGTTGCACCAAATCTCTACTGATTAATTTTGTTTGTCCATCTATTTGTGGATGGAATGTTGTAGACCTATTTAACTTTGTGTCCATCTTCTTGCACAATGTATTTCAAATTGTTGGTGTCCCTATCTGAAATGATGCTTCTCAATATCCCAAAATGCATCTAGATTTGTTCTGAAAATAAATTTATTGTTTCTTGACCTTTGATGTTCTTTTTACAAGGCATGAGAATGCACATCTTGTTGAACTTATCAACTACTACAAATAGGTAGTCGTGCTCTTTCTTATTTTTTGGTAAACCTCCCACAAAAACCATGGAAATGTTTTCCCAAGGACGAATGGGCATATGTAAGGGATGGTAAGACCCTATTTCATGTTAATAGGTTCATTGGAACAATAAAAATTATGCATCCTCTAATGAACCTTGCTACATCTTGCATTCTAAGGCAGTAAAAAAAACTCACTAAGTTGGCATTTGTCTTCCCAACACCAAAATTCCCTATAACCTTGGAGGTGTGAGCCTTTTTTATTAGTTGTAGTTGCTCAACTTTAGAAACATAGCTTGTCCAACCCATAGAATAACCCATTCTAGAAAAGATAGTCATCTATGTTTTCACCATCATCTGCACGAATTTGGCCTTGCAGCTACTAAAACACCTCCTTGAAGTCTCCATCCTCTCTATATGCATCATGGGTGAAAGGCTCCATATGCATCAAAGTTCCCAAATTTGTGACTTTTGATGTGGGTGGCCTTGAAAACATCTCGACCAATTTTTTTTTGTTTTCCTTATAATACGTGATGACTAAATGATACTTCTATAAGAATTCCATTCATATGTAATTTCTAGTATGTTTTAGCTTACTTTAGGCCTATAGGCACTTTAATGGTTGGTGACCTATGTGGATGACAAACTCCTTTCCCACTAGATAATGTTACCACTTTTGAAAACTTGTACCAAAACATAGAGGTAGGGTAGTTGATAATTTCCCCATGAAATACTTTAGAATGGTGGTTGACATATCTTTTTTCTTGCATCAAGACCGCTCCCATGGCATACCCATACATCCATCTCCACTTTAAATGGTTGTTGCAAGTTTGGTAATGCGAGATTTTTTTCTTAACTAATTTTATCTTTTAGCTCTTCAAAGGCGTTATATTGACCCTTCCCCCACTAAAAACTCTTACCACTCACTATTATAGCCTAGAGTGGTGCAGTGACCTTTGAAAATGAAGTTATAAATTCCCTCAGGTGCTAACTTGCTCCAACATAACTCCTAACTTCATAAATAGTTGTAGGCATAAGTCACTTCATAATTCCCTTTATCCTTGCATGATGTATCTTAAGCTCCCCTCTATAAATTATTAATATTTTCTAGAATTTGGTGCTTCTTCAAAGTCCCTAGCATCTACATCAAGTGTGAGACGTGTTACTCCCATGTAGCACTGTAAACCAATATATCATCCAAATAAAAAATAATAAATGAATCTAGATAAGAGTGCAATACATCATTCGTTAATCTTATGAATGTAACTAGTGCACTACATAAACAAAACAATGTGACTAACCACCATACAACCCTTGTCTGGTTTTGAAGGTGGTATTTCAGGTGTTTTTTTCTTTAACTTAAACCTGCGGATACCTTTATTTTAAATCTAACTTGATGAAATATTTTTCTTGTTGAAATTGGTCTAATATATCATCAATCCTTCCTATGGGGCTTTGGATTGAAAATGAATGGGTTCACTATTAAGGCACTCCTTGCAATAGGTCACTAGTTCAAATCCCCCATGGGTGTTAGCCTACAAAAAAATATATATACCATCAAACATGGGCAAGGAGTATCTCTTCTTGAGCATAATATTGTTCAAAAATATCAGAGTCGATTCACATTTACTAAATCTCATCCTTCTTTGGAACAATTATGATGGGTGACCCACAAGGTTACATACTTTGTCGAGTCACACCCTATTCCAACAATTTCTACAACCGCTTCTTCACTTTACTTGCATCTAGAATGGACTATCTATACAACCCAATGCTTGGTAATGTAGAGTTCATCAATAATTGGATTTTGTGCTCCACTTTCCTCTTGGTTGGTATCCCTTTAGGCTCTTCGAGAACTCCCTTATATTCCTATAGCAACCATTCTAATTACCATATCTATTCTTCAATACACCCCCTCTAGGGATTCCTTTTCCCTTATTGACTCCTCACTAGAATGTGTTTCTCTTAAAAATAGTAAAACATATTTCTTGAAAGAAGTAATTAGCTTCATGGCTTGGTTGGCACTTACCAGTGAAATCCTTGACTTTCCTTTGTGCATGCTGATGATGAATGATTTTCCATCCTTTATTAGGTAGTGTTGGTTGCATCTCTGCATGAATATTACATCCTACATATACATGTAGGAACTCCAAAATATGATTCCATGTGCATCAAGTGGTACTGAATACAATTTTGCTTCATCAATAAAATCAACACTAATATCAAATTTTATTCTATGCTATTTTTTTACCTTATTTTATACATCCTCATTTACCCATCCTAATGGATATGGCCTAAGATGATCTCGAACCTGCAATCCATTTTTTTTAATCAAATCCACAGCTATGGGACTATCTTGTGAAACTAATTCGAACAACTCATTGATCATGGTCTTTGTTATCACTAATAAGATTAAGTTCTCCTTAAGCCTTTCAAGTTGGTATACGAAAAATTCATTTTTTATATGTTTAACCTATCCTAAGGTTCAAGGCCAACTCCATTTAGGTCATGTCATGTCCCATCAGTCATCATATGGTGTCAGTTTTCATTCCCCAAGAATTTAAATTTAAAAAGGGCATTTAAGTCAGTTTTACAACTTTTCGTAGCATTTTATACAACAAAACAACATTTTTTGCTACAAAACTGCCTAATAGTTTCGTAGAGAAACTGTCAAAAGTTAAACTAATCACGCTGTGAAAAAATGTTTTCTTTTCTGTCTTTTCAAACGCAATGTGAAGTGTCAGTTCATGATTGGAGGAGTTAGGGTGGAGGTCATTCGAGTTTTTTAGGGTTAATTCAAAGGTACAAAGCCATGTCTGAGGTCATCATTACCCTTTTTAGCATGCATGTGTCATGATTAATGCATGAGTTGTCATTTAAACCATAAAACCTTACCCAATTAGTCTTTTTCTCATACTTCGCTTTATCTTTGCATGTAATTGGATTTCTAGAGAGCTGCTTCATTGAGCCAAGCAGGTTGCTGGAAGATTTAAAGGTTGCACGTGTCATCAAGCAAGTGAGGTTGAGAAGATATAAATCCACCCATGGCTGTAAGGAAGAGAAAAAACAAAGGTGGTCATTGCCACAGGTATGATCCCATGGACATGAATTTTCTCAATGAAGACCCAACTGCAATGGAGAATTTTAGAAGAATAGGTTGCTTGCAATTCTGTCAAAGGCTGCAAGGTTATCATCTACACGTTTCCAAGGATTTTGCTAACAGTTTCATAGGAACATCTTCAAAAGTGGAAATGTTGAACCTAACAGTGACACTAGACAACATTTCAATAGCAACAGGAATCCCTAGAGGAGGGTAAATGTGGTTTAAAGGCATCAAGTTCACAATGCAGGATTGCAAAGAGTTCATCAAACTAGATCATAGTGAAATTGATCTAACAAATGCTATCCCTAGGAGTTTCATGAAGGAAAACTATTCGAAGTTTTTGATGATCATTCAGAAGTATTTTACCTGTGAAGTAAGGTTTCACATGGTCTACTCCTACCACCTTAGGCTTCTTCTGAATTTTGTGGGTAAGAGGTCAGTTGACTTGCCCTTTTATTAATACAAAAGTCTAGGTAAAATTTTAGATAAGGTTCAAATTAAAATAGAGGTCAATGAAACTTCTCTCTTTCACCATGGTTTGATTAAGTTGTTGGTGTTAGAGGAGTTGAAGAGACTAGACAAAGATTGGACTTCCTTTCTATTCATGAGTGGTTTTGAAATTGATGTTGTCACTCCTAAGAGAGCCTCCAAACCTAGAAATATTTCATCACCAATAGTGGCAGAGGAAGTTGAAAAAGGGAATATATCATCTCCACCAGAACCAGTGAGCATGGAGACAGAGCCTTTGCAGAATATTGACACACCTAAAACATCCCCTGCAAAACAAAAGCAAGCAGTCAACAAACAAGGCAGCAAGAGAGTTACTAGGAGCCAAACAGTGGCTAAAGGAAACTTAGAGGACATATTTCATGCAATTTACATTGAATAATCACCCATAGTGCAAGCTGAAGATATTCAAGATGGAGGAAGAAAGCTGAAGAAAAGTAAGACAGCTAAATAGTTAGAGTTTGCAGGTGATGATGGTGGTTTCATTTTTCAGCCTAGGAAGCTAATAACCAGACATGCAGGGAAGGTTATGGAAAGTAGCAAATATACTGAAAAGATCATTGAAACTGCCCAGCCACCAGGCATCATAAAGCTCTCTTCACCTACAAAAGAAGAGCTAGTTATCAAACAAAGGAAGGGTAAAGAGAAAATTAGTGAAAAATCAGAAAATTGAATCCCTTAAAGAGCAGTTGAAGGTGGCAGGTGAAGAGATATCAGTTTTTAAGAAAGAGGAAAAGAAACATAGAGCTGAAAAGGTTTATTTTGAACAAATGAGGAAAATTTGGGAAGATCAAGACACAAGTGTTTCAAAGACCTTAGATAATACAGAAAAGTTGATAAAGTGTACTCAACCACAAAGAGGAGAGGTCAAGCACATCAAAAGGGTCAACTTGCACTTTCAATCCAAGAACAAGGAATTAAAGGGTAAAGTGCAAGATCTTTAGGAGCAATTGGACTTGATTCATGAAGAATTGGAAAAGAAAGGTTTGAAGATGACAGTGGTAAAAGAGCCTATAAGTCAACTAATTGTAAATGAGGAGGAAACACCACAGGAGTAATAATTTGAGATGGAATATGCCTTATGTGGTTCATAACATGCAGAGAACCCAAATTTTTCGGCTGGAGGTCATTTTTTGAAGATAATCCTGAAAGGAGAAATTTCTGGTTTTTTGCACAGTTTCATAGTGTACCTCAGGCTTGAAGTTAGAAATATTCTACGAAAAAACTTATAGGTGCATTTTTGTATTTAAATTCAATTTTGGCATGTAATAAGGAGAGGGATCCATGATGGTAAGGTGTCATGACATGATGAAGATGATGGGACAACAAAGAAGTGAAGAAGATGGATGGAAAAGCCACTTTTCCCATGCTACTAAAACTCGCTACGAAACTGTCATGTTTTCGTAGCAAGCAATTATTAAAGGATTTTGAGCATCTTAAGAGCAGTTTTTTCCAGCTAGAGACCTCCAGCATGTCAGAGGACCTTATTAGTAGATATTCATGACTCAAAGGGAGTGCCATGTAGCCAGGTCATCAGTCAAAACAGTGTTGAAGATGAAGGTCATCCATTCCTAAAAGGTAGGGTTATGTTCCACAGATATAGGGGTGCTTTAAATATGTAAAGTGGTGGTCAATTTGGTCATGTGTCCTTCAAGCATGTGATATTCATTGTGTAACCATCATGTAACTGTTTCATAGATAGGATATAGGAATGTAATAAATAGGAGATAGAGTCCTATTAGGAGTTGGTTTCTTTAAAAGGTAGTTGTTAGTTTTCTGTTGTAAGTTATTGATTTCAGTTATGAAAGGCATCATAGGAGAATTCGAGGATCTAGCCACCAAGAAGATCATCCATATTGTAAATAATTTCTATTTATAGACAAAACATCGAATAAGCAAGGGGTTGGAGAACATTTGCACCAAATTGTTGCTTGTATGTTTTTGACAATTATCAGTAATACAAAGTGACATTCTTCTTTCTAAACTTGAGATTCTCATGAGGTTTTTGATATCTTATTGATCTTTATCTTATGTTTTATCACTTGCAGTAGATTTCATCTCTAATTACTCAAAATTCATAATATTATGCTCTGACTTCCTTTAGTGGTGAAATTAATGTGTTTTCTTATGTTGTGTGTGTGAGTTGCCTCTGTTAAAAACCTCTATCTGCCTCAACTTCCATGTGAAGAACCACTGTCACTAAGACTACTGATTGTTGACTCCATAAACCCAATGGTAGCAAGCCTACATTTTTCAACCTACAATCATACAAAACAAGTTACAATTCCATAGAGTTAGCCTTCTAGTACTATCATTATTCAAAATCATAAAACCCCCTTGAGAGAGCCCTCTCAAACTGAAGAGGCTAATCTTCAGTTAGAAGTGGTTTGAAAGAGATACATTGAGTTGATTGATGAGCAACCGATCAAGATCAATTTGGTGATAACAGTCTTCTTGATCTATATCTTAATTTGGAATAGCTTGGTCATCTCCTTCTCTTCCTAATAATGAAGGCTACTCAAATTCGCCTCCTTATCCATTGAGGCGTAGACAATTTCTCATCCGCGTCAGAGACGCTTTCCACCTGATTTCTCAGATCTATGGTGAGAATATTATTTTTCTTTTCAACTTTCTTCTAGTTCTTCAAGTTCAAATTTAGATGAAATTTACAACATTTCCCCTCTGTGTGACCATCAATGTTGCAATGTTTGGAATGACTGTTAGGATACTTGCACTGATCTGCAATGGTTGCTAAACACTTGTCATTTCCCCATTTCCACTTCTTCTTCTTTCCTTTCATGGAATATTCCTAGTGCTCTTTATGTTTCAAACCAATTGTCTATCCTTTATTTGTTCCTATGTTTTCCAGGTATTGTGCTTGTACATAAGCTTTTTCCATTGTTCTTGTCTTAAACATCATCACATAATTTAGTAGATAGTTGTATAGGCCCCCTAGATACCCAACATAATGGTCATATTCCTTAATTCAATAGTGTACTCTTGTACAATCTACTCATGCCTCTACTTGAAGTAGTTCCATCGAACACATTGGTCCTCTACATACCCAATAGTGTAGAATTGGAACCTTATGAGAGTTTTAAGTCCTCTCACTTAGTTATTAGTGGATCACCCTCTAGGGTAAGTGTCTTCATATGGATTTCCCACCAAGTTAGGCATGGCATTTTACCTTCAATCTAGGAAATTATATTTTATGCTCCTTATCTATGTGATGAACAATACAATATAATTCTAATTGTTGCAACCATTGATTTAATTTTAAGGCATCAATCTCACTATGATATGGCTATATGTCAACCTTTGTTTCCATCTTGAATAGGGACTTTGAATGGGTAATGGCACTCAAAATCAAGTAATATTTTTTGGGTTCTTTCCTCAACTCATTTCTATGTCTTCATGTTTCTTTGATTTTTCCCTTTGATCTAACCTCTAAGTTCGAACTCTATCTTCTTTGATACCAATATAGTTTGCTAGGGTTGCCATATGGAGGTTAGTATTGTTATTAATATATGTGACATGTGCTTCCAACCTCAAGAATCTCTTCTCTACTAAATCAAAGTTATTATAAATAGAATCATTTGCCATGGTTAGGGTTCTATGACTTATTGCTTACGTCACTTCCCAGATCCCCCACAACTTCCCAGGATATTCCCCAAAGAAACATGCTCTGATAGAAATATGATCTATAAATTGTCATGGATATTGCATTGGGAAGTTTGTGACAACAAATCTGATAAAAATAAAGTGAAATATATATTATGAAGGTTAAATCCTCTTAGGTTCCAGATTTTTTAATTATTGATTTTAGATATCATTTTCAGGATTAACTAACTGAGTAGAGTAATTCAATAGACTATCACCACATCTATGAGTATTAGTCACAATTCATGAAATTTCTCATGATTTTGAGTATTCTGCATAACACTCATTTCATCTGGTGATGCTCATAAAGGTGACGAAGTGGTATTTATATTAGCGATATAAATTGCATGATTTCAATCATCACCTCCAGGGCTTGCACCCAAAAACTAGGACTCCCCGAGAGGTCACCCATCCCAAGACTCATACGAATCAAGTGCGCTTAAATATTGAGTTTTCCCCAGAATCAAGCCCACTTAGTTTTCTACCCAATTTGAAAAACCTTAGCAAGTATTATAGCATATGAGCTCTTCAATTAGAGCTCCCATCACACTTTACATTTTAAGCATAGGGTCTTCTTAGTGCAACACATTAGATATCATTTTCGAGATTAACTAACTACGTAGAGAAAGTCATTGAAATATGACCATATCCATGAATATTAGTATCAACTGACCAAATTTTTGATGATTTTGAATAGCCCACATAACACTCATTGCATCGAGTGATGCTCACAAGGGTGAAAAAGTGAAAGTGATGACTAGAAGTTGCAATGCAGAATGAGTATGATGTTTTTATAAATAAGTTGCTTCCTTTAAAGAATTTAAATCCTTTAAATGAGTTGTTTCTCATGATGACTAGAAAGAAGAAATGTAGAATTAATATGATGCTTTCATAAAGAATGGAACTAAATCAATTGGTTGCAGGTGGGTCCACAAGAGAAATTACAAATCAAATGGATCACTTAAAAGGCACAAAGCAAGGATCGTGGAAAAAGGGTTTGCACAAAAGGAAGGTATTAATTATAAGGACACATTTTCCCCCACAACTAAATGGGCCGTCATACACTCTTTTCCTTGGTAGCTCAAAATGGATGAAAATTTCATCAAATGGATATGGAAACTACTTATTGAATGGAGATTTGTAAGTGAATGTCTTCAAATCTCAACTAGGAGGTTTTTTTGTGAAGGGGAAAGCATAGAGTATATATAAACTCATAAAATCCTTAGATGGCCTAAAACAAGGACCACGATCGTGGTATGAAAAGTTAATTGAGATCCTTATGAAATTGAATTTCAAGCACTTTAACCTTGATGATGCAATTATGTTTGTCAAGAAAGTCAAAAAAATTGTTGTATTCCTTGTAGTGTTTGTATATGAACTAGTGATAACAAGGAATAATGAAATATTTATTACATCCATTGAAAAAGAATTGAAAAATGGTTGTGAGATGAAAATTTTGGGACATCCTCACTACTACTTGTGCATTGAAGTGACTCGACATCCAAAGTACATATTCATCTCTCAAAAGAAGTACATTGGAGAATTTTTTAATAGGTTTGACATGGATAAATGAAACCCTCTTTATACTCCAATGGAATAAAATTTGAAGTTCACATCAAAAGAAGGGAATGAATTTGAGGATGTTGTTAGTAAATTTGACTTGGTGAAAGATTCAAAGTTGTTCGGTAAAACATTGGTGGTTTTAGGCACATGTTTTTTCTTTAATGCCCATGGATTACATATAATGAAGCCTTTAAAAGGCTTGGGAAAAATTCATTGTATTAGGCTAGGGAGGTGAGCGGTGAAGGCTCACTTAGTCATCTTGGTCATGTTTTTGCCAAGGGACTAATAGAATATTTTGTTAGTCGGTTTTTCCCCAAAGTGGATTTTTTAAAGATAAACATTGTGTTTATGATTTGTGATTTGTTGATGGTTGATTTTAATCTTCTCTTAGTTAATTTATATTTCTCTCCAATAATTTTAGCATGGGATCAAAACCAAGGGTTAAACTAGACTCTCTAGTGAGGTTGGCCTTGATTTATGAGTTTTTAATGAGAATTACCTTTGTGACAATGTGTTTTCCCAATATTGGGAGCCTTTTGAGTTCCAAAGGGTTGGATATGTTGTTTTCGCAGCAGTGGGTAATGGCTATAACTGCGAAGTATCATGCCTACGAGATGATGATCCATAGATATTGTTAGGGGTGATCCAAAACTTGGGTTTGATGAGATGGTGGTTTAATTGATTAGGTAAATGAATACCAAGCATGGGGTGAGGAGAGAATGAAGTAAAGGCTATTATATTTTAGCAAAGGACTTGAGTTGAGCTCGACACACATTTGAGAAAAGGAGCGAGGATGGAAAATATGATAGCAAGGATGGTCACATGCATGATGATGTTGGGGATGGGGTTAGGGAAAATTGGAAATGGAGTTGGAGAAGGGTTCATAGTTGTGAAACCAGGTGTTGAACAACTGCAAGTTTGAGAAGTCTAAGGAAATTCGAAGGATCAAGAAAGTGGCTTCGGTGCTCGTGGGAACCCTAGAGGAGAACAACCCCCTGAAGCTCCTCATCTAGAACCTTGCTTGGGTTGATGAGGGAAACTCGTAGGATTCAAATGCATTCTATGGTACCCTAGCCATAGGATGATTGAAATTTTACCCAGATTTTAAGAGTCCATCTGTGAAAATATAAAGCTCTTGTAGTGGCTCTTGACAATAATGAATCCCCACGATGTCGAAAAAAACAAGCAGTACACCATGGAGATCATAGCCATATTGTTTCACAACAACATTGCAAACTAGTGGCACCTCGGGAAGATGAATAAAGTAGACATCATACTCCCACCCATTATGACACACCAAGAGAAAGGACAAAGAGGAAATGGTGGAGAATTTTTTTGATTGTTTGACTATTCTAGTGATGTCAGTGTAAAACAAAGAGAGATTCAATTGTGGGATCAATCCATGGCTTTTGGATTGGATTGAAATAATTTTGAATAAGAATACCGACCCTCTTGTTAAGATTGTTATGACTAGGTGTATTTAGTGTACATGGTGTGTTATGTTTACTTCTAAGATTGTTGGAATGCAGGACCTTGACATTTTGGGACATGGAAGTAGCAAGAAAATTGGCACAAAATTGGGAACAACAAATCATGGGACAACCAAGGGTGGGCTTGCCTAATATACATCAGAAAAGGAAATGAGAAAGTAAGCACAAGTGATGAGGATATTATCCCTAGGAAATATGCTATGAGAAGTTGAGTGTGTAGTGCACATAAGGACCATAAAAATGGTTTCTTGGGGCATGGATTTGAAAAAGAAACAAATCCTATAAGAGATCATAGTTGATGGATTGTGTATTGATAGGAGCACTCTATGTAGGAGAATCCATGTGGTTGTAAAGCATCACCTGTGCCAAGTCAAGAGCATGGCAACACAAGTGTTAGGATAACAACAATATAATAATAAAAATATTATAATGGAGTCAAAAACTTTTTTATCTATGCATATAAATAGGCATATGGCTATAATACCTAGTAAGGCATGTGTACCCTTATGAAATTATTAGTAAATCATGTAGTAAGAGGTAGGTGATAGTGGGGAATGTTGAATTATTAGATAATATGCGTATAAACCTTGGGGTGAACGATGTTCACTCACTGGATCAGTTTGGTCGAGCCAAGGAAAATCCCAAGTCAAGGTTTAAGTGGGGATTGTTAAATAAACTTGACTCGATGAAAGATTCAAAGTTGCTCAATAAATATAATGGTGGTCTCAGGCACATGGTTTTTCTTTCCCATGGTTTCATGCCTATGTATTGCATGTAATGAAGCCTTTAAAAGGCTTGGGGGTACTTCATTGTAATTAGCTAGGGAGGTGAGTGAATTTTTAGCTAAGGGACTAATAATATATTTTTTTAGTTAATTTCTTCCCCAGAGTGGTTTTTTTCAAGATAAACATTGTTCTTATGATTTTTTATTTGTTTTTGGTCGTTTTTAATCTTCTCTTAGTCAATTTACATTTTTCTGTGGTAATTTTAATAAATGAAACCAAGTATAGATAAGCTTGTGGGAATTCTTATCTACCTTACTACCACTAGACTAGACATTTCATTTGATTTTGATATTATTTCTAGATTTATTCAAAAGCCTTGTGAAGGAAATTGTTATGGTGCAACGAAATTTTTAAAGTACTTGAAAGGAACTCATGATTTTGGACTCAAATATTCACAAGTGGGTGAATTCAACTTGATTGGATATTCTGATCAGACTTTGTAGGGTAAAAGGAAAATGGAGTGTCCACTTCAAGCTATCTTATGGGTCTTGGATTAGTGGCTATCTCCTAGAGGTCACACAAATAGTCAGTTCCATCATATTTTGCAAAAGACGAAAAATATGTCCACAATACCAAGCTTATCATAGAAGGTTAAGAATTTGACCTTCCCCTAGGGCTTTGTGAGAATATATGTGAGCTTCTCATCAGTACCAATGTGATGGAACCTTGCGGTTCCTTGTTGCGCCATGTCCCGGAAAAAGTGGTACCTGATATCAATATGCTTGGATCAGTTTTGGAACACAAGATTCTCATAAAGACAAATCCCACTTTGGTTTTCGTAAAGGATCATGATGGTATCCATCACATACCCAAACAACTCACTCAAGATATTTATAAATTAAAAAACTTCACAATAGGCCATACTTTCTGCAATGTATTCGGCCTCAGCGGTGCTCAAAGAAACCGATTTATGCCTCCTTCTCATCTAGGAGATCAAAGCAGAACCTAAGGTGAAGCAACATCCAGATGTGCTCTTACGATCCACCACACCGCCTGCCCAATGAACATCAGTATATCCATGGAGCCTCATACTCCCAGAAGTGTATCTCGGCCCATGGTTGATTGTGCCCCAAGGAGATTGTGTGTATTAGGAAAATACTTGAAGATGTGCAGGAGAAACAAGTGGATTCTACTCCTCTTTTGGTTGAAAATAATTTTGCAATCAAATTGGCCAAGAATCCTAAATTTCATGATCAAACCAAACACATCTTGACAAAGTATCATTTGACTCAATATCATGTAGAGGGCAAGACTATTCATCTGAGACATTATTCCACAAATGAACAAATTGAAGAAATCTTCACCAAATCACTCGAAACGGAAGTTTGAAAATTTCATAATGGTATTTGGGCTCGCAAACATGGTCCTTTGGCTTAAGGGGAGGAATGTTGGGCACATAATCCTTTTGGATTTTTTTCCTTGTAAATAAAAATGTAAATAATTAGAAGTAGGAAAATATGAAGATGAATGGACTCTTGGAAGATCAAATGAGGATTCATCTCATGATATAAATACGAATGCACATTAGTAGAATTAATATCTTTGAGTTACTCATCCTGACCTAACACTTGAAAAGATGGAATTGGTGGAATTCTTACTCAAATGGGCATGTGATTTTGGATGTATCCAACAAGAATAAGAAACATGATAAAAAATTATGCACTCGTGACTTAAATCTCACTACCATTATGCATGCATTGACTATGTGATGGGGAGAAAATTTGAATTATGAACACACCATAATGGATTGAAATATTTATTTGAACAATAAGCTTCGAATGTCAAGCAAGGAAGATGGATAAAGTTTATTTTTGAATGAATTTTTGATGTCAAACATATCTAATGGAAAGAGAAGAATATTGTTGATACACACAATAGAAGAATACATGCAATGCATGTTACATCTATTAGCTTATATAAATCATAATTATGAATATAATTTTGGAAGTTATTATCTAATATATGCATTCCCTACAGGTAAAAGAACAATTATAGAAAATAAAATTATAGCATAAGTATGAATAATATAAGATGGAAGATGATGGAATCCTTATGCATAAAAACAGGGTTTATGTTCATAAATCTTGTGAATTAAGGAAACTTGTAATGAATGAGACGCATAATTTTCCATATGTTGGACATCTTGGATATCAGAAGAAAATTGTAGTAATAACAAATTAATAATTTTTTCCATGAATGAAGAATACATTGTTGAGTACATAGCTAGATGTATGGAATGTAAGAGTGTAAAATTTGAGCACATACATCTAGTTTGATTTTTATAGCTATTACTAATACTAGAATAGAAATGGAAATTAGTGGTCATTGCTTGTATCAATAAGTTACCTAAGACGAAAAAGTAACGTAACTTCGTCATCGTAGTCATGGTCAAGTTGGCAAGTTATACACATTTTATTCCACTTAATTCAACCCATAAGGAAACTAATATAGCATATGTTTATATGAAAGAGACTGTTGGTTTGCAAGTGATACTTAAGGTAATTGTTTCAAATAGAGATCCAAAGTTTGCTTCAAATATTTGTAAATGGTTGTTCAAAATATTTAGAAATTTTTTTAATTTAAATACAACATATCATCCACAATTGAATGGGAAGATAGAGAGAGTTAATCAAGTGATTAAGAATATACTAATAATATATGTGATGGAAAATCCATCTAAGTGGGAGGAATACTTAAGCTTAATAGAGTTTTCATACAAAAAATGATATTGTGTTTCATTGAAGATGATTCCATTAGAAGTTTTGTATAGAAAAAATTGCAATACCCCAATAAATTGGGATAATCTAACTGAGAGAGTGATGCTTCGACTTATGTTGCTTGAGGATATGGAAGAGAATATGGTCAAAGATCATGCAAAATTTACATGTAGCAAAGAACAAGTAAAATATTTATGCAAATAAAGGTAGAATACCAAGGGAATTTAAAGTTGAAAATCTTGTATTTCTAAAATTGAAAACAAAGAAAAGTTCCTTGAATTTGGGGAACTACACCAAGTTCACATTGAAAATTTGTGGTCCTTTCGAGATCTTAGATAGGATAGGACTTGTTGCATACATACTTGCATTATATACTACCATAAATGCTCATAATGTATTTCATTTATCTTTGCTAAAAAGTATGTGCAAAATTCCAAATATGTCATTGATTGGGCTTTGATCCAAATGGAACCAAAAGGAGACTTCCAAGTACAACCTATATGCATCCTAGACAAGAAGGCCATTGTGCTAATGAACTTAGGCCATAATGCAAGTAAATGTCTATTATACCCATTACAACCCTAAAGAAGCAATGTAGGATATGGAGGATGCCATGTAAAAATTGGATCCACACTTCTTTAAATTTTCTTATTAAGGACAATGTACATAGCGTTGATATTACATTGAGAAAAATTCAAATCTAGGGGGGGGGAGGGGGGGAATGTAATAACCTAGCTTTATTTCCATATTGTTAATGCATTGTATTTGATGAAATGGATATAAATAAGACACACGTGAGTTGTAATTTGTACACTTAGCTATAGTATAAATACAACACGGTTTACAAACAAATAAGGACAAAGAATGAGGAGTTATGAATCCACAAAAGAGAAAATAAAGGGTTTCTTAGGGGATTCAATGACAATAATATTATTTATTTTCACCTAAGTTCTTGAAATATTTGTCTTATAAAACATTTTCTTTATGATTACACAAGTATTTTACCTTGGGGTTAGTTTCCAAAGTGAAATGTGTGCGCTTCATACGAAAACATGGTATCTCTTTAACATGCAAATATATTATATGATTTTTGGCATGCAGGAGGGTTCTAAGATATTACATTTCATTTTGTTTTCTATTTCTCTTTGAGCTTATATTTCCATAGTATTTGTTGCCATAAAAATATGTTAAATTCATACCGTTGTTACACATTATTTTGTCGCATTCCTCAATCCTTATCCTAAGTGTCGTCTTTTGTGTCGCTCATGCCAAAAACGTTGCAAAGCCAAAAAAGATGTGAAAACTTATTCATCCTGGATAACATGCTTAAATTATCCATGAAGACCTAAAAGAGAAATTCCTTGAAGGTTTTCTGCAAAATTTTCTAAAAACCCTAATTTACAAGCCCAACGCAGTTCTCCCCTAAATAGCCTCACACTTTTCACCATGTCCCTAACCTGTGAATAGGGCTGGCAGCGTCAGAATTCAGCAATAAAGTCGCGTTGGTCCTCTTCGGCAGGTTCTCCAAAAATGGAGCAGAAGTTTCATCCTCTAGAACTCTCGAGAACGAAGAACTGGTACTTGTTGGTTGAGGATATAGTCGAATACTCCCATTTTTTTCCCTTGATCTTATCTCCAAATATCTTCCCCTTTGAGATAAGGCCTTTACCCCTCATTAGTGGATCCATAACCTCTCCAGCTTTGCTATAAAAGAGTGCCATTCTAGTGAGTCTTGGTTGGTCATTGTTGGTTTCCATTCTTCTGCCTGTTTGAACCTACATGTTGTCGATTTGACGAGGAAGGAAAAGAGATTGAAGAGCTTGGCTTGGACTTGGATTTCCATTCCGAAGGAGGCCTCCAACATCAAGGCACCAATCGTAATCTTCCCTTTTTTTATTTAATAATACAAAGTATGCTTTGCTTCCCATGAACATGTTAATATTAATTGGATTAGCATGATACTCCTTAATCTGTCATGTGGTTTACTTTGAAATATATATATGCTATGTCTCCTTCATTTTTTGTCACATTATCTTTCTTGCAGGTATTCAGACATAGAAGGCATAACAAGGAGTGAGCATGGAAGCGAAAGGATCGACATCGACATCGGGGAAACAATCACATAGGAGTGAGGTGGGCGATCTCCCTCTCTCGTATTATTTCAATATTAAACTAGGAAAGCTTGTATTCTTTGTCATGGTTGTTACTAGGCCCACTCATTGATCTATAGGGATCACTTCTTTTTGAAGAATGGATTTTCATGCATAACAAATTAGCGACTCCATTGGGGAGCCTACACCCGTTTCACCATCTTCTTGTTTTTGTCTACATGCTTAGTTTGGCCAACCTTTGAAAGACCGCTTGTGTGTCTTGTTTTTCAGTTTGTACTTTGACTTGTAAGTGTTTTGAGGTATCAAGTCTAAATTTTTTCCTCAAAAATTTCTTGTTTTATCCCTATTTTCCTTGCTCAGTGTGATTTTTAACAATTACAGTCGCACTTCCAACGCTGGTTTTTCTGGAACAGTCACGCTGCAGACCACTGGTGTTAACTAGAGGTCTGCATTGGTCTTAGAAAATAGTGATTTGAAGAATATATTCTAGAAAATCCTTAGTGTGTCTTGATCCTTAAAATATTTTCTTGGCTTTGATTGCATTATTTTTTTCTTTGAGTGTTTTTAGTCTCTTAGAAAAGTGAAAATTAGTCTTATGGTTTAAGTGGTAAAATTTGTGTTTTGATTGAGTCTTGTTGTTTCAAGTCAATTAAAATCTCTATTTACTGCTTGTATGATCCAAAGATATTGGTTCTTTGCTATATAATAGTAGTAACCTTTGTGATTTTTTAAAGAAATTGGGTTTCACATCTTTTTAGTTTTCGTTTCAAGAATTATTTTTTATTACACACATAAGATTACTTGCATTGGAAGGCTAGTTTTGAAATTTCTTATTGGAAATAGATTAATTTTTTTCAATAATTGAAAGATTAGAAGTCCATTATTTGCATTAAGTGCATTTTATCGCTCAAAGCGAAAAAAGAAAAACAAAAAATTAATTTAAATGCATCTTAATGAAAGTAGAAATCATTTTACTTTTGAATGAGTTACATTTTGGATAGTGAAAGTGAAATCGTCTTTGCTTGCAAAGTGAAAACTAGTTGGGAGGAATTTTCTATTTTTTATTTTATTTTTTATTTTTATTTTTTATGCATCACTCTTTGCGATATCTTCCTTTATTATTTTAGCCTTCATTTAAATCAAAGGAATCCTTCTCTCATATAGTTTCATCCTATGAATTCAGATGATATCATTTTGATCCCAAAATCGAAGCTTAATTTCAAATCAACATTAAAATGAACCTCAATTAACCTAAGGAGAATTTGGAATTAACACAAATATCTAGAGGTCTAGGCTAGAGACATGTTTTGATGGTGTTGTCGCTAACAACATGTGTTTCATTCCAGGGGTTATATCACGCCCCACGTATGGAAGTATATAGGACTATTCTCCATGTATGATAAGTATATGGGGAGGCTCTCATCGAACAATTACAGATTAGAAAACGCTACTACGGATTGGACTCCCACGTACCGTTGCATATATTTTGGGAGACCCCAGTAGGTTGCAATCCTGCCATATGTAACTGAGTTGGCTGCCTTGTAGATGAGATACACCGAACACAACATTCAGGGAGATTGGTTGTCATACATCAAGTCCTTGGTTATCCAAGGTGTATATTGTAGTTCACAGATACTTGGTAAACCCTTTTGCCTAGATTGCCCCTTTTGGTTTATTTTGTGTAATTCTAAATTTACTACCCATGGAATAACATCTTACCCGTGTACAAATCCTTAGTAGATTTTAGGTTGGGACTAATGGCAACAATTCTTGAGTTTACCAATCAAGGAATCCCCTTAGATGGGAATCCTGGTCCTTTTCCTTCTTTTGGAAATTTTGGCACTCCCTATATGGAAACATTGTCCCTCCCGGGATTAACCATTGGTTTTCCAATTTGGTTTTTTCAACCCCCATGGTTCCAAATGTCTGAGCTGCTTCTGAACCAAGTGTGCCTCCACCTAAACATTTTCAACCTCAGGTTGATCCTAAAGTTTACCCCTCTCCTTCTTTGCCTATAGGTTTCACCCCATTCTTCTTCTTCGACTAGTGAAAGTCTAGGTTCTAGTGACCAGGAAGCTAAGAATAAGAAGAAGAAGCAAAATAAGCAAGGAGGAAACCCAAAAACCTTAACTTCCAATGCAAATGATGTTGAAAAATCTTCCATTCAATCCTACAAAGTAAAATTCCCTTGCAGGTAATGTAAGGATGATCGTCTTCTTAGGGATTGTCTTGGAATTCCTGTGATATTAGAAGTGTGGTCCACCAACTCACATAAGCCTTTTTCATTGGCCTTTGGAGATCATGCTGATAACAAAACCTCAACTAGTGATAATAAGGCCCATGGGAAAAAGGGTAAAATCAAATTTCCCTGTAAGTTATGTGAAGGGCATCATCCCATTCAGTTTTTTCCTTATATGTATGAAGCCTCTAAAGTGTCGGATAACCTTACAACTTCTCAACCACGTCTTCCTATTGGTTACCGGAAGCTTTCCCCCAATCCTCCACTAGTTGATCAAGTGATTGATCAAATATCATATCTGGTCAATCCCACTCTCTCCAAAAATGAATCCCACAAGTATTTTCCTGATCAACTAACGGTTGAGAAAATGGTCAACCTGATTCCACTTTTAGTTGATCAAGTCTTTCCTGTAGAGAGTGAACCTCAGACCACTTAGGTTCTTTTTGTTTCTTCATATTCTCACAAACTGGAGCGAAATCGTCTTGTTCCCACGGTACATGAGGGTGATCCTCCTGTTCCCGTAACACAAGGGGGTAGTTCTCATGTTCTCATGACACCCCCTCCAAGTAGACTGGTCATTTCCTTTTATTAGATTCGACTGATAGGATATTGTTGTTCTTCTTACTTTCCCTTAGAGATTGCAATACAAGCTTATAATGTGGCCGTACCTAGCACCATAATAGATAAAGGCACATATGTTAGTATTATATCCTCAACTGATTATAAATATTTAGGTTCTCCACAACTTGTTCCTGTTACCCAGAATTTGATGGCTTTTAATAAAGGAACCAGTCAACCGTAAGGGATCCTTCCTAAGTTTCCTATTACTTTGGGAGGAAAGATTGTCTATATATATGTGATGGTTGTCCAAGACCCTTTGGATTTTAATTTACCCCTTCGTCATGATTATACTTATGTCATGGGAGCTCTTGTTTCTTCTCTCTTTCGTGTGATATGTTTCCCGCATGAAGGAAGAATTGTGACCATTGATCAACTTTCATTCATTGGTCCTAATCTGGGTCCCAATCAACCATCATCCCTTAATTCCCCTTACGTGCAAGTGGAGTCTTCCCCACCACAAGTTAATTACGTGGAAACCTCTTCCTTGCCCACGTCTACTGATGGTCTAGTCAATGATATAGTGGATCATGTACTAGGGGCTTTGGACCCTGACTTCTAGAGTGTTGTTCTCTTGTATGATGAGAACCTCTTGGAAGGCATGGCCCCTTATGGGCCATCAACCAAGGTGTTCGGAGCAAATTTCCTTTTCTTGTGTCAAGCTCCTAAATGAAACAAGGTCTCTAGAGCAAAGTTCCTTTTACTGTGTCAAGCTCCTTAAAAAATGAAACAAGATTTCATGAGGATAGTTATTTTACTATGTAAACCTCGTTAAAAAATGAAATACTTTGCTATGAAAATATTTATTTTCCTATTTCAAGCTCATTAAAAAATGAAACAAATCCATTTTCAATTCGAGTCTCTGATTTGATCTCCTAAGTTCCTAGTCAAGTCTTTCACTTGATCTCATAAATGAACCTTCATTCCATCCACATGTTAGTAACCAGTAGTCTACTTAAGTGGATGAGATGAAGGTTGGGGGGCATGTACCTCGAATTGTTTCATTATTCCAGGGGCATGTAAAATTATCTCAAACACAGTTTTTCCACATGTTTCAAGATTGTGAAAAAATGAAACCAATTTCAAGCAGAATTTTTCCTTTGTTTCAAGCTTGTGTAAAAATGAAACCATCTTCAAGGGTTCTCAAGCATAGTTTCCCATGTTTCAATATTTTGTAAAAATTAAACCATCCCCATTCTACCTATCATGATTTCCATTTTATTAGCCTGTTTTTCCAGATGATCCTTGGTTTTCTCATTACATCGTCACCATCCACTTGGTCGATCATACATTTCACTTAGTTGTTTACCCTTTCCTAGGGAATTGCTGCGATGAGTGGTCTTATTAGCCAATCTCTTAACCTATACATGTTTTTAGAAGTTCCATCATCACCGGAACTAGTCGCTACCCCTTATACCACTCGTTCCTCAAGGAGGAGTCCTCTTTTAGCTCATTTTACCCTTTCCTGAGGAACCACAACGATGAATGGTATTATTTTCCAACCTCTTGAATTTTACATGTTTCGAGAAGTTGCACCATGACCAGAACAAATCGCTACCCCTATACCACTCATTCCTCCAAAAGCAGCCCTATTTCAGCTCTTTTCAGACTCCCAAAATATGAAAATATTATCGAGCACTTGTCCTTTCGAGCTCATTAAAATAAATGAATTGATGTTGTCTCAGTATACGTTTACCCATTTTTTAGGCCGAGGTTGACTAATTACGAAAAAGGAATACCTTGGTAAAAATGATCAAGAGGTTATCTCGGATATTTGTTTCTACCTTTTTGGATTCGAGGGACTATCTACGAAAAGGGACCTTTTGGAGTTTTATTTTCCGTCTCTTTTTCAAACTCCATAAACATTAAAAATATATCGAGATACCACTTTTTTGGACTCATAAAATTTAAACGACGAAGGACTTGTAACCATGATGAGATCGAGTTACTCCTTCCTACGACTTGTTAAACTTACTAGGATGGATTCATCCGAAGGGTGAACTTATATGATAATCATATTGTACCTCTTCAAGCTTGCTATCAAAAATAAATAGGTGCTCGCTAGAAAAATAGGGGGAGATTGGAAGTAAATAATGTTTTGTATTTCATACCAAAGGCAACATGTCACTCTTAAACATGACACTCATCTGCATTTCATTTTGGGTTGGGGTTATACTTTATTGATCATTTTCCTTCTTGGGTTTGGGAAATTCATTTACCTCTCATTCGATCATCATTTGTTTTCATCATGACCTTTGATCCCATTTTGAGTCAAATGTTGCCAAAATTTGGAGTTGTGTCACTGATATGTTCAAGAGAAGTCCTTCTGTAAAATTCAAACATCATCTACTTATTTTACCTTCTCTGCAAAAATCCTAAATCACTCCTATCATCTTGAGAAATCATTTCTTTCATGTCGATGAAGTGGGAATCATTATGGCCCTCCTTTGACGGATCACTCCTTGTCGACTTCAACTCATTATCCAGGAAGTTGATTTATAAACTCCTCTTCGGTACCTTGGATCTTGCATGCCTCAATGGGAAGTTCTTCGCGTTCGACAACGTGTTCACATGATTTTCCTCTGATCGAATTATTTTTCAAGTGTTCGACTTCAACTCATTTATTCACACTTATAGATTGTGTTATCGTATGTTGATGGCCATCGTCATTATTGGCGGTTTCTCTCGCACCTATTAATGATTTACCTCAATGACAGATAATCAGGTGGTTTCTACCATGTTTGACATCAGCACATCTATTTGCATGGTTAGATTCATACAGTGGGTAGATCGAGATAGAGACGAAGACCCTTGATCACATATGTTATTATCCAAGCTATGTGGATTTATTGAGTATTCATGGTTGTACACGTGATCCTTTCTATACGGATGGTTGTGACCATACTGTTGATCCATTTACATGATCTCTTTCAGGAGGATGGTTGTGTCCATGCCATGTGTTCATGTGTTCTTTGATGCCTATTTAGTGATATTTTATTAGACATGTTTATATCAGAGATTTCATATATTGTATTGTGTTTGATTGGCAGGTCCTGTGATAGTGGTTTTCCAAAATTCTTTCCATGGCTGATAAAGCGATTCTACCATCACTTCTAATTTTGCTTTCAAGCTTTAGGGGGCATCTATTACACAATGTTTTTTTGCATTCCTCAGTATTTATCCTAAGTGTCGTATTTTGTGTCACTCATGCCATAAACGTCGCAAAGTGACAAAAGCTGTGAAAAATTATTCATCCTAGATAACATGCTTAAAGTATCCCTGAAGACCTAAAATAGAAATGCCTTGAATCCTTTCTGCAAAAGTTTTTAAAAACCCTAATTTACAATCCCAGCGTGGTTCTCCCATAAACAACCTCGCGCTTGTCACCTTGTACCTAACCTGTGAACAACGTTGGCAACGCAGGAATTCAGTAGTAAAGTCGCGTCGATCCTCTTCAGGAAGGTTCTCCAAAAATGGAGCAGAAGCTCCATCCTATAGAACTCTTGAGAACAGAGATATGGTAATTGTTGGTTGAGGATATGGTCGAATAATCCCATTTTTTACCCTTGATCTTATCTCCAAATATTTTCCCCTTTGAGATAAGGCCTTTACCCCTCATTAGTGGATCCATCACCTCTCCAACTCTGCTATAAAATAGTGCCATTCTAGTGAGTCTTGGTTGGTAATTGTTGGTTTCCATTCTTCTGCCTCTTTTCACCCACATGTTTTCGGTTTGACGAGGAAGGAGAAGAGATTGAAGAGCTTGGCTTGTATTTGGATTTCCATTACAAAGGAGGCCTCCAACATCAAGGCACTAGTTGTAAGCATCCCTATGTTTATTTAATAATACAAAGTATGTTTTTCTACCCATGAACTTGCTAATATCAATTGGTTTAGCATGATGCTCATTGATCTGTCATGTGGTTTACTTTGAAATATATATATGCTATGTCTCTTTCTTTTGTTGTTGCATGATCTTTCTTGCACGTCTTCAGATATAGAAGGTATAGCGACGAGTGAGCCTGGAAGTGAAAGGATCGACATCAACATCGAGGAAACAAGTGCATAGGAGTGAGGTATGCCATCTCTTTCTCTCTCTCTCGTATTATTTCAATGTTAAACTAGGAAAGCTTGTATTCTTTATCACATTTGTTACTAGACCCACTCATTGGGCTAGAGGGATCACTTCTTTCTGAAGAATGGATTTTCCTACATAACAACTATGAAACTATGAAGGAATATAATTTATTTTATAAGTGTTTTCTAAGAGAAAATAAGACATTACTTAGCACTAAAACTTCCCTTTTTCCCCATAGTAGATATTCCTTTACCAACCTATATTGGTTGCCAATAGAAAAGTGGGATTTCCTTATGGATTATTTAACAAAGAAGGGGATCACGTTCCTTGTGGTGTATAGGCTTAAGAGAAATATGGGTTGGTTGATTTTGTAATCTTGTAGTGGGAAATTCCCTTGTAAATTCTAGAAATTGGGCTATGTGAGGGAAACTGGAGTTAGACCATAGAAAGTCACCCTAGTAGATTCATAGCTTCAACTTGAGGGTGGAATTTGTTACAAATATATTGAGTGCCACTTGGAGCCTATGGTTGGGTGGAATGGCCTTCTTTAGCAAATAATAGGTGAAAATTTTCTTAAATATACGTGTTCTATACATGGTAATGAATATGCAAACTTATTTTTGTTTAGGTTATGGATTTATTTATATTCTATTTTGTTCAATTATGATGTATGTATTAGTTTTCATTTATAATTATGTTATCATAATTGATTGGATTTTTTAATTTTGTTTGTATCATTTTACATTAGCAAACACACATTCTATAATGGGTTTAACATCCAAGTATTGAGGTTGTGTTGTAACTGCTACAACAACCCTCTGAAATTTCAAAGCCCTTGCATATCTGATGAGATCCATACTAGCGGAATCCTCCCTTGAGTCAACTCATTCTCCACACCTAGGTCTAGGTTGTTTCCCTCGTTCCATAGTGTTCGAGTCTAATACCGGCAAGTATGGTCACATAGGTCGCAACTTGTTTAAATGTTGACCCATGCAACCCAATGACCCAGTGACCTCGGAAGGAGTCGCAAAGTCTTAAATGTCACATCCTCATTGAATATTGCATCTCACGACTCATGCAACTTTGTGACTTGCGCAACCTCGGAATAAGTCACAAAAGTCGCGGATCCCGAAAAACCATGTGTGACCCATGCGATCTAGCAACCTTTCAAGTTGCGAGGTCGGATTGGTAGCATAGGTCACACAAGAGCTAATTAACCAATTTTGCAACCCTTGATACCCCATTAATGGCCCGCACGTCTGACCTTTTTATATATATGAGGGCTCAGGCTAATCGCATTTGACCAGCACGATGGAGCTCTCAAGGACTCAGACGGCCCAATAGGATATATTTTTCCTCCAGGTAAGTCCCTCTTACCTCCCAGTAATCATTTCTTATTTCCATGTGTCCCTACTTGACCCCTGGCTATTCATCTTCCAAGCTAGGGAGAGTTTTATCTATATAAGTGCCTCATTTTTACCATGTTCACCCTCTTTAACCCCATTGTTCTCCACACTCAGCTTATACAACCCCTATTTTCCCCAGCTAAGCCCAAATTTCACCCTCTTTTCCTCCTTCCTTTAGGCCCAGAAATTCCCTTATCCATATATTTTTTACCTCGAAATCGTGTCCAAGTGTGCTTTGCAAGAGCGGGTCGCACCAGGTAAAAAATACGATAAGTGCCCTAGTGCAACTCGCGACCGATGTGATCACGCTGCCAAGTCACAAAGGTTTCAATTCAACTTTTCTGACTCCTGCAACTATCCACTCAGGTCCCATAGGTCAAGATATTCTCTCTTTTCCTTCATGCGACTCCCATGATCAACGAATCTACGACCTATCCCTTCTTGAGTTGTGTTGAACCTTTGGAAGTTTTGATTGGTTAATTTTATTTTCATATCATTTTATTCATGCCATTTGTCTTATTGTGGGACTACCTTTTCTACATGCTAGGTGACGTGGATGTGGACCTTGATTGTATCTCGATCTCTTCTTTCTCAGACGAAATGGTGCCCCCAAAATTAGGAGTCGACAGAAGAGTCTGGAGGTTAGTATACAGGAGGGTTATCAGATTCCGACGCCATCTCCTATCTACAGAGATATGACTTATTTCCTCAATAAGAGTACCAAGTGGACATGGCATGACATATATGTCGAGTTCTCAAACCCATAGATCCCAGAGAACCAAGAGGACTTTCAGCTATATATAAATGTGAAAAGGTCCAAGCTACACCATGTCACAATGCATCCACATATATTCCCATGTGCATAAGTGATTGACTGGATCTTACACAACATAGACTCTATGACATGGTTCATAAGAGAGCACTCAGGGAATCCCTTCCCTTATATTCATTCTAACAACGTCTCAAAATACTATGGGCTACCAGAAAAGAGGAGTATTTCAACTCCTGATGGTTAGCAACACATAAGATCCAAACTCAGGATACAATCAAGGACTAGTGGCAAGACCATGCTAAGTTCCGGGGAAAGAAAGACTATGAATAAAAAACTAAAGGGCTCTGGAAGGTATACCAACTCATAGAAGCTATGATGTGCCAGTTGTACGGGAGGGAAGACATCAACACCTTCCACGGGATGTGGGTCTCCACAATGTATGTGGTTGCCACCATAGTTATGACCTTCAACTGGGCCAACCTTTTATTGTCAACATTAAGGACAAACATAATTAGAGCACAAGTCCCAGAATAAGGCCAATCATCTGAATTCTACATGAGCTCGTACTTTATAGATGCAGTCTATTCTAGGTGCCACATTGATCGTTGGCCACATAACTGGAAGGAAGAGACAGGGGGAACTATACAAAGGCATTTACATTTATTTTTGTAATCAAAGTACAAATAGGATCATGACACTGTATCAGATACTTTTATCACTTCACTTTATCGATTACTGCATGGAGAAGATTCTCCTTGTATGTCAAAAAGGGACATGGAGACAATAACCAAGGTGGCACATAGGTTCCTGATCCGTGAGGGCATGTATATCAGGGTATTTGGTTCTTTCAAGCCACCTCACACCCTGCCAAGGTTCTTCACCGATAGGTTGTTGTTACAGGAAGTTTTCTATCAATGTGAGTGGTGGGTTTTCAAAGAAACTAAGCATTGAAGGAAAGAAGAGGACCTAGCCAGCTTTTCCTCTTACCATCAGAGATTACATTGTGGATAACTTAAAGGAATTAGAGGTTAAGGTTGACCAAATTAAAGGGTTCCGTTTCATATCACTACAATTTCGGTCCTATGACCTCAAAAGGATAGTACCCTCCCACTGTAAGTCGGCTAACTTCAATTGGTCTTATTAGCAAACCGAGGCAGCTCATGAAGATGAAGTTAGGAATTGGTATAATGTAGACAGGAAACTTGGCCCAAACAAAGGGCTAGAAGGAGAGGAGGATCAAGAGGGACACTCCTAGGAGAGCGTGAATTTGCAGGAAAGGTCAACATCTATGAAAAGGAAGAAGTAGAAAGGAAGGTCCTCTTCTAAGCAGAAGAAACCAAAGAACATGTTAGTCGAGGATTCTCCATCCAGTCAGGAGAGGGAAGGGGACAATGAAACTTTGGAACAAAGGAATGCCTCCTTAGCAAGACAAAAGAAGGAACTTAAGAGGAAGAGGGAAGAGGAGCTAAAAGGTTCGCAGGAACCCCGGGGTCAGCAGTAGAAAAATGGGAAAGAAGATGAAGGAAACCAAAAACAACAAGAAGAGGAGCAGCATAAAATGCAGCAAGAAGAAGAACATCTAAGAAAACAAGCAGAGGAGTTGAAAGTAAAAGAAGAAGAAGAGGCACAGAGGAAGAAAAAGGAATAAGAACAGAAAAGGGCCAAAGGGAAGAGAAGGAGAGAAGAATAAGAAAAGAAGAGACGGGAGCAGGTTGCACAGGAAGAGAATCAGAGACGAGAAGAATAAGAAAAGAAAAGACAGGAGGCCGAGAAGAAGAGGAAATAGGAGGAAGACAAGAGGAAACAAGGAGAAACAAGCATGAGCATAGAGGAGACCAGGATGCAACAACAACATCTAGATGAATGAGTAGAACTACCCCCACTAGATGTTCCCCCCTCCACTCCCATTACTAGAGTTCATCTACCCCTCCAAGATTTGGGCCTTCCAGATGAGTCGAAGGATGAAGTGCTGGACCTAACTTGACTCACATTTGATCAAGTCAGCCACAAAATCATGCAAGAGAGGAAAAAATGCTTCGCCAAGAACCTGGCTAAAAATTTGTTTGTATCTACGGAAAAGGAAATATTCATGGATACTACAGTAAATCTTGAGATGATTGCTTCAGTAGGAACCACTTTCGCAACCGCTACTGAAATTAATGTGGGACGAATGAACAAGCAGATAGAAGAACTATGGAACAATCTTCATGCATCTCATCAAAGGGCCACTAAGGCAGAGGAATAAAATAAAATTCTGGAGGAGGAGAATAAAGTACTACGACTAACTCACGCCGATTCAATTGAACTGAAATCTTCTATCAAGAGTGAGATTGAAACTCTAGGGGGGCCTATGTTTCTGGTTTATGAAGAGATGATGAAGCTTCATCATTCGATCACTCCTATGTCGGCTATACAATCAAATACGAGGGAGAAGTCATCCAAGTTCAAGGAGGCCTCCATAGTCGTAGATAACATCCTTGAGTGGACGAACAGGTATCTTGAAGCCTCAGACACTCTACCAAAAAAGGATTGGATCACCACTCAGAATGACAAAGTGCAGTTGCGCATGAGGATCCAATCTTGGGACAAGTTAGCCAAGGATGTGATCAAGGTTCTATCCTCTCACAATCATATCCTCAATGGGTTGGATTCAATGACTAAAGTTCATCACACACCTTCCATTGGGACATTGGGAGCAACAAAGGGCCAAGAAGAGGTTTTGCAGGAGATTCAAGGATTTCTCGACCCAATCCGGCAAGCCTCCAGCTCAAGTGACTTGCAGGTGACAAAAGAGAATATCACGCAGTATGTAGTAGAACCGGTCAGGATATACACTAAATTGGTGACCTTGTCAAATCAAATCAACGCCAAGAAGGGCACACTGATTCCTAATTCCATTTAGTGCCTGCATAGACACGTGGATAAAATGCCTCAGCTAGCTCCAATAATTTTTTATTACAAAGCATGGCAAACGTATCTAATATATCGTCAGCACACAGATATCCCAAACTTGTCAATTGCCAGATCACTGTCGTAGCGTCATTTCATTTGAAAGATAATTTCATTTTTGTTGCACAACATGGTAGAGTGGAAAAATCGAATTAGGATTCTAGAGAAACATGGGGGGCTAGGAGTGCACAAGAAAATATTGGTCGCAAGTAATACCATGAGTCGTGGGGAGGCCAAAGGTCACAGGTAACCCAAGAGTCACCCCCCATCCTATATGTACACCCTCAAGTATTTTGAAAGGGATTTTAGTTTTTGCACTTTTGAGAGAGATATAATGTTTCCTTTTGAGAATGTATGGGTTTGATTAATACAAGGAGTGATAGTGGATTTCACTATTGGACCCGATGGAAATCTCTTGTGTGGTGATGCTATGAATATTGTCTCTTCAACCAAATGAATGCTTCTTCAAGTTATGGTGCACTTTATATTCATGTATTTCCTTATGTTATGAGTTTACTTGCAACATGTGGATGGTATATGATGCGCTAACCTTAAGCTATGTCAATAAATTTCTTTGTTGATATATGTTTTAAGCCGTCATTAGATTGTGCACATGTTATAGATTAAATGCTTAGCCATCATGAACTCTTTCCCGTTTTTTAAGTGAATATCGTCTTAAGTGAGATCTTAGTAAAATTTTTGCTAACAATTATTTTCTTAAGTTTCATGCTTTGAAATACGTTTTTCTATTAACGGTGTCATGTTTCATAGGGCGTTTGTCAATCACCGACTTATGTTTCTCTAAAGATCATGTGTTCTCCACTAAGTAAGTCCCCTCCTTGTCCAAAACCTATCTCCACCAATTTGATGGCAACTGGGCCTACATACCAGATGGGATCCCTAAACTAAATGTTGTAGAATCTAATTGGGATTCTGCATCGAGGAGATCCCCTATTGTTGGTGATACATTCTAGCTCGTCAACAAGTTGTTGACAATTACAAGGAAAAAATTTGGCGTGCTCTTGGGTAGTTTATGGAAAACCATGTAGCCTCAATAGTGCACAAAGGTCATTAATTATGTTAAAATACCCCAAAGTAATGTTGAAATTCTATCGCAAACTCAATATAATAAAATTTTCTTCCATATAATTACTTCATGATTTTCAAATAGTATTTTTATGCCACTACTATCATTGAATAATTATACTCGGAAAACCTCAACATTTAATGCAGAAGAAATTGTAAATATCATAGAAAGACAACCATGCAGAATAGAGACAATAATTTTACACTAGGAAACCTAACCTTGGGAGAAAACCCAACAATCTTTTCTTGAGGAGAAGTTGTATTTAAGCAAGGTTTACAAATTAGAAATTTCATCTAGAAATATGCACCAATATACAAATCAAATAAACCAATCAAACCCGGTCAAATTGTTAGTCAAATCAATAAAAAGAACAAAAGTCTCTGATGGTCAAAAACCTGGTCAAATTTGACCTTGCGGTCAAATTGTTTTCAATTGTGGTCAAACCCTATCGTCTATGGTCAACAATCCCCATGTGCATCTTGGTCAAATCTGTGGTTAACCCTTCACACATGCAGCCTTTGCTGCAATAAAAATCAATTGTACTTTGGCCAAGAAGTTCACGTGCGGCTATAAAATATGGTCAATAAACTCGATCAACTTAGCTGGTCAATTTTCCTTTCTCAAACATGTGACTATAATAAGAGAGATAGAAAATGATGAAGATGAATTGAGACTCACAAATTTCTCCTTTAGCGAAATTTTCCTCCACTAGAAAACATTCAATGAGCTTGCTAGGTTGATTGGTTTTCCTCTCACATGTCCATCTATCTATATAGAGCTCTAATTTTGAGTGGACACCCATAGAGGTGGCTCTTCACCCCCTCACTTATGGAGCCTACATGACAACAAAACATTAGACTAGAACCCCATTAATGGGTAAAAACCCCATTAGATAAACAATTCAAACCTACTCTATAAAATAGATCACTCCACAATCGACCTAGTGATTTGAGTACCATGGGCCATTCACCCCTAGCCAAATCAACATGGCCCCATGGGTGAATGTATCAATCTCCCCTAGTCAAATCAGAATGACCTAGTCAAATCAACATGGCTTCTTGAGAGAAATTATTCCCCTACACCATTTACCCCTAACCAAATCAGCATGGACCAATGTATAAATATATCATTCTCCCACTAGTCAAAAAATTAGCATGACCCTGTGGGAGAATGTATACCTAATGTTGCAAAAAAATCAACAAGGAATGGATGGTATACCGCATTCTTTTGAGGCTCGTGTAAATTATCCATTTTTGTACATTATAATAGAAAAAGATATTGGAAGAAAGATAGAATAAGAAAGGATAAGTCATATTTTGTCAAAACTGTAAATAGTAAGAGTTGAAAAAATTCACCACTTTTAAAGATGATACTCTTCTAATAGGGAAGCGACTCAATAGTGATAGCTCAAATGTTTAAGATGATATCAAACATATATCATTATGTTTCTAAGGATGGAATCAACAAATCCAAAAGAAATATATATGGGTGGAATTCCACCCACTAGATTATGCAACAAATAATCAAAGTTGTTGATTTCTCTCAACACTCTCAATGGAATACTTTCAAGCATTTAGGGATATCAATGATACTCACAGATGTAAAGCCTCAAACTAGAAATTGGTCTTTCTTAAGTTCAAGAATAAAATGTCCAATAGGGAACCACAATGTCTCAACTTGAGAAAATCGCAATTGTCAAAACCATTGACACAAATCACAATGGTTTAAACCATTTGGACAGGAGAAGCCACTGCAATCTCCATTTTTTTATTTTATTCTTGATTTTTTGATAAATAAATGCCCAATCTAAGGCCTTGACTTGTCTGAGTATCATTGAGATTTCAAGATACGAACCATTGCAATATAAGCTTGCATTTCTTGGTAAATTTTAACTCTACATCCTTCATTACCCATCCCAAAGGGTATGAATGAAGGTAATCCTACCTTTGGATCCTTGCAATGAGATTGGCCTGTGAACCAAAATAAAATAGATCATATAATGTAAGCTTATTGGGACTAGATATTCATCATGTCCAATGAATCACCCATATCGGGGCAGGGAATTGAACCTATGACTTCACATCAAGGAGTGACTTAACAAAGCACTCGATCACCGTTTATCCAAGACCCCGTGGACCATAAACATTATTCTTTATCTAAACCTTGATTTTGGATTTTTCATCTCCTCTTCTTCTCTATGATAGATGCTACTTTGGTTCACATTCTTCTGCATTCTTATATAAATAATTTACATATCCACATCTAAGTATTTCTATCATCTCCTCTTCTTTAT
This sequence comes from Pinus albicaulis, assembly GCA_034641835.2. Classification (NCBI taxonomy): domain Eukaryota; kingdom Viridiplantae; phylum Streptophyta; class Pinopsida; order Pinales; family Pinaceae; genus Pinus; species Pinus albicaulis. Next base: position 950,062,084 of record CM076580.1, on the reverse strand, counting down.
CCACATAAAATATCATTTTTGAACTTTTTTATCATCTTATTTCCTATGTCCCCGACAAATTAGACTCCTACTTGTGATTTTTGGGATTTGATGACATGCAATTTCCAAAATTTTATTGGTGTAAAAACCAACGTTGCAATGGTTACATTTTTTGTAAGAGTCTTTGGCACATGAAGTGGCAATATTATTCTTATTTTACTCTTTCCCATTTTACTTTTCATCCTTATTTAAAGCTACATGTTGGTCTTATTGCTTCAAACCACTTTGTTACTCCTTGTTGTTGTTATATTCAATGTAATAGGCTTGTACACAAAGGTAATCTATAGTATTAGGATAAAAATACATAACTTGTCTATGTTTTTTTCAAAGGCCATTTAGGTAGTTAAAGACCACCAATGGGTTCTTAGGAGAGATCTTCAACAAAATGGTGTGCATTATAGACTTTGTAGTGTACTATTGTACACTTTTTCATTCCCTCTATTGAAAATGGTGCCAACGAATCCAATGTTTAGGTCCCTATAATAGTAGTGTAGCCCATATATTATTATCGTTGTGCCCCATAGAATCCCACTATTTATATTGTCGTGCCCTTGCATTATTATTATTATGTTGGCCCTAATTATATGTTGACCCTTTAGACTCTTATATATGCCAAGGAGGTCTTATTGAATTTGAATCATTTAATAATTGTTAATTTATGTGATTTAAAAGGAGGTTTCCCCCTCAAAGTGGCTTAATATCAAGTCATTGATCATATTTTGCTATGTTTTGGTGTTATTTTGATTTGGATTCATAACATTTTGTATCACAACTCTTGATTCTAGGGTTTTACTGCTTGAAATGAGCCATCATGGAATTTTTGCTATAATTTTTTTTTTTTTTTTGTTAAGATTCAAGCCTTGAAATTGTTACCACAAGGAGGAAAAATCTTGATTGACATTTGGTTAAAATTTTAGACCTTGGTTTGTTATATTTTAGGAGATATGATCCAAGGAAGTTAGGGTTTTTGTATACTCCAGAATTCAGTCTCAAATAGGTGTCCAGGGGAAAATCATTATAACTTTCTCTTCAAGCATCATATTTGAATTTTGTAAAAAATTACTAAAAATGCACAGAATTTGGTTTTTCAAGTATGATTTTCATATCCAAAGGTCGTACAAGTTCACTCTACTGAACCCGTCCATATTCAATCCATTGTGGGATATTTGGCATAACTTTATCTTAAAGAATCCAATCTCAAGCTAATTTGTGGCATTGGAAAGAATACACAGATAGCTACATCAGGATGAAATTTCAGACCTTGGGAGGCTGAAATCACAGAGATCCAATAGTTTCAAGGTCAGCCAGATCGACAAGCTCAAAATCATACTCTTAAAAGGTTTTTATTTTAAAATTTGCATAACTTTTGTTTGAAATATATGTTTGAAGTTATTTAAATGGAATATTAAAGCATATAAATCATTAATTGGTCCCAAAATTCCTCCCAAACAAAAAAATGCTACACCCATTAATCCCTCATAAAACTCTACTATGGCACATGAAGAAGAGGAATAAATGCAACAATATATCAAAATTAGAAGACCGAGTTCAACAAATTTCACTTTCACAAAGGAGGTCATTTGAATCATCCAAGAATTGTTCATTTATGTGATGTAAAATGAGGTTTCCCCCTCAAAGTGGCTTATTATCAAGTCATTGATCTTTTTTTTTCTTATGTTTATTTGTTATTTTTATCTAGATAGGTAACACCAATGGGTCTATTCACAATTAACAGTGTTAACACTCAAAATTGATAAGGTTTTTAAAGACATCCCACTTAATCTCTCATAAGTCTCTCTACGACATCAATTTTGATTTCCTACCAAGTTGATACATAACCTTATAACCTGAGTTCGACAAAGGTTATTTTCAACTCCTCACATATGTCATGTACACTGAAATAAACTCCAATTAGCATTGGAAATTATTAACTTAACATCACCCCCTTAAATAATTTACCTCTAACTTCACTTCCACTTAACATGGGAGATGAAAAGATTGATCATTATAGTCATTTCTTTTATTTTTTGGCTATTCGATTTTCTTGAATCTTTGATAATTTAATTTTTCATAAGCTCCATTGTTTTAAAAAAGTGTATCTTTTTAACATTAACTAATAATGTCAACCAATGCAATTTTCAATTGATGTGCTCCTGATCTGCAACTTGTTGATTTTTGTAACTATAGTCGGTCTTCATAATATATGTTTGAGTCATTGTGAATTTTTAAAACATATTTTAACGTTAATATTCAAAAGAAAAATTATTTTGAGTCAAATTATGTTAGGTCTATATAATACTAGTTTAGTGTTGGAATCACGATTTCCGTTATACCAAAACCCCAGGCGTTATTATCCTCTACAATCGCCAGAGTTAGGATCCACGAGAGGCGTTTAGTCCATGTCGCGAAACACATGGGGAGCATTGAACCCAATTTCCAACAATCTCCCCCCCAACGCGAGCTGGGTGAGTTTCGAACTCGAGACCTGTCACTCTGATACCACTTGTTGGAATCACGATTTCCGTTATGCCAAAACCCGCAAGTGTTAGTATCCTCTACAATCGCAAGAGTTAGGATCCACAAGAGGCAGTTAGTCCATGTCGCGAAACACATGAGGCGCATTGAACCCAATGTCCAAGCCCCCTTATTGTTATTGTTAGTGTATCTCTCATATTTTTATAGTTGTGCCAATGTAGCTCACATATTGTTATTTTTGTGCCCCATAGAAGCCCACTATTGTTATTTTTGTTCCCTTACATTAATGTTGTTATGTATACTATTATTATATTGTAGCCCTTTAAACTCTTATATAGACCAAGGAGATCTTGTCATTTGAACAATCCAAAAAATGTTCATTTTGTGATGTAAAGTAGGTTTCCCCCTTGAAGCGTCTATTTTTCAAGTCATTGATCTATCTTTTCTTCTATTTTTTGATCTGGTTGCAAAACATTTGGTGTCAGAGCTTTGGATTCTGGGGTTTCGCTGCTTCAAACAAGACATCTTGGTATTTTCTCTATAACTTTTTTGCTACGAGGATTCAGAAGTTGGAATTTCGACCACATGGATTCGAAATCTTGGTGAACTTCGTCTAAAAATTTCAGATCTTTCTTAGCTACAATTTCTAAGATATGGTTCGAAAAAGTTATGGTTTTTGCGTGCTACAAAATTCAGTCTCAAACAGGACACTTAGGAAAAATCGTCATAACTTGCTCTATGAGCATCAGATTGGAATTTCGTAAAAGTGAATTAATTTTCATGGAATTTTTTTTGTCTTGTATCATTTTCAGGGCCGAAGGTTGAAATAGTGACATGTGGTATTCCTTACAAGTTCGCTCCACTGAACCAGTCCATAACCATGTCATCATGGGATATTGGTCATAAATTTATCTTGAGGAATCTAATCTCGGTTTGAATTGTGGAATTTGAAAGAAGGTTCATAGGGATACAATAGAATGAAATTTAAAACCTTGGAGAGCCAAAATTACAGAGATACAAAAGTTTCAATATTGAGCTCCTAAAAGAAAGAAAAACGGTGCATATTTTTTTTTATTGCATAACTTTTGTTTAAAAAATCAATGTGAAGTGAATTCAAGGGAATATTGAAGCATAGATATAACTACTGGATTCTAAAATGCCTCCAAAAAATAATTCTACACCCGTTAAGCCCTCATAAAATTCTACTATGATGCATGAAGAGGAAGAACTCCAACACGATATATCAAGTGCAGAAAATTTCTCTTTAACAAAGAGAAACCAAAGATGAACTAAAACACGGCATGGATGGTATAAAAAGAAACATGAATGGTTTAAAAGTAGACATGGAAGGTTTGAAGGAATGTGTTAGGTCCCTATATTACTAGTATAGTCCCTTATTGTTGTTAGTGTAACCCCCTTATTGTTGTTATTGTACCCCTGTAACCCCCATATTGTTATTATTGTGCCCTTAAATTATTATTTTTAGGTCGGCTAGGATTACATTGTGGCCCCACTAGGATTACATTGTGGCCCCATGGACTCCTATATATAGAAAGGAGGTTTTGTAATTTATATTATCCAAGAATTTTTCATTCAGGTTATGTATTGGAGGTTGCCCCCTCAAAGTGGCTTATTTCTAAGGCATTGATATCTCTTTTCTTCTATTTTTGGAGCTGGCTTCACAACATTTGGTATCAGAGCTTTGGATTCTAGGGTTTTGCTGCTCCAAACAGGTCATCGTGGAATTTTTGCTATAATTTTTTTTATACTAAGTTCCAGAAGCTAGAATTTCTAGGGTGTGAAACTGAAATCCTGAGGAACATCTTCGCAAAATCTCAAAGCTTGGTTCGCAATATTTTCGGAGATATGATCTGTGGGAGTTAGGCCTTTTTTCAGGCTCCTCAATTTAATCTAACACGTCATCGTGGAATTTGCGCTATAAATTGTTTTCTACGAAGGTTCAGAATCTGAAATTTTTAGGGCGCGAAGCTAAAATCCTAACGAAATTCGTCGCAAAATTTCAGAGCTTGGTTCGCAATATGTTTGGAGATATGATCTATGGAAGGTAGTGCTTTTTTCAGGATCCTGAATTTCATCTCAAAGAGGTGATTGTGGGAAAATATTCATAACTCTCTCTCTGAGCATCGAATTGGAGTGCCGTAAAAAGTGGTCGCAAGCACACATAATTTAGTTTCTTTGCTATCAATTTCAGAGCTAAAAGATGAAACAATGACATGTGACAAGTCGTACAAGTTCGCTCTACTGAACCAGTCCATAATTAAGTCATTGTGGGAGATTGGACATAAATTTGCCTTGGAGAATCCAAATCAAGTCAGACCTATGGCACTTGAAATATAATTTAGAAGGCTACCTCAGTGCCAAATTTCAGATATTGAAGAGCCGCAATCACAAAGATAATCCAATTTCAATATCGAGCTCCTCAAAAGCAAGAAAAAGGTGTGTATTTTTTTCCGAATTGCATAAGTCTTGTTTGAAGAATCAATTTGAATTGATTCCAAGGGCATATTGTAGAATAGATATCAGTATTGGGTTCTAAAAAAATGCCCCGTAAAAATAATTCAACACCCATTAAGCCTTCAGAAGGCTCTACTATGACTCATGAAGATGAAGAATTACAACATGATCTATCAAAATTACAAGAGCAAGTGCACCAAATTTCGCTCTCGCAAAGAGCAGCAAAAAATGAAATGGAAGTTTTGAAGAAAGGCGTGGAAGCAAAGATGGATGGTGTGAAGAATAATATGGATGGTTTGAAGAAATGCGTGGAATCTAAGATAGATGGCATGGAAGCTGGCATGGAATCTAAGATGGATGACATGGAAGCTAAGATCGATGAAAAAATGGAAAACATGAAGAATGATCTAAAAAAAGACATGGAAGGTTTGACAAAGTTGATACAAGAAATGTTTCCTAATGGTGAAAAGATAGTAGAGGAAACTCATGATGAGAACAAAATAAATGTTAATTGTGATTTCATAAACTCTAATGTTGGAGGGAAGAACCACCATATTCCAAAAATGGATATGAGGAAGTTTGATGGAAATGATCTTGTAACATGGATACTACAGATGGAGCAATATTTTGATCTCCATAATGTGAAAAACACACAAAAGGTACGCATTGCAACTTTACATTTAGAACAAAATACATTTGTATGGTATCGATGGCTTTGCTCCCGTAAAAATTTTTTCACTTGGTCAATTTTTACGGAGGAAATGATAGCACATTATGAGGATACAAAGAGAAACACCTTCTTTAGCCAATTGATAAATCTCAAACAAAAGGGTTTAGTGGAGGAGCACATTGAGGACTTCCAAAAATTGAATATAAGGGTAACTGATATTCCAGAGGAACACAGGATTGATCTCTTCATAGGTACTTTAAAGGATAACATCCAACATGAAGTTTGCGTTTTGGAACCTGATTCATTGGAGAAGGCATTCAGGTTGGCAAGAAAAATTGAATGTAAAATTATGGCGACCAGGAAGCCTACCACTCACTTCTATAAAGAAGGAAGTGTTGCTACGCCTAGATTTCCACAACCTACAAGGTTGACACCACAACAATTGGAAGAAAAAATAGCAAAAGGGCTTTGCTACAGTTGTGATAGCAAAGACACTAAAGGTCATAAGTGTGCTGAGAAGAAATTCTTTTACATAGATTGTGAAGAGGAATAAGAAAATGAACAAGAAGAGGATATACACCAAGAACCAGCCCTAGAAGAGGAAGAAATGAGTCCGACCATATCGTGTAATGCATTGGCAGGAATTACCACTCCTCAAACTCTCAAGATAGAAAGACATATCAAGAAGAAAAAGGTAATAGTGTTGATTGATTCAGGTAGCACCCATAATTTTATTCATTGTAAGGTAGCCAAGGAATTGAATTGTTTCCTATACCCAGCACCAGAATTTCAAGTGATGGTTGCAAATTGAGGAACTATAAATTTCTCTAGAAAATGCCATAATATGAAGCTAACCATGGGGTGATATGTATTGAATAGTCCAATGCTTTCCATTCCTATGGGGGGTGCTGATGTTGTACTAGGAGTACAATGGTTACAATCTTTGGGGACGGTAGCTTTTAATTTTAAAGAACTTTTCTTGAATTTTTTTTCCGAAGGAAAGGAAGTTGAATTACGGGGTATTGCAGGGAAGCCAAGAAAGATAACAAGCTCTAATGTCATGACAAAGCTTCTAAAGAAAGAACAACGAAGCGTAATTGCACAATTATGCTCACTAGAAATTCCAACATCAAAATCATCTATTTCTTCAGATCTCCAACAAGTCTTGGACAATCATTCCAAGGTGTTTGACACTCCCAAAGGACTCCCACCTATTCGTGATCATGATCATGCTATTCATTTGATTCCAGGAAGTGTTCCTCCAAACATCAGGCCTTATAGATATCCTTATGTCCAAAAGAGTGAAATTGAACATATGATTGCAGAAATATTAGAGGCGGGTATAATTCAACCTAGTCAAAGTTCTTTCTATGCTCCTGTAGTATTGGTACACAAGAAGGATGGACCATGGCACATGTGTCCAGATTATAGGGAGGTCAATAAGCTCACCATTAAAGATAAATTTCCCATTCCTGTGATTGATGAATTATTGGATGAATTACATGGAGCAATTTATTTTACCAAGTTGGATCTTCATTCAGGATATCATAAAATTAGAATAAAAACTGAAGATATTCCAAAAACAGCATTTCGAACTCATGAGGGTCATTATGAATTTTTGGTCATGCCTTTTGGCCTTACCAATGCACCTTCAACATTTCAAGGGTTGATGAATTCCATTTTCAAACCCTTCCTTAGAAAATTTGTGCTAGTATTTTTTGATGATATACTAATCTACAACAGGTCTTGGAGGGATCATGTTGAACATGTTGACAAGGTGCTCAAACTATTGCAGGAGAAACAATTATATGCAAAAACATCCAAATGTTTCTTTGGAGTACAAGAGGTGGAATATCTGGGTCATATTGTATCTCACGAGGGTGTTAACGTAGACCCTAACAAAATTAAAGCCATTAAGGAATGGAAAGTCCCCACAACCATAAAGCAATTGCGAGGATTTCTCGAGTTAACATGGTATTATCGCAATTTTGTTAGAATTATGGGATAATAGCAGCACCTCTAACAACGTTATTGAAGAAATATGCATTTTCATGGACTCCTGAAGCAATTAAGGCCTTTGAACATCTTAAAGAGGCAATGTGCCTAGCACCGGTCTTAGCTACGGTATACTTCACAAAAACCTTTATTGTGGAATGTGATGCCTCGGGAAATGGAATTGGTGTTGTTTTAATGCAGGAAGGAAGACCCATTGCTTTTGAAAGTCGTCCAATCAAAGAAAAGTATTTACAGAAACCTATTTATGAGAAGGAAATGTTAGCAATACTGCATGCACTAAAGAAATGGTGAACTTACCTAATGGGAAGACACTTCAAGGTAAAAAATGATCATGATAGTCTTAAACACGTTTTGGAACAAAGACTATCTTCAGAAGAGCAGCAAAAATGGGTCACAAAGATGTTGGATTATGAATTTGAAATAATCTACAAAAAAGGGAAGCTTAATGTTGTTTCAGATGCACTCTCAAGAAAGAATGAAGAGGTCGAAGCATTGCTTTGTGCCATTTCTATTATCCAACCAGATTGGATAACCGAAGCAAGAGATGAATGGAAGAAGGACAAAGAAGTACGGACACTCATTCAAAAGTTGCAGGAAGATCCTAGTACATCTGATACATTTAGTTGGAAAAATGATTCTTTATGGTACAAAGATCACTTATATCTTTGTAAGAATTCCCAACTAAAACAAAAGATTCTTTTGGAATTGCACACTTATCCTTTAGGAGGACACTCAGGATTTTTAAAAACTTACGACAAGGTGAAGAAAGAATTTTTTTGGGATGGCCTGAAATCTGATATTCAAAAGTTTGTGGTGGAATGTTTGGTTTGCCAACAGAATAAAGTTGAGACAATTAAGACCCCGGGACTTCTACAACCTTTATCCATTCCAAGTCAACATTGGGAGGAGATTTCAATGGATTTTATCACAAGTTTACCTAAGTCCGAAGGAAAGAGTGTCATCATGGTAGTAGTTGATAGACTTACCAAGTATGCACACTTTTGTGCATTATCTCATCCATTTAAAGCAAGTACAGTTGCTACTACATTTATGGACATAATTCAAAAGCTACATGGAAGCCCAAGGGTTATTGTGAGTGACAGAGATCCCATTTTTACTGGAAATTTTTAGACGGAGTTATTTTCTTGTTTGGGTACTCAATTAGCTCATAGCTCATCTTATCATCCTCAATCTGATGGTCAAACTGAGATAGTAAATAAATGTTTGGAAGGATATCTTCGTTGTTTTGTATCTGATAAACAAACACAATGGGTCAAGTAGTTACCTCTCGTTGAATGGTGGTATAACACTTCCTTCCATACTGCAGCAAAAATGACCCCATTTATGGCACTTTATGGATATCATCCACCATCCATCACATCATATTTAAGAGAAAATTCGAAGGTTCAAGCAGTGGAAGATCATATCGAGCATCAACAAGAAGTTCTCCAACTTTTAAAGGATAACCTTAATTTGGCACAAAATCGAATGAAACAACAGGAAAATCAACATCGCAGCGAGAGAAGTTTTGATGTAGGAGACTGGGTATTTTTATGGTTACAACCATACAAACAAATTTCCCTCAAGCGAGCTAAGAAGGATAATAAATTATCGCCAAAGTATTATGGTTCTTACAAGGTGTTGCAAAATATTGGTACTATGGCATAGAAATTGGAGCTTCCTGCTTCTTCACGAGTGCATCCAGTTTTCCATGTTTCAAGCTTAAAGAAGGTTATAGGTGAAAATCTTCCAGTTCAAACAATATTTCCAGAACTTGATGAGGAAGGAAAAATCATATTGGAACCTGAAGCGATCACAGAAACAAGAACTTGACATCTACGGAATTGATCAATTTCAGAGTATCTCATCAAGTGGAAGAACTTACCCACTGAAGATTCTACATGGGAGGATGAGAATTTCATACGGAAGCACCCAGAGCTACTCAAGCATTGAGGAAAACACTTTTTTTAAGGAGAGGGGCATGTTAGGTCCCTATATTACTAGTATAGTCCCTTATTGTTGTTAGTGTAACCCCCTTATTGTTATTATTGTACCCCTGTAACCCCCATATTGTTATTATTGTGCCCTTAAATTATTATTTTTAGGTCGGTTAGGATTACATTGTGGCCCCACTAACTCCTATATATAGAAAGGAGGTTTTGTAATTTTTATCATCCAAGAATTGTTCATTTATGTAATGTATTGGAGGTTTCCCCCTCGAAGTGGCTTATTTCTAAGGCATTGATATCTCTTTTCTTCTATTTTTGGAGCTGGCTTCACAACAGAATGTTTGACAAAGTTGCTATAAGAAAGGCTTCCTAGTGGTGATAAGTTATTTCATGAAACTCGTGAAGAAAACAAATACAATTTGAATCATGATTTTAGAGACTCCAACTTTGGGATGAAAACCAACCATATTCCAAAGATTGATATGTGGAAGTTTGATGGCAAGGATCCGGTAACATGGATACTATAGATGGAGAAATTATTTGATCTACATGATGTAATACACACACAAAAGGTACACATTACATCTTTATATTTAGAACAAAATAAGTTTGTGTGGTATCAACGGATTTGTTCTCGTAAATCAATTATCACTTGGAATTTTTTTACGGGAGAATTGGTAGCACGTTATGAGGATACAAAGATCAATACCTTATATATCCAATTGATAAATCTAAAACAAAATGGTTCAATTGCGGAGAACATTGAAGACTTCCAAATATTAAATATCAAGGTAAATGATATTCCAAAGGAGCATAGGATTGATGTCTTCATAGGGAATTTAAAGGATAACATCCAACATGAGGTTCACCTTTGGGAACTAATTCATTGGAGAAGGCATTCAAGGTGGAAAGAAAAGTTGAAAATAAAATTATAGCAACAAGTAAGTCTACAACTCACAACTATAAATATGGAAGTATTGTTGCTCCTAGCCTCCCACAACCTACAAGGTTGACACTACAAATAAAGGAAAAAAGAGAAAAAGGGTTTTGTTACAGTTGGGATATAAAATACACTAAGGGTCGTAAGTGTGTTGAGAAGAAATTATTTTACATAGACTTTGAAGAGGAGGAATAAAGGAACAAGAAACATCAATGGAAGATGATATACACAAGGAACTAACCTCAGAGAATGAAGAAATGAATTTAACCATATCTTGTAAGGCATTGGCATGAATTACCACTCCTAAAACTCTCAAGATAGAAGGATGTATCAAGAAAAAAAAAAGTAATAGTGTTGATTGATTCTAATAGTACCAATAATTTTATTCATTGTAAGATAGCCAAGGAATTGAATTGATTTCTACATTCAACACTAGAGTGTCAAGTGATGGTTGCAAATGGAGGAACTATAAATTTCTCAGGAAATTTCCATAATATCAATCTAAACATGGGGTAATATGTAATGAATAATCATATGCTTTCAATTCTAATGGGTGTTGTTGATGTTGTATTAGAAGTCCAATGGTTACAATATTTGGGGACGATACTTTTAATTTTCAAGAACTTTTCTTGAAATATTTATGGGAAGGAAAGGAAAGGAAATTGAATTAAGGGGAATCACAAGGAAACAAGGGAAGGTAATCATATCTAATGGAATGACAAATATTTTGAATAAAGAACAATGAGGCATAATTGCACAATTATGCTCACAAGATGTTCAAATATCAAAATTATTTATTTCCCCAAATCTCAAAAGAATCTTGGACAATCATTCCAAGGTATTTGAGATTCCCAAAGGCCTCCCACCTATTTGTGATCGTGATCATGCTATTCACTTAATTCCAGAAAGAGTTACTCCAAAAATTAGACCTTACAAATATCCATATGCCCAAAAAAGTGAAATTGAACATATGGTTGCAGAAATTATAGAGGTGGGTATAATTCAACCTAGACAAAGTTATTTCTCTGCTCCAGTAATATCGGTACAAAAGAAGGATGAATCATGGCATATGTGTCTAAATTATAGGGAGCTTAACAAGTTAACTATTAAAGATAAATTTCCCATTCCTATCAATGATGAATTGTTGGATGAATTACATGGAGAAATTTACTTCACCAAGTTGGATCTTCGTTCAGGATATCATAAAATTAGACTGAAGGTTGAAGACATTTTGAAAACAACATTCATAACTCATGAAGGTTATTATTAATTTTTGGTCGTGCATTTTGGCCTTACTAATGCACTTACATATTTCAAGGTTCGATGAATTCCATTTTCAAACCCTTCCTTAGAAAAATTTTGTTATTATTTTTTGATGATATATTAATCTACAACAAGTCTTGGAAGGGCCATGTTCAACATGTTGACAGGTTTCTCAAACTATTGGAGGAGAAATAATCGTATGAAAAAACCTCCAAATATTTCTTTGGGGTACAAGAGGTAGAATATTTGGGTCATATTCTATCTCATGAGGGTGTTAAGGTAGATCCTAACAAAATTAAATCCATCAAGGAATGGAAAATACCCACAACCCTAAAGCATCTTCGAAGATTTATAAGGTTGACAGGGTATTATTGCAAGTTTTTTAAGAATTATGGGAAAATAACAGTTCCTATAAAAACATTATTGAAGAAAGATGCATCTTTTTGGACTTCAGAAGCAAAAAAGTCCTTTGAACATCTTAAAGAGGCAATGTTTCAAGCTCCAATTTTAGCTACACCATACTTCACAAAAACTTTTATGGTGGAATTTGATTCCTCATGAAATTGAATTGGTGTTGTTTTAATGCAAGAAGGAAGACCCATTGCTTTTGAAAGTCGCCAAATCAAGGGAAAGTATTTACAAAAACCTATTTTATGATAATGAAATGTTGGAAATACTACATGCCTTGAAGCAATGAAACTCTTACTTAATGGGAATATAATTCAAGGTAAAAACATATCATGATAGTCTTAAATATATTTTGGAAAAAATATTATCTTCAGAAGAGTAGCGAAAATGAGTTGCTAAGATGTTGGGTTATGACTTTCGAATCATCTACAAAAAAAGGAAATCAAAATATTGTTGCAGATGCACTATCAAGAAGGGATGAGGATGTGGAAGGATTTATCTATCTCATTTCTATTATCCAATCTGATTGGATAACTAAAGCAAGGGAGGAATGAAAGAATGACGAAGAGGTGTGGACATTCATTCAAAATTTGCAGCAAGATCCTAGTACCTCTGATACATTTATCTAGAAAAATGACTCATTATGATACAAAGACCCCTTATATCTATGTAAGAAGTCCCAAATCAATCAAAATATTCTTTTGGAATTGCACACCTCTCATTTAGCAAGGCATTCATGATTTTTGAAAACTTACCATGGGGTCAACAAGGAATTTTTTTGGGATGGCCTTAAATCTCATATTCAGAATTTTGTGGCAGAATGTTTGGTTTTCCAACAAAATAAAGTTGGGACAATTAAGACACCAATTCCGTTACAACCTTTAGCCATTCCAAGTCATCCTTGGGAGGAGATATCAATGGATTTTATCACAAGTGTACCCAAGTCCGAAGAAAAGAGTGTCATCATGGTGGTAGTTGATAGACTTGCCAAGTATGCACACTGTTATGCATTATCTCATCCTTTTAAATCCATTACATTTGCTATTGAATTTATGAAATAAATTCAAAATTGGAAACCAAAAGATTATTATAAGTGATAAAGATCCCATTTTCAATGGAAATTTTTGGACGAAATTATTTTCTTGTCTAGGTACTCAATTAGCTCATAACTCATCTTGTCATCCTCAATCTGGCGGGAAAACTGAGATAGTGAACAAATATTTGGAAGGATGTCTTCATTGATTTGTATCTAATAAATAAATAGAATGGGTCAAGTGGTTACCTTTGGTTGAATGGTGGTATAACACTTACTTCCACACTGCAGCAAAAATGACCTCATTTATAACACTTTATGGATATTATCCACCATCCATCAAATCATCTTTAAGAGAAAATTCTAAGGTTCAAACATTGGAAGATCACATCGAGCATCAACAAAAAGTTCTCCAACTTTTAAATAATAACCTCACTTTTACACATAATCGAATGAAACAACAGGAAGATTATCATCACAATGAAAGAAGTTTGACGTAGGCGACTCGGTATTTTTATGACTACAACCATACAAAAAAATGTCCCTTAAGCAAGCTAAGAAGGATAATAAATTATCACCCAAGTGCTATGGTCTTTAAATTGGAGTTTCCTGCATCTTCCTAAGTACATAATTTTCCATGTTTCATGCTTAAACAAGGTTATTGGTGACAAGCTCCTAGTTCAAACAATATTGCCAGAACTTGACAAGGAAGGAAAAATCATATTAGGGCCTGAAGCAATCACGGAAACAAGAACATGATAGCTATGGAATCGATCAATTTCAGAGTATCTCATTAAGTGGAAGAACTTACTCGCTAAAGATTCCATATGGGAGGATGAAAATTTTATACAGAAACATCCATAGTTACTCAAGCATTGAGGACAATACTTTTTTTGAAGGAGAGGGGCATTTTAGGTCCCTATAATACTAGTGTAACCCCCTTATTGTTATTGTTTTTTTTTGTAAATTAGGAAGTTTTATTCACATTCAACATAAAAACTTAGATTACATTGTAGCCTTGGAGAGGCGAAATCGCAGACAAACGTATGGAGGAAGAGGATTCTTCAGTCTGATGCACTTGGGTCTTGCCCTCTGGGAAGGGAAATACAAGGAGAGGGACAGAGTGGAGAGTGTGAAAGTAAAAAACACTAAATGATTATACATTGCAATTCTGGAAAAAAGGCTTTCAGGCCTCGAACAAAAAGTCAGAAAAGAAGACAGAACCCGAGAGTCAGAGAGAACATACATGAAAGAAGGTGAATTAGAGGTCTGGAGAGCGCTGTGGCTCAACGACATTGGTCAAGAAGTCATCCACACTGATGGGCCTGTCAGGAGTACCCTCATCGAAGCAGAAGATCTAGCGTCGGCTAGAGGAGGGACTGACTCCTGGACAATCCGGCCTGGTGGAGCATGGTGCAGTGGGAGTAGCCTCTTCTTCCTTGGGGCGCTGGTGGTGGTGGCGCGAAGTAGACCGGCTCTTCAGGAGAGCATAGTGGGGGGAGCTTCTGTCAATAAACCACATATGGTGTACTTCTCTTACATACATGACGAATTTCTTTGTTAGGGAGTCACTTTTGCGTTCCAAAACGTTGTTGCGATCATTTTGGTCCTAGAGGGCGATAGCAAGGAGAATTTTAGTTTGCCAATGTAAGTCGATGGCTCTGCTATACAGGTTTTATCGGGGTCTGGTGAGACTGAGGTCTGGGATCCAGCGGAATGTTGCATCGACTGCCTCAAACGGCGTATTTCTACGAAGAATGTGGGCTCTATTCTCCAAGTCAGCAATGTGCCTCTACATGTCCTGGCTAGCAGTGGTTGTGTAAGTGCTAGCAAAGTTCCTGGCGGCGGTTTCGGTGCGAGTGACAGGGGGACGGCAGTTGCTAGCCCAATGGGTGCCGCGACTGTAGCGGGCAGGGGGATGAGGGTGAGCTTTGCCTGGGGCCATGGAGGCGAGGTGAGGCAGAGCGGGGGAGGGGAACAAGAAGGAATAAGGGGGAGAAACGTGAAGGGCCAAATTCTGGGGAGACAGAGTGGAGACGGGCTCAGCAAGAGGAGCAGGCAGGAATGAGGAACAATCGAGGGTTGAGGAGAAGATATAGGCGGGCAGGAGGTGAGGTGGGTAGGGGAAGCCACTAGGTAGCGTGCCAAATGTGTTGTCTTCGTCATACCAGAAATTAATGAGGTGAATGGGAGCGTACTGCTAAGAGTAGGCTGCAGGAGTTTCGAAGGAGGGATTATTCGTGGGGAGGGTGGTGAGTGTGAGGGTCATGATTACTGATTTGATTAAGAGGGGGAATCGAGGGAGTGGCCAGACCGGCCTGTTGCGAGTCCAAGAGGCTGATGAAAATGCAATCATTTTTTTTAGATGGCAGAGAGATGGAGTCCTAGGCTGTTGAAGTCAGTTGGTTGATGTCACTAACGCCCGTGTTGGCCAGAAAAACCACAAGCTTGTTAGCTTTGCACCTAACGGCTGAGAAGGAGATGCCTTTGGCGTTGTCAATGGTGTGTTTGATTTTTTTCAGGGTTTTGTTTATGCGCCAGCAGTGAGAAACTTGGTGGACGTTGCGACCCTGTTGGATTTTCCAGGAGTCTTAGGTAGCAACATTGGAGTCCCCTTCAACAAGGAGGGGCCAGAAGTTCTGATGGATGGCAATGTCGAGCCCGTGAGCGAGGGCCTGAAGTTCAGTTGCATTGTTGGTGGTGTGGCCAAGATTCTCATAGTAGATCCAAAGAATTTTGCCTTTGTGGTTGTGGAAAACACCTCCAAAGCCTGCATTGCCAGGATTGTCTTTAGAAGCACCGTCATAGTTTAGCTTAACAATGTTGGGGTCAGGGGGGTGCCATTTGGGCTCCGGCAAGGATACGAGAAAAACAGAGGGGTTAGAGGGCAGGGAGAGGGGAGAGAGGTCAAGAAGGGAGAGGATGCGACAATCCTCCCTCGTGGGGGGCGAGGAGGGATAAGGGAGTTTGGCAATGGAGGCGGATTCTCTTAAAGTCTGCTTGATAGAATGGATGACCTGTTCTCCCCTTATTGTTATTGTTAATGTAGCCCCCTTGTTGTTATTGTTGTGCCCATGTAGCCCCCATAATGTTATTTTTGTGCCCCATAGAAGCCCACTATTGTTATTGTTGTATCCTCATATTATTATGTTTATGTAGGCTTAGACTATATTGCGACCCTTTAGACTCGTATATATACCAAGGATGTCTTGTCATTTGAATAATCTTGGAATTATTCATTTATGGGATGTAAAAAAGGTTTCCCCCTCGAAGAGGCTAATTTTCAAGTCATTGATCTATCTTTTCTTCTATTTTGTGATCTAGTTCCATAAAAAAGTCCCATTGCAACTTTCAAAGGAAGAAATTTGAATCTTTGAATTAAGGTTTTTGGTTCCAAAATTAAGGTTTGCCTCCTCCTAGTCAAGTAGGCCATCTAGTTATTCATGTCGGCTTCATCTAAGAGACACGTCTATTGGGCTTTCAAGAAAAATATTTAAAGACCATCGTTTCGTCCTTCTAAGGAGATCAAGTGACTTGTATCTTGTAATGCACTTCCGATGGTTTATGGTAGCATATGGAACATATTTTCAGCAACGTATGGAACACATTTTTCGCATTATATGGAACATCTATGTGACAATTTATGGAATATCTATGTGATTTCATATGGTATATGTCTGAGGCAGCATAGAGAGAAAGTGTATGGAATATCTCTATTATTTCTTATGGTATATGTCTGAGGAAGCATAGAGATCAAAGAAGTGAAGTATAAGGCACATAGACTCACACTTCTGAGGCAAGATTTTGATTATGATTTTCAGAATGAAGAAGAAGAGCACGAGCCAGTTAACTTGACTAGGAGGATGGATCAAGTTTTACATAGTTGACTTAGATGTATCTTTTTTGATCTAAAGTATTCTCTATTGAAAGGGTTGCTAGGTTTTTCCCATAAGGTTTTTCCAGCGGTAAATTTATTGTGTACTTGTGTGGATATTTATTTATGATCTTACTATCGAAACATGGTTGATGTCTTCTGTGTAATTATTTAATGATGGAATTAATGATCAAGAATGATAAAATGATCATAATCATCAAAAATAATTATCAGTACAGAAGCCAACGGGGGTTTGGTTCGACGATGAAGAGTGTGTTGTTAAGACACTCATGATTAAAAGGTCATCGGTTCCAATCCCCCCAAAGGAAAAAAAAATCAGCCATGATAAGGGTTGGTGTGGCCAAGGCCAGGTGCAATCCCCAGGTGATTTTGACGGCTTAGATGCCCCTCGGTCGTGGTTTCTCAGACCAAAGGTTTGGCGCGATGTCATGTTAGGACCCACATAACCAAGCAAACAAACAAAAATTACCATTACATAATACCATGTAAGATTCAACATGGGATCAAATCTAGGTTGGAAGAGGAGCCTCAAGATAGTATAGCATCTGTGAAACCCTAGTCAATGTTATCAAAAGACCTTAGGTCCGAAAATCTCAAGAGGTCTGAAAAATTTTAGGATCTGTCTAAGAAGGACAAGGCCCCTAAATCCTCAATTCAAAATCTCAAAAAAAGGTCGAAGTTTGGAGTATCAAATAAAGGTATGAATGGTTTTGTATCGTTTGCTCAAGACCTATTAAATGATTGAAGAATCTTAAGTTCTCATAGTTGTTAGGATGAACAATCGCAGGGCTGTGGTTGAGACAAAATTTCCATATAAATAAAGAAATCTACCATAACCTGAACTTATACAAGATGTATTCAATTATGAATACTCTTAGGGTATTGCCATCTTTTGTTTCTTGTCTAAAGAGTTCAGACCGTCGAATGATGTCTTCAGGAATCTATCCTAAATTTTATATCATATCTTATTTATGTGGATGCTAACCCGTCTAAACATGTCTCCAAATCAAGAAATTATTTCGTTTCAGATCCAAGAAGACTATAAATAGACTGCAAGGTGATCCAGTACTAAAGTTATACCAAGATAACTCAAGGATAAAGGTCGAGTAATTCAGAGAAGTCCAAATTACCTAAAGTCTTTATAAAGCTTAAAGTGGTAATCTCATAGTTTATGATTGAATAGATTCTGAAGAAATAAAATTCAAAAGATGTCAACTTAAAGGATCATTATTCTATACACATAAGAAAGTTGAAATGTATTGAAGTTGACATGATTTGGTATGTATCTTTTGATATGTTGTGCCTCAACCTTGTCTTCATTACAATAATAAGAATAGGGAGGCCAGAGACTCTCGACTGAAGGTTGACATGTGAGGTATGATCATTTTTCATTTATATGCCAAAGGTCTCTATTAGCCAAGACCAAGTATAAGTGTAAGTTACAAGTTAATTTTAGAATTCTTTTGAAACTAATGATTTCTAGTTTAGATGATCTTAGAGGTTTGCACTCTTCAATTTAGATTTGAAATGGTTCCCTTGCAAATACTAGTTCTAAGGCTGGAATAATAAATCTATCATGACATATCTTATGAAGGAATTGAAGTGTGAGTTAAAAAAGTCCTTGATACTACAAAATTTATTAACATTCATTTAGACTGTGATAAAGGAGAGTGCCAAAAAGTTGTTGAACTTCAATGATATCCAAAAATATATCATAGAGTTGTCTTGAACGCCATTATGTTCCTGTCTAAACATGTCACCTTGTGTCAATTGCTCAAAAAATGTTTTGCATTTGATGGTCATTTAGAAGTAAACTCTGTTTAAAACCCTTATTGTTAATCAAGAATTGATATCAAAAGGTGTGAAGGTCCTATGCCAATAATATTCCTCTACCATTACTAAAAGGATTGTTGAATAATTTGTGAACCAAGAAGGAAGATAAGTCACTTGCAAGAATTGGAATGATAGATACATGTGAAAGTATATGTAGCTTTGAACTTTTGGGGATTGACTTGCAAAGTCTGCAAGGTTGAGTATCATATATCTAGGGCTTGAAAATCTAGGGTTGAGAGTTAAAAACCGTATCTAATCAAATTTTGTAAAACCTAGTATGTTAAAGGGTTTAAATAAGATAAATCTTAAGCTCCATGGATTGGACATTTCTGCCAAAGATAGAGACTCTAGAAAAGGATGACATCTTGATGATGTAAATAAGCTAATAAAATTGCAGGTGGATGTAAGTTCAAGAGGAAGATGACATGTTCTCAAAAGATAAGCATTTTGCATCTCTCTCATTTTAATATTATTGTTGATATTACTAATAGTAGATCTCTTGTCCTTAAATTCTTTTCTTGGTTGTGATTGTTATTATGATGACCTCCTTATGAAGAGTGCATGTACATATTGAAGGCTACCAAGGTTTTAGGCAGCAAATGGAAGAACAGATTAAAGCTACAACAGAGAGACTCTGTGTGATAAGAGATATTGTGATGAACGAGATATGGACTCTGACGAAGCAAAATGCCTTTGATTTATGTCAAAACAAACATGACTGGACAGCAAGAAGTACAAAGCGAAGGATTGCCTTAGTAAGAGGGAGAAGGTTGTCAATGGACTTTTTGTCATGAAAATTTTATTAAAAGATTTATTATCTGAACGATCTCTAATCGTAGAGATCGTCTTCCTTGATGAAATAATAAATGTATGTGTAAAGTACCTCAAGTTGGTGAGGTACATGAAGAAGTCCCACACTTGTAAGGCGCAAAAAGAAGGCTTTGTGCAGGCTAGTCAGAGTTCATGCAATTGGATTGGTGGAACAAGGTTGATCCTACATGATTATTGATGGAAGCATAAAATCTCATATGTCAAAGAGAGTTACATTGACCAGAAGATTTGCTCTAGAGGGAAGATCTCTCCAAGTACCCTTGCTCATATTCAAAGGGAGATGGACCTTTGAATTCTAGATGAAACATCTTGACTAAACAACTGATGATGGGAAACAAATCAAGATTGCTATGGTGATATGTTTGAAGAGGAATACCCATATCAAGAAAAGGAAGCATATTAGCTTATGTGTTGAAGTGCCATGATGGTACAGTTGATCATGGCACAGTCAGTTTAGTTGCAAGGCAAGGAGTGTTGAAAACAGAGGAAGCTTGTATATCGCCTCTAATTGGGCTCCAATATCATGGATGAGCAAGAAGCAAGTCATATGTCGCACTCAAAGGCCGAGTATATTGTAGTTTGAAACACAAGCTATGAAGCAGTGTGATTATAGCTTGTATGATTGGTTGATCGGGTGCAGAGATCAGTGTGATGACGAGTTAGGGCAACGTGAGATCTAGTACCATTAGATTCGTAACATGGTGTGGAGGAGAGCAATAAGGCTAGAGTACATCTCCATTGATGAGTAGGTAGTTTATGTTTAGACGAAACCATTGCCCAGGGAGAAATTTGTGTGCTTCAGAGACAAGTTGGGGCTTGTGGAGATTACCCCTCTCATTGAGAGGGAGTGTTGATATGTCTACAACACGGATGGACATTCTCCCGGTAGGGAGAAAGGGTCTAAGAGGCCCAGAGTGCTCAACAATTAGGGTTGAGTGAGTGCCTCTTGTAGGAGGACCTTGATCACACACTAGTAATGGTGGAGTGAGGTCCCTTCAACATCTAGACCCTTATCACACACCAGTAATGGTGAAGTGAGGTCTTCGGCATCTAGACCATGATCACGCACCGAGTAGAGTGGAGTTAGATCATGGACCCTAATCACACATCGAATAGGGTGGAGTGAGATCCTTTCAACATCTAGACCCTGATCAACAACTAGGAGGGGTTGAGTGAGGTCTTGGCCCAGAGTGCACACCAAAAAGGGTGAGTGAGTGTTTGCTAGTTGAGGGTCTCATCATTTTGGCCTAGGAAGATTCCATGGGATTTGAGGACCAATCACTCTGGAGGAGTGAGTCTTGATATGTTGATGACATTTCCATGGGTTTCGTACTGCGTCGGATATGGCCACTAGCGGATGCTGATGATGATGATGATGATGATGTCAGAGATGCCTATTATTGATGATGACAATGTGTCAGAGATTTCAACTAGTGGTTGATGACGAGATGATCTTGATGATTTCAAAGATTCTAACAAGGTTGATACATGAGTGATGATGATTTATTATAACCTTTTCATAGAGAAATTTTGTCAACATGAGAACATTTGGATAGTCATTATGAATACCTCTCTATTTAAGAGGGAGCGTTGATTTTTGTAACTATGGTGGATGTTCATAATGTATGTTTGAGTCATTATGAATTTGTAAAGCATACTTTAATGTTAAGAGTCAAAAGAAGAGTAATTTTCAGTCAAAGTCCCATTCTGACTTTCAAATGAAGAAATTTGAATTTTTGAATTAAGGTTTTTGGCTCCAAAATTAAGGGTGGCCTCTTCCTAGTCAATTCAACCCTTTATTTGTTCATGTCGGCTTCATCCAAGAGACGTGTCTATTCAGCCTTCAATAAAACTATTTAAAGACCACCATTTAGTCCTTCTAAGGCGAGCAAGTGACTTACATCCTCTAAGGCACTTCAGATGGTCTATGGTAACGCATGGAACATCTCTATGACAACATATGGAACTGTTAGCCACCTATAATATTTGTTATTGCAAAAGGTAGCTAAGACTTTTTTAAGCCTTTAAGGAACAAATTTTATTACTAAAAAGTGTTGGCTCTTGAAGACTCTTGGAGGCCTCCTGCATATGTCCATAATCTTCACTGCTGGTTTGTTTTACACTCAGAAATCCTGTTGTTTCCCAAGGAAAAATACTGCTGCAAGCACCATCTCCCATTTCCCCCTTCTTCCAAACTTACCTCATTTTAACCTTTTTCCCCCTTGTCAAAATTCCCCTCTTACCCTCTAACTCCTCCCAAAAACCCCTTCATTCACTCAAAATACCCCTTGTTTAGCCTTTTTCCCTTTTCCCTCTATCATTGCCCATTTCTTGCCTTGAAAACCATCAAAAACCATAAAAACCCACATTTTGTACATATTTGGGTCTTAGCCCCTTCCTGCATAAATCCCTGGTCGTATGATTCCCCATATAACCCATGGTCCCGCAGTGGGGCGCCAAGCCGCTTCGTAAATAATAGTTTAAACCTTGGTTTATATTAAAAATCGTCGGTTTTATTATTTTATAAAATTTTCGTCGGTTCAAATTTTAAATCGTTCTGCACTGTCGATCTGATCTACAGATCGGACGGTGCGGAGTCCATCTCCCCGGTGGTCCCCGCCTTCCACTCACCATTCCGAAAACCGCGCGATATTCATCGCACCACCTTTGGGCGAGGGCAGTTTTTTCTCGATCGCTATCGATTCCATACACCGGTTGACGCGTGGTCTGGGCACTGTTCACAAAACTGCCGTCCATCACGCGTTAACGTTTGGACGTGGACCCCGCGCGATATTGTTGTACACCGTCCAATCTGGGGTGGGCCATCCGACGACTATCGCTCACTAAAGATGCCCGACAAATAACCAAGCTACGGCGCAGCATTTAATTGATCTCCGCCGTCGATCTGATCTGCAGATCGATGACCCACATTCCATCGCCCTGATTCGATCGCCCAGTCAACGTTCTCCATTTTGACTTTCCCCCTCACTCCCGACCGTCGATCACTGCGCGATCGATGGCTCTGATTTAAACGATTCTTCCGTCTTCTTTATGATTCATCCCGATCAATCCTGACCGTTGGATGATGCCATCCAACGGCCACGCTTCCCCCAAACGTCCTCCGCAGCAACAAACCTATAAATGCATGGATTTTATAATTTTTGTTCGTATTTTGCAGGGTTCTAAGGTTTTTTCACTATGTCTGAAGAAAATTCGAAGGCAGAGGGTGACGATCCTCCCACCTTCGATTTGTCAAAGGAAAACATTCACAGGTGTTAATTCCACGTTTCGTCAATCATCCATGAGGCATTGATGTCGTATAACCCTGCGCGGCCCTGCACATTAGCAAAGAACACAGTAAATCAAGCACAATCAGAAAGTATCAGTGATGAAGACCAGAATTTATCCGGACAGAGGATGGAAGACATATTTTGCGGGGATCACGGCTAAGAATGTTTATCAAAAGCCTAATCCCCGATTAAAAACACAGTTAAAGAAGAAAATCTAAAGTGTTTTAGTGACAGAAAGCCTCCACCGCCACATCTGAGGCAAATTGATTCCTCCCAGCTACTGAAATGCCACCTGTACCTCAAAGTATTCAATCAGAGGATGAATTTATTGATCAGGACAGGATATCTACCTCACAACACAGCCAAAAGGTAAATTCTGCAGGCAAATTAATGACAAACATCTGCAAAGTTACTTCGACGCCATACTGAGCCTCAAAGGTCAACAAAGCTCCCACCGAGCTTTGATATTAGTTGTAAAACATTTAATACAGTGAAACACCTGTAAACTTCGTCATCGAGCCCTTCAAAGGCCGAGAAGTCATCACTCTGTATTAATTGTCCTTAAGATCTTTTGTTAGATCTCACCTCCTCATCCTTCTATAAATACTTCTGTAGAAGATGAGAAATTGTTGGTTGCAGAACTTTGAAATACATCTGAGCTTAAACTTCTGATTGTAAATAATGTTCACTGGCCCTTGAAGCTCTGTTTGTGCTAGAATTAGTTAGGCTGAATAGTGAAGATGATTGTTGAACTGAAACATTGGACTTGAAGACTGTAACTGGTTTGACATCAATAACAAGTTGTTTCTTGAGATCCTGGTCTATATCGTTGGTGAAGTGCCCCTTTCTTTGTTATTGTTTTTCCTTCTATGTATGTCATATTATCCACTTTTCTCTGATAAATAACAGCATTTATAGAGTTAGGATCTACTATATATCAGTAACCTTCTCTGACTGAAATTTTTTATCTCAATGTCTTCCTCCAAATTGTTTATTTAAGAATGATTTAATACAGTTTAAGCAGTTAGGAATGCTGGAGTTCCCTCATCCTACTGTTTTCCTTAAACATTGTTCTTGAAAGTTATTTTCCTTATTTGCTCATTAAAGTTAGACTAGAAAAGTGATGGTTTGCCCTGTTTCTAGCTTCTATTCTCCAAAGGCAGATTCTGAAGGTTTCCCTTGGTGTTGACTGAAAGCAAACTAGGTTTAAAAGTACTTTATCTGATCTTAAGTTACACTTTGTTTCTCTTATGTGTTTTCATACTTTCTGAAGGTAATTATGTGGATTACTGGATTTTTGGTCAATTAAGCTGCTTTAATATAGACTTTCCCAAGAAATTTTATGGTTAGCCCTGTTCTTGGTTGGTTTTAAACAGTTACTTAAAAGGCTTTTCTTGTTTGGACTGACTATAAATCCTTGGTGAAATTATTATCAGTTTCCACCCCTCCAACACTTTATTGTTTCCATTCCATCATTTTAATCTCAATAATCTTATGATATAGATGACTTGCCCCTTGGATCACTCTTGATGTTGTTGCTCAATTAAAGCCCTGTTATGACTCCATAGCCCAATGGACTAAAAACCAACGTTATATCTATCTTTTTAGCCATAGTTGTTCTATCCACTTGCAACTTCCCACCTTTGAAACTTTTTGCACTTATAACTTTTTGCTCAAAATAATAATCATGCTCAACCATCCAAAAACAAACAAAACCCTTGGCCTTCATAACTAGTCTAATATCATTACCCCAAACTTCAAAGACAAATCCATCTTTGCATTTATTGGAGAGATCCCTCTCTGGATTCATGAGGGCTAGATCCTAGAATCCCAAAGTTGGTTGAAACGATGTTGTTTCTATGATCGGACTTTGCCAATCTCGCTGATTACAGATTCCTAACATTTATGGCGACCATACTGGGGAACTTAGTTGAATTTTCACTTTAACTCCCTCTAAACATCATAAGACTTTGTGAGTAAAAAGCAGCCTTTTCAAGCACTACCAAGAAATGGTAATCACGATGAAACTTATTTGAATCAGTGACAAACTAGGCAAACCCTAGGATTCTCATAAGACTTTATCTAACCTTGAAAAATCAGCTGGCTTAGCCATAAGAGTAAACTGTCTTTGTCTCTTGACCTTAGCTAAGTTTTGACACAGAGTTAGTTCATTCTTAGGAACCACACAACTGAAAAATAACTCAGAAAACCTAAAAATATTTCAGATTGGAATTCAATAAACATGGTGGTGGACCATAAAACATTTTACCTCCTTACGAGCTAAAAATTTTCCACCTGGCGACTCCACACTCTGAAACTCCCAAAAGACCAAATGACTCCACTGGTAGAAGACTCTAAATTGATTAACCAAACACAGTGACCTCTTTCCTTATTTACGAAAATGATTCCAAGAATACAATGAAGATATGCCCCAATGAGTAGAGATCATATCCCTGGGTTTCCACATAAGATGCCCCAGGTGAATTGGGATGACAACCTGCCTGTTTTTCAAGGTGAAAAGTTTGATGACTCTTTATTACATCTTATCAAATTTCATATACATGTATGGAGGTTGAAAGTTGAATGGCATGAAGACTGCCTAATGAAAATGTTCATGTTAACATTAGAAGGAAAAGCTAGGAATTGGTATGAATACTTAAGATCTAGTAGTTTGATTTTCTTTAAGAGACCTTGAATATGTGTTCTATGAGAACTATAAAGAAAACACTACATCATTATCATTGGGTGCAATATATTATGATCCATCACAAAACATCACCTAGCACATTATAGATAATGAGGAAGCTTTGGAAGAGATGCATCCTGAAGATCTTTTAACAATCATTCATGAGTTTAATCTCCTATTGAAAAAATTTAAGAACATAGATGGATCAGTTGAGGAAGAGATGACCCAAGAAATAAAGAACATCCCTCAAGATATCCCTGGAAACTCAGATATTGATTCATCATACCTTATAGTTGAGGCTCAAGAAGACATTCAGCCTCAAAATCAGTCTTCGCAAAAGACAGAGAATTGTTGTACTCCTGTTCAAAGGAACGTAGAAACATCCTTCTCTTTGACAGAAAAAGAGATAGATCAAACTATTTATAAACAGTCAGCCTCTGAAACTTTATGCAAAACAAACACTCTTGCCCATTTACATAGAGAACTTTGTTGTACAGATTTAGAAAGTTCTTTTGTAGATCAGAATGAAGAAGGACCTGCTGATAACCCAGTATGTTTGATTGGTAGTATTACTTATATTCATGATTCTCCTAACTTTGATCTACCTAGTGATGATGCTTCCCAAACAAAGATTAATTTTGCAGGATCATCATTAGCAGATTTATGCAAGGAAGATCAGCTCCTTCAAAAGAGTAATGAGCCACTGCAGACTATTTATGATACTGATGATGAAAATTTTCAAAGTCTAGAAGCGAGTGAAGATTCATTGGATCTTTGCTCTGTTTCATTTCAGATCATCAGTAATAGTTTCCATGTGATTGGGAATCAGCAGACTTTCAACTCAAAGGATGAGGAGGAAAGAAACGAAGAAATTTTTGGGCAGGTGGAAATCAAGGAGCTTTCTCTTGAAAAAGAGGAAGCAATTAAACATACCCTTGCTCAAGAATATAATAAACTCCTCATAGAGCACATTCCACTAAACCAGAGCTTACCAGGGCTACAAGAGGATGACACTGCCAAATATGATGATTCCTCCAGTTCAGATGATGATGAAGAAGAGGGAGAGAAACAGATAGAACACTGTCCTACTGAGGATATACCCTCTTCTCAAGAAGAATCTTTTTCCTTTTCTGTTAAGAATAATGAAGCTTCCAAGCAACTTTCTGAAGATATGCTCCTCAAAGCTGAAGTCTTGGAAGCAGACAATCTACCAGACATGGAGGGCCAAATAGAAGAGAATCTTCATCTTTTCTTTGTTGATCCTATGGAAAAGTGTGTGGAAATCCCAACTGGCTCAAATTATCAAGCAGTGATCCTTTGCAAGAGCCAGAGACATGAAAAGCTGTCACCTTCTGTAATAGCCTTGATATTGAAGGTTAATCTTCAATATGTTCTATGGATACCTCTGACAAGCAGTCGGAATTTCTACTTCTTCTTGACATTACTTAGCTGGCTGCATTGGCATTTTTGTATCATATGATAAATGTAAATACTCCATGTTTAGAATAGGTTAGTTAGGAATGTCAATAAAGCTCAGTTCTGAGCATGTAGTTAGTTGTTGTTTTCTGCTTTGAAGAAAAATCAAAGATTCAAAAATACAAAAACACAGAAAAGAAAGAAAAGAGGGCAGATTGTCAAAACAAAAAAGGTATAGCCCCATACCAAAAGAGAGAAACAAATTCTGAAAGTGTGCAAGCTTAAATGCCACTCCTGAAAGACACACTTCTAGTTAGTCAAACAGCATAATCTTGACTAATTAGTTTTAAATTTACTGCTGATAGGATAGTGAATTCGATTTGCCAAACTGTTTAATCTTGGCTTATCAGTAGGTAGATTAGGCTAGAAATTAAAGATTCAAACATGCTCAAAATCTGAACCTAAAAATTCCAAACAAAATAATGACTCAAATATGTTTCAAATTCTGAGTCAAAAGATGTAAAAATCTTGTTCTAATCAGCTCAAAATCTGAACTAGTGAGAAAAAGGAGAAACAGCTCAAACAAGAGTCAAAACAGAACTGTAAAAAAGATGAAGGAAGTGCTTTAAATTTTCAGATCCTAAGCCTTCCATTTTGATTTAATTTTTCTGCAAAAATAAATGTCTATATGCAGCTTGTTTTTATGCCATAGATCACAGCAAGTCAAACAACATAATCTTGACTTCACTGTTTTTAAAATTTCTGCTGTAGAATTTAGATAATAAAATCTTTTGGACAGTTTAATCCTAACAAATTGATAGAATAGGTAGAGAATCATATGGGCTCAACTGTTTAATCTGAGTCCATGGAGAAATAAGGAGTAGAAATAGATTAGATTTCCTGCTTTCAAAAGAATAAAATGTTGTGAAAAGAGTTTGCAATCCAAGTGCACTCTGATGAAGAAAAAATGCTTGATCAGTAGGATTGGGTAGGTAGAAAGTTTGTATTGATGAAGGTCCATTGTTTTCATAGTTGCTAATTTGTTTTCAGAGAAGATCATCCCAGCAAAGGAAGGGCAACCCAATGGATCAGGCACAGGTCAGCGTCCTAGAGAAAATAATGGATGTGGCACAGGTCAGCCTCCCAGAGAATGCAAGTCTGAAGTTCTTGATGCCTTCAAAAAGGCATCATCCCCAAGTGGAGCCACTGTTAGCCACCTATAACATTTGTTATAGCAAAAGGTGGCTAAGACTTTTTTGAGCCTTCAAGGAACAAATTTTAATACTAAAAAGTGTTGGCTCTTGAAGACTCTTGCAGGCCTCCTGCGTCTGTCCATCATCTTCACTGCTGGTTTGTTTTACACTCAGAAATCCTGTTGTTTCCCAAGGAAGAATACTGCTGCAAGCACCATCTCCCATTTCCCCCTTCTTCCAAACTTACCTCATTTTAACCTTTTCCCCCCTTGTCAAAATTCCCCTTTTACCCTCTAACTCCTCCCAAAAACCCCTTCCTTCACTCAAAATACCCCTTGTTTAGCCTTTTTTCTCTTTTCCCTCTATCGTTGCCCATTTCTTGCCTTGAAAACCATCAAAAACCATAAAAACCCACATTTTTATACATATTTGGGTCTTAGCCCCTTCCTGCATAAATCCCTGGTCGTATAATTCCCCATATAACCCATGGTCCCGCAGTCGGGCGCCAAGCCGCTTCGTAAATAATATTTTAAACCTTGGTTTATATTTAAAATCGTCGATTTTATTATTTTATAAAATTTCCGCCGGTTCAAATTTTAAATCGTTCCGCACCGTCGATCTGATCTACAGATCGAACGGTGCGGAGTCCATCTCCCCAGTGGTCCCCGCCTTCCACTCACCATTCCGAAAACCGTGCGGTATTCATTGCACCATCTTTGGGTGAGGGTGGTTTTTTCCCGATCGCCAGCGATTCCATACACTGATTGACACGTGGCATGGGCACTGTTCACAAAACCGCTGTCCATCGCGCGTTAACGTTCGAACGTGGACCCCGCGCGATATCGTTGTACACCGTCCGATCTGGGGCAGGCCATCTGACGGTTATCGCTCACTAAAGATGCCCGACAAATAACCAGGCTACGGCATGGCATTTAATTGATCTCCGCCGTCGATCTGATCTACAGATCGACGGCCCACATTCCATCACCCTGATTCGATCGCCCAGTCAACGTTCTCTGTTTTGACTTTCCCCCTCGCTCCCGACCGTCGATCACTGCGCGATCGACGGCTCTGATTTAAACGATTGTTCCACCTTCTTTATGATTCATCCCGATCAATCCTGACCGTTGGATGATGCCATCCAACAGCCACGCTTCCCCCACACGTCCTCCGCAGCAACAAACCTATAAATGCATGGATTTTATAATTTTTGTTCATATTTTGCAGGGTTCTAAGGTTTTTTCACTATGTCTGAAGAAAATTCGAAGGCAGAGGGTGACGATCCTCCCACCTTCGATTTGTCAAAGGAAAACATTCGCAGGTGTTAAGTCCATGTTTCGTCAATCATCCATGAGGCATTGATGCGGTATAACCCTGTGCAGCCCTGCACATTAGCAAAGAACACAGTAAATCAGGCACAATCAGAGAGTATCAGTGACGAAGACCAGAATTTATCAGGACAGAGGATGGAAGACATATTTTGCGGAGATCACGGCTAAGAATGTTTATCAAAAGCCTAATCCTTGATTAAAAACACAGTTAAAGAAGAAAATCTAAAGTGTTTTACCGACAGAAAGCCTCCACCGCCACATCTGAGGAAAATTGATTCCTTCCAGCTACTGAAATGCCACCTGTACCTCAAAGTATTCAATCAGAGGCTGAATTTATTGATCAGGACCAAATATCTGCCTCACAACACAGCCAAAAAAAAATTCTGCAGGCAAATTAATGACAAACATCTGCAGAGTTACTTTGACGCCATACTGAGCCTCAAAGGTCAACAAAGCTCCCACCGAGCTTTGATATTAGTTGTAAAACAGTTAATACAGTGAAACACTTGTAAACTTCATCATCGAGCCCTTCAAAGGCCGAGAAGTCATCACTCTGTATTAATTGTCCTTAAGATCTTTTGTTAGATCTCACCTCCTCATCCTTCTATAAATACTTTTGTAGAAGATGAGAAACTGTTGGTTGCAGAACTTTGAAATACATCTGAACTTAAACTTCTGATTGTAAATAGTATTCACTGGCTCTTGAAGCTTTGTTTGTGCTAGAATTAGTTAGGTTGAATAGTGAAGATGATTGTTGAACTGAAACATTGGACTTGAAGACTGTAACTGGTTTGACATCAATAACAAGTTGTTTCTTGGGATCCTAGTCTATATCGCTGGTGAAGTGCCCCTTTCTTTGTTATTGTTTTTCCTTCTATGTATGTCATATTGTGTACTTTTCTCTGATAAAGAACAACATTTATAGAGTTAGGATCAATTGTATATCAGTAACCTTCTCTGACTGAAAATCTTTATCTCAATGTTTTCCTCCAAATTGTTTATTTAAGAATGATTTAATACAGTTTAAGCAGTTAGGAATGTTGGAGTTCCCTCGTCCTACTGTTTGCCTTAAACATTGTTCTTGAAAGTTATTTTCCTTATTTGCTCATTAAATTAGACTAGAAAAGTGATGGTTCGCCCTGTTTCTAGCTTCTATTCTCCAAAGGTAGATTCTGAAGGTTTCCCTTGGTGTTGACTGAAAGCAGACTAGGTTTAAAAGTATTTTATTTTATCTTAAGTTACATTTTGTTTCTCACTGTTTTCTTCTTTTAGAAAATGATATATGAATTGCAGGATATTATTAATTAAGATGCTTTAACAATAGACTTGCGAAAAGTTTATGGTTAGCCACATTTGATTTGGTTTTAACTTGATTTACTTAAGAGCTTTTCTTATTTGGTGACTATAAATCCTTGGACCAGGTGGTATAGGTTTCATTCAACTTTATTGTTTCGTTTCATCATTTTAATCTCCAATAATCTTAAGTATGAATGGCTTGCGCTTGGATGCTCTTGATGTTGTTGTCCAATTAAAGCCTTGTTGGACTTAATGAAAATGGACCTAAAAACCATGGTTGTCTGTCTTTTTAGCCATGATATGTTCTGTCCACTTGCAACTTGCAACACAAACTTTT
This sequence comes from Pinus albicaulis, assembly GCA_034641835.2. Classification (NCBI taxonomy): domain Eukaryota; kingdom Viridiplantae; phylum Streptophyta; class Pinopsida; order Pinales; family Pinaceae; genus Pinus; species Pinus albicaulis. Next base: position 950,030,708 of record CM076580.1, on the reverse strand, counting down.
GCCGCCAAACGTTCTCCTCAATTTATAATGTGCTCAACCATCTAAAAAAAACCAAAACAAACCTTTGGTCTTCATAACTAGCATAATATCATGACCCCAAACTTCAAAGACAAATCCATCTTTGCACTTATTGGAGAGATCCCTCTTCGGATTCAGGAGGGTTAGATCCTAGAATCCCAAAGTTGGTTGAAACGATGTTGTTTCTGTGATCGGACTTTGCCAATCTCACTGATTATAGATTCCTATCAGGAACATCTCTGTGATTTTGTATGGTATATGTCTGAGGTAGCACAGAGAGCAAGAGTATGGAATATCTCTGTGATTTTGTATGGTATATGTCTGAGGTAGCATAGAGAGAAAAGAACTGAAGTCTAAGGCACAAAGGTTCACACTTCTGAGGTAAGATTTTGACGATGATTTTGTGAATGAAGAAGAAGAGCATGGACTAGTTAACTTGACTAGGAGGATGGACCAGGTTTGACATAGTTGACTTAGATGTATCTCTATTAGTCTAAAGAATTCTCTATTGAAAGGGTTGTTGGGTTTTTCCCATAAGGGGTTTCAGGGTAAATTTCTTGTGCTATTGTGTGGCTATTTCTTTATGATCTTATTGTCTAATCATGGTTGATGTCTTCTGTGTAATTATTGAATGATGGAATTAATGAACAAGAATGATAAAATGATCATAATCATCAAAGATAATTATCAATATAGAAGACCATGTAAAATTCAACACAGCCACCCCCCCCCCCTCACTATGGTTTATGTCGCCTCTCCTCGCTGCTTAGCCATCCCCCTTCCTCTATACCCTTAGCCCTGGCCGCCTCTTCTACTGAGCTTCGTCCAATGGCCAACATGGGAGGGACCACTAGTCCCTCCAACCACTCTATCAGTGCACACTAGCACCCTGCTTTGGAGCCCCTACAACCCAAAATTGTTGATGCTATGGAGTCAGAAATGGTTGACATCCTGCTCCCAAAAAATTCAGATGCACAACTTGCAAGAGGAACTAATACTTGTATTGTTAAGTCTACAGAGATCCCTAGATTACACATCCCACCAACAAGGCTTAACGCTAGAATTGAACACATGTAGACACACACTCATATGCAAATTCGTTGGCATTTGGTCGACTAAGAAGGCCCTTCTCCGGTGGATTGATCTGTGCTGGAAGCCAAAGGCTCACTACGAGGTGAAACTAGGCTTCAAAGGCTTCTTCACCGTCATATTCTCGCTGGCAAAAGACCTCTTCTCAATGATGGGGGCTGGACCCTACTTCTTCAACTCAGCCGAGCTCTACATGAGACAATGGATAGAGTGCTTCAAACTTGGCAAAGAGGACTCCTGATGGGCACCAGTGTGTATTCACCTATTCTCTCTCCCACAAGAGTGCACTGGGATCCTGAACCCCCTAGCTGATATTGGCAACAAGTTGGGGAAATTCATTTGTCTTTCAGAAGAAACCAAGCAAATAAGACACACCTCTTACGCAAGGATCTACGACTGCATGAACAATTTTTTTCTCTCTCCCTGAATCCATGAGCCTTGAATTAAAGGACATCGACTAGATCTAAAAGTTTCACAATGAGAATGTCACCTTCCGATCTAGGAAATGTCATGAGCATGAACATGTTTTCTGAGACCATCCTCTCAATGCTCCCAAGAAAGACTCATCTGAAATGACAAGCAAAGATGAAGAAGGATTCAACAAGATCCCCTCCAAACGTCATCACAACAAGAAGTCCAATGCACCTTCATCCCCTAAAAAGCAGCCACTAGCAACAATTTTGAGGTGTTTGTTGATTTGCAGGATGGCCAAGAATCCCCAACCTTGGAGAAAACCTTAGAAACATCAAGGTCGCAACAAATGAAAAAAGGGAAAGGCTCCCCCAAAACACTTCCACGACTCAAGCAATTGACAAGAATGTTGTAGAAGAAACGCCCAGTCTGTCGGAAGACTCTAGCATTATGGATGATGAAGACCTCATGGAAATAGAAGGCTTCAACCTAATGGCCATGGAAGATGCTTGCAAAAGAAATGATCTACAAGCAATCCCCCATAAACAAATCAATCTCCTCATAGTTGCGCTTTAAAAGGCCAAAGCAGCTCCCCAGCTAGGCATCCAAAGCACCATCGCCAATGACAACAAAAAAGGCTCCAAAGAATCAAAGAAGCGAGGACCCAAAACAAACATCCAGAGAATTAAATCATTAGGGAGGAAACTCGTCGTTTTTGGGCAATACAAGCGGATCTCAGAGATCTCCTCATCCCCTTCCCTTCTTATGAAGACAATTTCATGCAATATAAGTGGCATGAACAACCCTTCCAAGCAACGCATGGTCAGGCGAAGGATCCAACAAGACACTACCCATTTTACTTATCCAAGAATCAAAATGCTTTGGCTCAGATTTCGACGAAATAATTTCTCGGTGTTGGAGGAATGCCAAGACCATTGCCTTAGATGTTGAAGGAGCCTCGAGAGGCCTAGGAATTTCTTGGAATCCCACCCAAATAAATGAAAGTGAGCTTGATTTTCACCCCTCTGTGATTTATGTATCTTTTCACTTCCTAGGAACGAATTTGTGTGGTTTTCTTTCCAATGTCTACAACCATTAGATCCTAGCTTGAAAGTCGACAATGTCGCAACACCTGAACTCCCTCCAAACAAAGTTGGATCCCCAAAAGTGGATAAATGGTGGAGATTTCAACATGGTCACTAACCTAAAAGAAAAAAAGGGAGGCAGGAGACTCCTGGAAACAAAGTCAGAAGACTACAAAAACCTCATTGAGGAGAATGATTCAATAGGCATTCAAATCACCAATGGCATATACACTTGGAACAACAAGAGAGGAGGCAAGGCTTAAATCTCTTCTTGCCTTGATCGCTTCCTACACTCATAACTACTTATCACAAATGGACAAGAAGTCACTTCTGATATCCTCCCTACTATAAGGTCTGGCCACTAGCCCATCTGCATGGTCTGGCACAATCTACGCAGACTCTCAAGAAACCGTTCAGATTTGAACAATTTTGGCTCACCTATGCCTCCATCATCTCCAAAATCCAATCTTAGTGGTAGGATCTCGGATCCAAAGAGGGGTCCAAGATGTATATCTTCCAACAAAAGCTAAAACAAATCAAAATACATCTCAAAAAATGGAACAAAGAGGAGTTTGGCAACATATTCCAAGGGAAGCATAGACTATAGAAGGAAATGGAAGCTCTCCAACATGACATCATCACTAATGGTCGAACCAAAAACTCGGAGGAACATGAAACTGCGTTGATCTCAGAGTTGGAGGAATGTTACAAACAAGAAATGTATTAGGGGCAGACATCCAGAATCAATTGGCTGAAAGAAGGAAAAAGAAATGTCATTTCCTTCTTCCATCGCTCAACTATCCAGCACAGGTCCAACAACAAAATTACCTCTCTATGACTAGATAATGGGTATCGCATAGAAACCTAAGAGGAAATAGAGGATGCCCTGGTGAACTTCTACTTTGATCTCTTCACAGAGCTTCTACTTAGATCTCACAGAACCCTTGCCTTGTTGTCCTGATGCAATCAGCAAGATCACAACCAACATCACCACGCTGGTATCAGAGGGCCACAACAAAGCTCTAATGAGGCTAATTTATGGCGAAGATGCCCTGAACAAGATGGTGGGTGGAAAATCCCCTGACCCTAATGGTTTCAATGTCTCCTTCTTCAAGCATTGTTGGCACTTCCTGTCTCACTGATGAAGTCCTCGATATCATAGAAGAATCTCATACCCACCCGAGGCATCATCCCCGCTCTCAAAGCCACTTTTTTAACTCTTATACCCAAGGAAGAGAATGTTGCATCCTCGAGCAAATTCCACCCCATAACCCTCTACAATGTTGTCTACAAACTCATCACCAAAGTCCCAGCCAATTGTCTCACGCCTATTCTCCCCCTCCTCATCTCAACAAAGCAAACTAGATACGTTGGAGGGCGCCAAATCCTAGATGGAATTATTCTTTCCCATGAAACCAAGCATTCCCTCAAGACTCTCAAGAAACCTGGCATGGTTTTCAAGCTAGACTTTTCTGAAGCCTTTGATAAACTCAATTGGTCTTACATTGAATGCCTTCTCTGCTCTTTCGAGCTCTATTAAGAATGGATAAGTTGGGTCATCTCCTCAATCTCATCGGCTTTCTTTTCTATATTGGTCAATGGACCCCCTTCAAGCTCCTTCTCGCCCTCTCGAGGCATCCGACAAGGAGATCTGCTCTCCCCCCTCCTCTTCATTCTAATGGCAAAAGGTCTAGGGCGAAGTCTAAAAGCTACCCACAACAAAGGCTCTCTAAAAGGTTTGATTCTCCATGACAACTCACTCAAACACACCAACAATTTGTGGACGATACTTTGTTCATGAACCACCCCTTAGTCCAAGAAGCCAAAACTATCAAGGAAATTTTGACCCTCTTTTCTGAAGCTTAAGTCATGTCCATAAACCAGGAAAAGTCATCGATCTTATTTTTCAACACCCCTCCCATCACCCAGAGAAACATCTTAAGAATCCTTGGCTTCCAAGCTTCCTCACTTCCATCCAAATCCCTGGGGGCTCCCCTCATTGACTCTACCATCAAGCATTCCTCTTGGCATGATCTCCTTGATAAATTAAGCCATCTAAACAGTTGGACCTTCCACTTCTTAAGCATAGTCGACTGAGTAATTCTCATCAAATTGGTGCTATAATCCTTGCCTATATACCTTTTATTTTTCCTAGCTGCTCCTAAATGGGTCCTAAAAAGCATCAGAACTCTCCAGCAAACCTTTGTACGGGGAAGAAATGACCACATGTAAAAGTGGCCTCTGGTTAAATGGGACACTTTGTTCCTCACAAAGTCAAAAGGAGGTCTAGACTTATGTGATCCAAAACTTGTCAACAAAATCCAAGGTGTCAAAATTTGGTGGAAATAGGTCAACTACTCCACCGAACCATGGACCATCCCATCAATCTTGTTCCCTCTCGCTCTCCCCCCTTGCCCCCTAGCGCTAACTCTTGGACCTCTCCTTCAGACCGCCATTTCCAATTGAATTTCGAGATGCCTCGAAAAGAAATCTAGGTGAGGCAAGAATAGGTGGAGCAATTTGAAACACCAAAGAGTAAATCATAAGCATGTATTCTTTTTATGTAGGACACAATAGCAACAATGCAACCGAACTGGAAGCTTTAATTCAAGGAATCCTTACAGCGCAACATGGCCAACTTCTTCCTCTCATCGTTGAAGGTTATTCCAAGTTGATAATCCAACTTGCCAAACATCTTCAATTTGACTCTTCACCCTCCAAATGCTCGATTGGTTGGAGGCTTGACCTTGATTCCCAACACCTAGCCCAAATCCTACATCTTCAAGATGCTACTACCTTCTCCTATGTCAGGCAAAGCCAATTCCTTAGTTGACTTTATGGCCAACAAAGGGATTGAGGAACGGCTGCCAATCAAGGAAGTGCCCCCACTCGCCCTAACCACCACCCCCCCCCCCTCTCTAAATTGGGCTTTCCAGTGTGGAGCATTAGCGAAGACCTCAAACCCCTTGATTTGGGTGGTAGTCTGACAACTCGAGTTTTTAATGCCCTTAGTTGACTTTATGGCCAACAAAGGGATTGAGGAACGACTGCCAATCAAGGAAGTGCCCCCACTCGCCCCAACCCCAACCCCCCCCCCCCCCTCTCTCTAAATTGGGCTTTCCAGTGTGGAGCATTAGCGAAGACCTCAAACCCCTTGATTTGGGTGGTAGTCTGACAACTCAAGTTTTTAATGCCCTTAACGAAGCCAACACATAACCCTAGGGTGGGCTTTTGGCGATGCATCAAGCTCGATTTCCACCATACCTCGAGGTTGGAGTGCAGTGGTGGTGTCAAGTCCACCCCCCCTTATGCATTTAAAGTGCATCACAATACCACTTAGCATCCTATGTCCCTTGCTCCTCATTAAAACGTTGAGAGATATCGACATGGCCTCCAACTCCTTGAGTGGTGTGAAGGTGGTTACTTCACTCAAGCTTCAAAGCTTCGCATATTGCTTCTCTTGCAACGATGGTTTGAGAACAAGCGCGGCCCAACAGAGGTGGTTGTGGGAGACCCTGACCTCCCTACCCTCCTTGGCATGGACACAAGGATGACCATCTTGGGCCTTGGGTGACCATCTTGGGCCTATGCACAACATCCTAGGGCACAATTATAGGGACCAAGAAGACACCAACATGCCACTAGAATGAAATGTCTTGGATTTGGAATGCCACTTACACCACACAAAGTCTGCATATTGATGAATTGTCTGTCTTTTGGCCCTTGACTAACACAATAGATTACCTCTCTTTCTCAAGTGCACACAAACGCTCCCTATGACAAGACTCGTAGCCCCTTGCCACACTGATGCCAGTCACGTGGCAAGTGAAACCCTGTTTCTACCGATTTGGCTCCCTTCTGTGGCAAAGGTGTTGGTCTTAGTAACCAAGTACGTGATCACAGTGGCCATGTTAGCATCTCTCCAATGGCACTCCAAGTTCCCAAACTCTTCTAGCTAGCCAGCCTCCTCGAGGCTTCCTCTGCCAGATGATCCAAACATACAAATTTGTGGTAAAGGTGGTGGTCTCAGCAAACAACTATGTAATCAATGTGGCCATGTTAGCATCTCTCCAATGGCACTCCAAGTTCCAAGACTCTTCTAGCTAGCCAGCCTCCTTGAGGCTCCGTCTACCAAATGATCCAAAGTAATGCAAATCATGCCCCATGGTCTAAGAGGACCCCCTAGAGCATTAGCTAATGTTGTTGGTCTTTCAAGGTAGCATTGCTACATGTTTTGAGTTGTTAGTCTTTCAAGGTCGCTTTGCCATATGTTCTGCATTGTTGGTCTTTTAAGGTTGGGTTGTCCTACCAAGCATGGTATTGTACATTTCACTAAATTGTTAGTGAAGAGAGATTCTTTGGTTTCTACTTTACGAGCAAACCTCCCCATATATACCTCTCATTTGTTTCCTCACTTTGAGGCCTATGTTAATGGTCGGTTTTTGCCGAGCTCTAATGCTCCAAGTGTACTTTTTGTATTTCTACTGTAATACAAAGTTTCCTTTAAAAAAACTGTCAACCTCTTAAAAATATCCTAAAAATATCCACTATTTGAGCTTCAAACTTTTCAAAACTCAATTCCACTTAACCACTAACCTTGAATAACTAACCGTGGTGGATTTGGTCAAGTTTTTTTCAGCCTTTGAGAATACTTTCTTTAAATCCTTAAGTTTTGCATGTCTTCATCAAATGATTTCAATACCATATCTATCGTTGCATTGTAAGCATTACAAGTGAGGCCCGCATTCTCAGATATTGCACACATTATTTTGATTTTAATTTTTTGGGCCATGGAATTTCAAATTACTGTATACCCGAGTTAAGAGATGTTTCTGATTGGCAGGTTCTTTGGTTTGTTGGATTTAATTTGTATCATTATGGACATATGTACCCCTTCAATATGCACTGCAATCTCAACAAAATGTTTGGAAATATCGTAATGGCCTCCCCCACATAAAAACCAGGTAAATAATTGAAAGATTTATGATTTCATTAATATAATGAACATCCGAGTAGAGCTGCTTTGCACTAGAGCATCACACCCATCAATTTATCCGCATAGAAAACAATGAATTCCATCCAGGTCAAAGTATGCAATCAATCATTTAGCAATTATGTTTCAAGAGTTAACAAGATTTTCCAAGTTTTATAGGTTATAATCCAACATTAACAAGATTTTCCAAGCTTTATAGGTTATAATCCAACATTATGTGCAAATCAATCATTTAGCAATTCTATGGAAGACTTGCTTTTATTGAAAGAATTTAAATCAAACAAACAGTTGTTTAGATTGGTAAGGCAAAACATCCAAGAATTTCTTCAGGTAACCATATGCATTTAACAATTTATATTTAACTGTGTTTTATAGGATAATCAATTCAAAATATTATAATTGTAGTAGAGATTTCAGGTTGGGATATCCTTCCAATACAAATGTTTCGTCAAGGAAATCCTTTTCTTCAAATCATTAACCCACTGAAAAAGAAATAAAACAAAATAATTACCCGTGAAACTTCCTTTAGGATTGAATACATGTTTTACTACCCACTGAAGTGATAGGGGGACTTCAGATGGTAAGCAATGATAGTGAAAAAAAAAACAATTTTAATAAGCATGCAACTCCTGTGCAATACTGACTTATCTGAACAACTTAATATCATCAGCTGAGTTTGATATAGAAATACAGATTTGTTCCCATATGTCAACTGCTTCCTTTTCACTGGCAACCAGGAATGCAGTATATAATTAAACCGCATTAAGTCATAATGACCTATGCTTAATATGGGTTGATTTCATAGAAATTTTGCTGTGTTTCATATGAAGTGCCTACTCTAAGACATAGTTAGGATTAACTGCTAAAACCCTCTGATCATTCCTAGTTGACTGGGCTGATCCTTCTGTCCCAGGTGCTGGTGCTTGTGGGCCATCATCAAGAACCACAAGGACACCTTCCCTGTCTATCAAATGCTGCAAAACACAATATAATTTGCTCAACACAATGGACCCTAGCTAATACTTTATAGAACCTAGAAATATGGAGAAGAAATTTGCATTTTTTTAATATCAAAATTTCCGTACCTGTATGATAGACCTCACAATTTTTACTTCCTCCAGTAATCCACTCATTGTATCAAAAACCTGCTGGGAGTTCAAATCTTCAACATACCACTTGATTAAATCAGCCTGTTTCAAACCAGCCAAACCAGCCTCTGCACAAACCAAATAACAAATGAATGAATCCATTATCACATCAAGTACCAAATGACCAATCAATCAACACAATGAAAGAATATAGCTTGACTGGGCTTTAATGGCTAAGAGCATGTGCTTCCTCTTAAGAGGTCATAGGTTCAAATCCAGAAGAAGGTAGAGTATGTACACCTCTGTAGACTTAAGAGGTCAAATCGCTGGACAAAGGAGGTCCCTTGACCCACAAGGGGATCTCATAATCAATTTGGTCTTTCTTAGCCATGACCTTAAAATTATATTGTTATAATTATCATTATTGTGAGCTTCTCAAGATAACCATCTTTAGCAGACTACTAAGTGATTTATCAAATCGTTTTGAAAGTTCAAATATTCCAGATATTGTGCCAAGTTGCTAACAGATACAGTGACGGATAGAACATGTAAATTGTCACAGTACCATCTTTAACTGATTCTTCATGTTGTCTAAGCCTCATGACAAGGGCACGAGTAACTTTTTGGAAATGCTCATAGGTAACTGTCATTTTCTTCTTTGGTTGATCACCAGCTTTTCCTTCTGCTGCTGTTGTTCCATTGCCTAAACAAAAAAATCATCAATACAAATCTTTGGGCAAAACAATACAACAGTCCATGTAACACTCAAAAAACCATATTCTAACATTTAACGTATTCCATGCACTTACCTGTAGGTTGATGGCCCTCTGCTTCTGCTGGTTGGTTCTCATTGTCCCCAGTACCTCTATCATTATTGTTATTCTCAGCATCTTCGAAATCAGCCAGATCAATCTCATTTGAGTCAACACTGCATAGCAGAGACACAGTGTTGAGATCATAGCTCAACAAAAGATTGCATCATATTGAAACAACGAGGTAGGAGAAAGAATGTTTGCAGAAAGGCAACCTGATAATGGATGTGCTTATTAGTCTCCCTGCCATATGAACATGGGCAGGCCGCACCTGGTAACAATCCAACAACCCCAGAAAATCATTACAGGATATGTTATAGTATCTGCTAATGTCAGGAAATGTGGAAGTCTTATGTACCTCGGAATCCAAGTGCACGCGAGCAATGGCCTCAGATAATCTTATCAAAGCTTCCAATTGCCTCACTGTAATTCTGTATGCAACTCGACTACCAGGTGCAGCATCACCTTGCCGTAAGGATACATATGCTTCAACTAGAACCTTTCTGGCTTCAGTACCTAGCTGCACTCAATTCAAGCATAATTCTCAACTAAGGCATTAAACAAACAGTTGTGAAAAGCAAGTCAAGGGCTCCTGCAATGAGGCCAGGAATGCTAAAATTCCTTTTGGAACTTGGAAAACCAGTTCAGGATGGTGCAGAGAGACAACCTTTGGCTTAAGGGTCTTTGCATAAGCAATGTATCGCTGAATTTGAGCAGTAGTAAAAGTTGGAGACAATGCCTCTTCATGCTTTTGGTGAACTCTAACAATATGATCTGCAATATGGTGATCCGTCTGATCATCTGGCTCATCTATCATGACATAAACCAGGTCAAACCTGGAAAGAATTGCAGGAGGGAGTGCTACATTGTACTGTAAAACCAAACAACATGATAAGGACCAAATCAACATGATACAAATCTCAATCAAGTTTGAATCAAGATGCTTTGACTTCAAAATGACCTGCAGACATTACCTTTAGTGGCTTTGATTTATCATAACGTCCACCCGTAGGGTTTGCAGCTGCTAATATAGAGGTACGGGCATTTAGAGTTGCTTGAATGCCAGCTTTTGTAATGCTTATTGTCTGTTGTTCCATAGCCTCATGAATTGCAACCTTAAATTGCAAAATTCTGGGTCTCGTTAGAGGTGTGGATCAATGGCATGCCAATCAAATCAAAACGTATTATGAATGCTAAGTGCAATACAAATTCCATATCATGCACTAGAATATACCTGATCTTTTACATCCATTTTATCGAATTCATCTATACAGCATATTCCGTTGTCAGCCAACATCAAAGCTCCGGCCTAGTTATCATCACAGACAATATTTTAATACCAAATGGTTCACGCTGTAAATAGCAATGCCGCCTACCAAGATTACAAACTCTGAGAAGGAAAAACAAAGACCCACAGCCCATACTGAAACCCATAATCTGGATGTCACTTACCCTAATTAGATTATACAGGAACGACGAGGAGATAAATCACAATTTCTGGTTAATGGCGATGAACATTCTTTAGTTTTAGGAAGTTTAATATCACATTTAAAAGGCTTTGAAAGATTAATAATGGTAACAGTCATTCAATTTAAGGGAACCAATATTCATGTCAGCTGCTGTTAACTCAGAGGCATTCCAAAGTGTTTCAAATCTTTGCTTCATGGATCTGATTTAAATGAAATGAACTGCCTGTTGACGAAATTCTATAACTATATTATGACAAGGGCCTATATAAATGTAAGTCTTGTAAGAAAGGCAGTCAAATAGACAATAGTTGATTGACATGAATAATGGATTCTAGCAGAGAATTAACAGGATCAAACATTTGCCGGCGGGAGCTATTGATAATATTTATACAGGTTCAAAGTTGATTCCCTGGAGTGGTCTAAATAACAAATACAAGTTGCCTTAGCCAATGGCTAGGTTCAAACCTGGATGAACAAAAGAGGTATGTTATGCCTGTACGTTCCTGATGAATGAGAGCTGCCTACTCCCAAGGAGTCTTGGAAACCTCCAAGGGAGAGGCACATAAAGATCAATTTCAATGGGATAACAAAAGAAAACCCCAGAAAGCATGCTGTGGAAGAGACTTCCTTCTGGATCACAGGGGTCAGTTCACAAAAATCTCAATGAAAGGATTAGGGGGTTATACAAATAAGCAGGCCAAAGTGAATGCCTTGATTGTAGAGATAAGAGATTACAAATGCTTGGTTTCCAAGATATTGCAGTAAAAGGGGACTCTCAGATAATCATAAACACCAGAAAGGCAAGTCTTGTCCCCAAAACTGGAAGCTTTTAAAACAATTAAAATGGTAAAACAGGTTAGCCAGTCATTCATAATATTGAATTTTATCAGATTAGAAGCACTACCATAAGAGTAACAGATTGTATGGCAAATCAGGCACTCAAGCTGGAAGATAGAGATCTGAGAGTGTTTAAAACTCCAGAGATGAACAAGGAAAAAAGCTGGGAGGGAATTTTATAGATCTTAGGAGAGAATCTGAATCAAAACAGATTGAATCATAGCAAATAAAAAGGAAATGAGGAATACTCACCTTTGAGTTGACTAGTTTTGATAACCTTGGCATCCCCTTGGCAATAGGAAATATTATCTTGCCCCCTTGAAAGAATGCCAACTTTCAAATGAAACACAAGTGCAATAATCATTAAGGTGGCACAAGGTTTGGCCCAAATCTGAGGAAATGGAGCATTAACTAGTCCACCTGTATCATTGAATGTACCAACTTGGACTTAAACATAATAGGAGAAGGAAATCATGGCGCCAACATTCCATCAGCTGTTTCCTGCACTCTTTATTTCTGCACCAAGATTTACCCCACATCTAGCCCACAAAATTCAGGATTTATGTGAGATTAATGTGAGATTGAACAGAAGCTTGGTGACATGAATGGAAAGCTTAACAAGCAGTCAACAGACCAGTCTGATTCCACAAGCTTTGAGGAAGGATGTCTGTGAGCTGCTGGAAAGGTGTTGCAGGTGCATAGTTCTCAAGCTTCCAACTTGTTGATAAACCTAGTGGCTTGACATTTACCAAGGGAGTGGATGCTGTAATTTTGTAATTATTTAAATTATTAAAGGAGTTTCTAGAGAGAATTAGATGAGTGCAAATCTACGTTGTTAAGGTATGACAGATTGTAGGAGATAAATATTGGCAAGATCTTAGGGTCAATTGTAGCAATATTATAGGATCCAAACCGAAATAGTTATCATTTCGAAGTTTTAATGAAGCATTTGTAAGCTTACGGGCATTAGGGAGGTGGAGACAAGAATAGAAGTAGATAATAAGTATGAGGGGAGAGAGGCCAGGGCATAATGTGCCCATATAGTGTAATCAGGCCATGGAGCATCTGTGTATTGAATTCAGCATTTTTATATGCATTTGATTTTATGAAGGCCTCTGTTTGTGTTCATTATGGAATCAAAAGTCTCTGTTATTTGTGAGTAGCAATTTAATAGATGTGTGAGCAGTTGCTCAGGAATTCATGGCATTCCTGTAATGGTGAGTGAGTGCACAAAATCGAATAACTAGAATCAGTTACATGAATTCTTATTCCTGTAGAAGGGTTTTGGAATGCCCTTCTGGTGGAATGAAATTGTGATTAATTGATATGGTTTTATCTGTGTGTATTCAAAGGTTCAACTGCATGAGCTTGGAGATAGCTGAAAGAGACTCCAACGGAAATGTTGACCGAGGTGTTGCCAAAACGATGGACCCTAGACTTGCATGTTAGACAGGAATTTCGCTGGGAACAGAAGAGCATGAGTCTGTTCTGGAATCAAAATTCAAAAGGGTGTGGTCTCATTTGCCATTCGTGTTGAAGTGATATTTTCTGTGCACTGATCTGGAAACGACATTGTTCAGAAAATACGTTGGGAGAAGGGAAGTTTTCTGTGAGTGTACTCTGCATTGAATTTGATCAACGATTAAATTGGTTTCTGGACTGCGTTAGTGAGTATAAGTCTAACAATAATGTGATCAAGGAGTGATCAAAGAGGTGAAGGTAAATCACAAGGGAAATTGCCCCTTAGGAGTTACGTTGCTTGAATCCTTCAATGGAACACTACAGAACGAAAATCACCTTTTGAAAATGATAGTGAATGCGTTGGGAATGGCCAGTGTGTGATCTATTCATGCCATGTTAAGTTTCATATGATGTCAACAGATTCAAACCCTTTGGAATTCGACTTCCTTTATAAACCTAACTGAGATGTATGGAATGACTCTCTGAGGCAGAGCATTTGTTTCTGAACAATTATTTTTTCTTTTGAGAAATCTAGAACTTAATTATGTGTATTGAAAGCATGAAACATATAGTGAATATGCCCAACTTGTAGATGGTGGTTGAAAGATCAAATGGAAAGGAACACAGTTGTGAATGCGCCTAGCCTATAGGAGTATACCCAACCTATAATGATTCGGCCAACTCTGTGAAATTATGAACATGGGGTAAATGAAATGTATGGGGAATCTGTTAATATGCCCAGCCTTGAAGTTGAATGGTAATGCCTGAAGGCATGATCATATGTCATAAAGAAATTGTATGCAGCATTACAGTTTAAAGATGAGCAATTGCAGAGACGAAGCAAGTTAAGCATAGAAGTTTCAGATCAGAAAAATGAAAAATCTAAAGGTGAAATATTTGGGTGTAGCATACTTGTTCTTTGAATGGAACCAGATTTTTCCGAGTTATAAATCTGGAGTTTGAGGAAATGATTGAATGCTGGCAGCATTAAAAGCTTGTCAGCATTTTGCCCGCATCAAAAAGCAAAAGAAAATTAAAATAAAGCAATTGCAATTGGAAACCCACTGTCCTGACCGAGTCAATGGGGTGCATCAATCTCATTTTTTTAACCGTGGTGAATCAGTGACACATTGGACTAATCTGAGAGAGACCCAAAATCAAAATGACCGGCTGCCATTATAACACCAAGTGTATATCTAAAAGCCCACGAGCCAGATATACCAATAACTTATGACTTAGCAAAATCCAAGACATCCATGGATAGGGGTCACCAACATGTCCTTCTATGGGAATCAATCCTGGGTGGAGGGGAAAACAAATCATTTTCCCAACCACTCGGACTATCCCACAAGACACCAATATTAACACCTATAAAAGAATGAAGTGGTGGGAAACCTTCTCAACAGGTTCTCTCAGAAAGGACTTGTGCATCCTCTTTCCTTTAGTTCGTAGCTTTCTCTAAACTTCTAGTTGATACAAGCAGTAAAAAACTGACCAGCTTTAACTTTTGTACTTCAGTCTTACTATTTTTGCTACTTGAAAACCCCCATTTTGCTGACTGGGGCACCATGGATGCATGTGCTCTTTAAATTTATGATAATGCAAAAAAATTTACTAACAAAAACACATGTTATGCCAGCAGGGTGACCATAAATAAGTAGATACATAGCAACGTTTTCCATTTTGACTCGAATTATTCATGAAAAAGTCCTAAAACATTAATTGAACAAAAAAATTCCATTACCTCAATGCAGAATTCTCCAGTCTCTGGCTCCTTTACAACAGTTGCAGTTAAACCTGCAGCAGAAGTAGATTTTCCAGATGTATATACAGCCCTAGATACAATGCTTGATGCATACCTGCAAAAACACAGGTGAAGGATATATATTTCATCATAACCTGGATGAATGTTTAGTTGCTATTAAACATCCCTCTTTAAGAAACCTGATGTGCTGTACTTTTAATATTATGAAAGATACTTATGAGTTACAGTGTCTTAAAGCATTTAATGCATCTGTGCATTAAACTCGGGCAAAAGAAACTAGTAAATTTGATGAAGGATTCTGGTGTGCTTTGGACAACATAAATGCATGTGAGGACACAGGTCTTCTGGTTGTAAAATAACTTCACACGGTAACAGGTAGGCCTAATAGCTAAAATCATAACATAATTTATACTTCAAGTGGAGTTGATTAACTTATGTTTTGTTAAATAACCAAGGATGGTGACACAGACCCGGACATGCATGATACCATTAATAGAACTATATTTTTTTATGTTGAATTTTAAATTTACAAGATTCTCAAAATCAAAGCTCTTAAAATGAGATAAAAAAATTTCCCTGGTCAATCATTGAGCAGTTTAGAAACACAAAGAAATCTCTTATATATAAAGTGCTAGAAAACGTACTTCAAGAATTGTGACTTGGCGCAACTTGGATCTCCAACAATGCACACATTAATGTCCCCTCTTAAATTGATTCCCTCATGAGTCTGTTTATGTACTCCACCCAGAAGCATAAGCAACACTGCTCGCTTGACCTCTTGATGACCAAATACAGTTGGTGCAATACTTTCAACCAATTTATTAAAGAAATCCATGGTGCCTCTCATTCTTTGGATCTCATCTATTTCTTCCATCTGCCCACATAAAGACAGCATTACCTACCTTAACACGATATATAGCTTCAACTCCAACTTACAATATTGCATTAGCTGATATTCAAAATATCTTCATGAAAATAAAGTATTTTTAGAAAAGAAAAGATTATAAGCCCATAACAGACAGGAAAGAATATATGGACCCTTCTAAGAAAACTGGCATGATAATCTCTTTTACATCCAAACACATCCTCGTGAATGTATCAATAAGCCATTGTATGGATACATGGAACAGGATATAAAAACCACAGAAACTGAGAAGCAGGTAAGACCATAAATACTATTATAAATTTTTCAATAAGCCCACAAAGTAAAGCAAGAAAAAATATATAGTTTATGACAAACATAATACAATTCGTTGCGATCCATCAGGGATTTCATTTTGAATTTCCGCCGTTGTCCAGGAAACTAAACTTACATTGCAAACAGCGCATAAAACATACAAGAATACAATGAGTAAACAGAGCATAACTAGAAATCAGTAGGACTTTTGCATTCTATTTCTTCAGAAATTAACGAGGTATTGTCACTCGAATTAATACTGGAAGCCCAACACAATAGTTCGAGTCCAATCAGAGAATAAGGTATGCCCACACATCATAAAGAGCATGTTGTAGTGCAACCAGTGTAATATCCGACCATGAACTATACTCATGGTACAACTCTGACCAAATAAGGGAAAATACAGAAACAGACCAAAGAGACAACTCTGAAAATTAGGCCAAAGCTAAAATGAAGTGCACACAAGCGGTTCATGGAAATTGCGAAGGCAATAGCCAATAGATATCCATAATGAGCATAGGAGTTCCGCATGTTTTGAGAGGAGATATAGAAGTTCTATACATGGAACACTAATGATCAGAAGCAGCACTAGAGATTCGATATTAAAAAAAGGGAAAATTAAAACTGCCACAGGCCCTACATTTGCAGCCAGCTAGAAAATTGGGCTGTCAGTGTTATTGAAAATTCATATCCAACAAAAACAACAAAAACAACAAAAACAAATTGCCGATAAAGGTCAGAGGATCTGATGATTAGATTTCAATGTTTCATGCTAAAGACAGGTTCTCAACGACAGATAAAAAAGGATAGAACTGGATGCTTTAAATCACCAAAGGTTCACCACCACATTCTGACAGACCAGATAAAAAAATTGACAGAATGTTACCGTAAAATGGGGTGTATCATCTTCCTCACCATCCTTCTTTACTCCTCTAAAATCAATACCTCTTTTCTTGTCATGAAGCTGCACATGATGATAAAAGGCTAGTTAATTCCTTGAACAAACCACTAGAACAAGTTACAGTTTGCAAGCAGAATCACTGATCTAGTATCGTAAAGGGTAACAAGAGATACAATACCTGCACTGAATTAGCAATAAATGCCAGACGATATGAGAGATCTCGTACACCAAGAGATTTAAGCCCACGCACTCCTTCATAACCACTGGATGCACTTCGGTTTTGAGGACCTTCTCTGCGAGATTCTGCTCTGTCACCAGGTGAGGATAAGGCAGATATGTCTGGTATGACAACAACCGTGCCTGTGAATATCACCCTGAAATAGAAAACAATATGAACTCAGTAGCTGCAGATATAAGAGACTATCCAACAGCTGATTAAGTTTAAAGGTATTGTGTGACAACCCCGTCCCACCCAAAAAAATAAGCTGAAAGAAAAGCAATACTGATAATAACAAGAAGTGCCAGATGATTCCTTGTTGTAGATTTAAAAGATAAAGATTCGATCATGCAAAATGCGAGGGCATAGAATGACAGTTGCCACCTGCCAAGGACAATGTAGAACCCAATTTGCCCATAGCAACAGATAAAATAGATTGCAGTTTACACTTGGATGTGGCGAGAGGAAAAAAAAATAGAGGCCATGGCTAAACTTAATAATGCATTTAAAACCTTACGCTAAAATCTCACTGGAGGAGAAAGCTTACTTGTCACCAGCCCTTGCCTGCTCAACAATCTCGTGTCGGAGAATGACATCTAAAGACCGTGGAAGAGAACCAGCAGGTATCTCTTTGGATGTCTCTTGCATGCGAACTCTCTGCCAATCTGCAAACTTGCTCTCTTGACGAAGAAGTGCCCATCTATCTCGATTTGAACAAGTAGCATTCACACAGATAATGGGCTGAAAAGCAAGATCATGGTTAGAAATTGCAAACAGATAGAACATCTGCAGAATTTAATTCTGAGAAAAAAATTGGAATGTTCCATAAGCAATTCAAAGAATTGTGAGTTATTTTCACATAATGTCTTTGCTTTATGAAGATCTTCAGTGAGCTATGTAGGGATTATGACATAATGCACAGGTACAAATTTCAACTACTGATATACAAATGCAAATTACCACTAGATTTATTGGAATAAATAAACACGTGCCAGATATCAGGATTTACTCGGGAGCAGACTCCAAACCATTTAAAGTTCCCCTCTATGGTCATCAAGTCTTATTTGATTATTAGATTCAAATAACAGAAAATCATAGCCACGAAGATAAATACAAAAGAATCGCACTCTACCTGCGTGTATTTAAATTGCTGCTCCACATTTTTTATCACTCCTCCACAGTCCAAGCACTTGAAAGTTCCCTGTAAAAGCTCTGGACGAACCTCACTTGTTCGAGTCACAACCCCACTTACAGATACCAGTTTCCCAATTTCAGCAGTGGTTAAATCTCTTAACCTGTGAACATGCAAAGCCCCCATTGTAAGAATCCAAATAATCTCATGTTTCACTAAGTAATGAAAGAAGCATGCCGTCTTTTGTTTAGATCTATTCTACACGCACAAGTGAATTGACCATGTGTTCAAATGCTAGTAGTCTCAAGTCTAAACCAACTTTTTCGTCAAGATAACAGGATATTTTTTCGCAAACAGAAGGAAATTGCAGATATTGCAGAAACCCAAAGATTTTTGGCACCACTTGTAGGGTTGTGCCTGTTTGCTAAGGAGGTCTGGTATTGGATACAAGATT
Organism: Pinus albicaulis; assembly: GCA_034641835.2. NCBI lineage: Eukaryota > Viridiplantae > Streptophyta > Pinopsida > Pinales > Pinaceae > Pinus > Pinus albicaulis. The sequence continues at coordinate 950,011,799 of CM076580.1, read as the reverse complement.
CTTTTACAAATATGATCACGTCATAAATTTACCAGTAAGCTAGTAAGCTGTCATTGGGGTCCTTGATGCTGCCACAAATCTTTCTGGAGCTTTTGACAAATAACTGGGATGGCCATTCTACACTTTCCAAAGTCGCAAAGATGTGCCAGAACTTTGGAAGATTTACCCAGAGAAAGGGCCACTGAAGCTAATTGATTCTTGATTTCGGAATGTATAGCTATCCAATCTTTGGCCCGTCTATTTGCCTTAAGAAGAGATTGTGAAAATCTAGATCCCATGCCTATGCTCTACTTGCATGGATAGGTAGGGAGAATGCTATTTTGATGTGAAAACAGCTCCAAGCTTAGCATGTAGCCTACGAAGGGATAGCAACTGCAACACTTTTAGTAACATGAGTGCCAGGTTGGGGTGAATATTAAAGCAAACTACTTTTCAAGACAAGATATTTTGTATTTTGACAATAACACAGTACATCAAATTTGGGGGAAATATGACTCAGCAGACTTCTTTTTTAAGGCAAGATACACTGTAATTTGACAAGAACCCAGTACATAATATCATTCACAATGGGAAAACGGCAGTGAATTTTATCTACCTTCTCAAAGTAGGAATATTGTAGAATGAGATATTGACATCCTTGTTGGGATCGTCATCTGCTATATATGTAGGCCTGTGTTGCATGACAAACCTCTTGCATGCATTTTTCAGGTATGGCTCAAACCTGCAACACGTTGCACAAGTAAAAAACCAACAACCATTTTAGATCTGAATATAAAAATGGTAAAAAAAATGTGACTAATTGAAAATAAAAATATAACAGCTGCCATGGTAAGGAGCCAAAATAACCATGTTGGGGAGGAATGACATTATATTCTCACACAACAGAAGTATATAAGATTATTTATATAAGATAAAATTACAGAAATTTAAAGGAGAACTATTAAAATAAATAAATAAACGCCTAAACAATGTGCTCAGATCTGTAACTGTAACAGTGCTCTAAATAACAAAATGTCCAAAACAATAAAGATAAGGGAACAAAAGCCTAGAATACCCAACAGAACGAGAACGAAAAAAAATCAGATCCACGGCAGTGAAATGAAAGAAACTAGGTATACCCACAACGAGATAACACAAATGAAAATGCAAAGCCAAAACCCCGATTAAAGAAAAGCTAAAATAAGCGAAAAAAAGAAGACGAGAAAATTAACATTTCCCCCTTTTACAGACCTTAAATACTCGTCCGAGATGGCTTGCTGCAGCGTATCGTCAAACTGCATGACATGGCTGAAATCGACATATAAAGTGGTGGACTCTCTATTTTTCATCGACTCCAACTCTGCCTCGTACATCTTCTGCCTTCCTGACGCTTCTCCACTTACAGCAGAAGCCCCCATGTCCACCGTAAACCTGACACCAAAAACAACCATTTCAGAAAACACGAAACCAACAATCAGAGACCACATTGAACAAAAGTTAGCACAGAGATGGAGGAGTTACGTATTCAGAAATTCTAAAAAGAGATTTTCGGCCCATTGCGCCTTCTGGTCGACTGGAACTCCGCCAAATCCTTCCATTGTGATGCCAAAATAAAACTGAAAGCAATGATCAAACCTAGCAGACAGAAGAGCACTCGCTGCGTAAGTTATGTTTCGCTCTCTCTGCCAGGCCTTTGTGTTTTGTTCTTAGCACTGCTCAGCTCTTTCCCGCGAAAAAAAAACGCGGGAAACACCAACTATAATTTATCCCACATTGCTTAGTAACCTAGTAGGTACTATTTAATCGTGTTGGGCGAGGGTTGGCATTATTGACATTTTTATATTATTTGATCTCCTTGGTTTTAATTTCATACGTTAAAGTTTTTGCTTGCAATAATATAATGTGCTTTTGGCTTGTAAACCTGTACATTTTCTTTGTTTTATGAAACTAGGTACAAAGGGAAAAGTATGCATTTTCACCCTCTTCCTTTTATATAAATATTAAATATACATTTTCACCCTTTACTAAATGTGCTTTTATTAAATGTAGATATTGTTTTTCTGTGAGGATAAATAAAGCCAAAGTGTGGAGTGGTAAGATTTTCACAAGTAGGTGATGACAAAATTGTTTAAAAGGATGTGTCTATTTATGTTGCCATATGTTCGGTAATGGGAGGCTTTTCTCTTGGGTTTTAGTTTCATATGTGACTGTTAATTTATGTTATTTTAATTGTAAAATTTATCATTTTTAGAGGAGATGAAGTTTTATTTTTATTTTTAAATGTGATTTATGGATATGTGATTGCCATGTATATTGAATATTTGTATTGGGTAGATCTACTTAAAAAGATTATTTTTTGTGGGAGTCTAATTTTGAGTGTGTTAGGAGAATTAAACCTATGGATTATTTTTTGTGGGAGTAGTGTCAAGAGAATTAAACTTATGGACTCCACCAATTGAACTAATCCTAAGAACTAAAAAAATGACATTTTATTTATTTATTTTAGTATTGATTGTTATTTTTTTTCAATAATTTATGAAGTAAAAAAATATAGTAATTATATTATGTTGTGATTTGGTAATTTTATACATTTTAAAACAAGAGCTACTTGATGTCACTACTCATTTGTATACATCATTGCATTTAATTTTTACTCTATGTAGTTATAATGTTATTTGTGTAATAAGATGAAATTATAGCTAAAGGTAGTATATATAAGGAAACTCTAATACTAACTAATTTCTAAAAAAACAAAAATAAAATAATCTCAAATATTTTGAAACTAATTCCAAACTAATGAATTTCAATTTCTAATTTCAAAATATTAAAATTTAATTTATATTTGTGATTTTGTAGAATATTTTTCATTAAAAAAAAACATTGGCTTTTGATTAATTATATATATATTAAAGAAAAAAAACAATAGCTTTTGATTAATTATATATATATATATATATATATATATATATAATTAGTCTCCCATATATATATAATTGAATTCAAGCTATTTTTCTTGGTATAATTTTTTTTTCAAAAATTACTTTTAACTAGTTTTTGCAAAATGGCATTTGTGTCTTCATCTTCTTTTTTAACATTGCACGACTTTGTTTGCTTGATAGAAAATGTATCTCTTAAAACAAATGAGTAAACAACTAGAGTTGTTTGACATGTGTTTCACTTTGCATGAGATCACTGAACAAGAATAGACAGTAGAAAATGTTTTTTCCTGAATATTAATGTACATGAGTTTTACTATTTATGTGAAAATTTCAACCAAGGTTTTGGTAGGAGATTCTTTATAAAAAGAATGTACATATGTTGTAATATTTGTGGTGAGGATGATATAGTTTATTGTGCAAAGAAGAGAGTTGAGCTTGAAAATAGGCATTAAAGGCTAATTGGTCCATGGTATAAAGGAGATGGTTCTTGATATTTATTGGTATGAGGAAAATATTCCTAGCCATGTTTATTTGAGATAATACAAAGAGAAAATGGGAACATAATTTGTGGAGTAATTGCAAGATCAGGAATACAATAGTAAAGGAGGGATAGGCAAGTATGTCTACTATTTTGAATTAATGTGTTATGATGCATTGTTATTGTAGTTGATATGGATAAATAACACATTTGTTTTCTATTTCTCTTTGTACTTAGCTTCTAGAAAAGCAATTCTCACGAACTCTACTCGAGCTGGAAAATAAACATATGTTCTAAAAACATCTATTTTGTTAGAACAAGAGCTTGGCGACTCTGCGTTCTCTAGTTGTTGTTTTATTCATAACTAAATACTTCACAGAATAGAATACAAAAACATAGTAATTTATAGAGTATATTTTGATAGAACGTGGAAGTATTTGGTCAACATCTTCTGTTATGTTTGTGTATAATAACTCTTCTGTTGGAACTCTGGGCACACCCAGTGTGGAAATGAGCCTCAACATGGAATTTGTTGTCACATTGTGCTTGATCTTATAGGCGTAATTTTTTCCATGTATATAATGACAGACATATAGTACAAGAAACTATAGTGCAACAAAAACTAATGGAATGCATTTTCTTTAGGAAACATGTACAACATTGCCTAGAAGAACATTAGCTTTGCTTTCTCATAAACAATCATAAACATTTTAACAAAAAATAAATGACTCTGCCATATTATAAGAATTACCAAATTGAACAAAGATTAAGGTGGAACTAAAAGTGCAAGAATTAGTATGCTTGTATTCAATTTACGCTCAACAGGTGACAAGAATCCTCTTATTACAAGCTAGTATGTGGTCATTCAAAGTTATATATATATATATATATATATATATATATATATATATATATATATATATATATATTGGTGTGCTATGGTTGTATATTATTTGTAACAAAGGTCTCGATTATGGTTGTTGTTATGATTATGCATGGATAGATGTGTCATATGCTTGTATGTAAAAGCAAATAAGTTAATATAGTAAAAAATAGTAATTACATAATGTTTGAAGTTCGGACTGAAAAGGAGTCTTATAACAGTTTTTCCTAAATGCTCAATGAAATCATCAGTAATTTGTTAAGTGAAATTAAGCACCTCAAGAGTTTTTTTTCCAAAACAAAATCTCTTAGAAGAACTGAGTTCTAAGAACGTTTGTATTAATGCACAAATCTATAACAGAGACAGTGTGTTTGTCAGACCCAGTCAATGTGTACATGAAGATATTTGTTTATAAAAATATTGTCCTAACAAGGGAACAATATACAAGAAGTGAAGCAAATTTTCTCATGCAGATTATGTCTTATTGTCGAACTTGCATAAGCTTTAGCCTTTTTTGTGCACGAACCTCCATTCCCACAACAAGGAACTTGGAAATGGGGGTCACAAGCCCCTGTTAATAGCCAAATTCCCTGGTTACTCCTGAGAAATTTCGAAAACTTGTTAAGAGAGTTCAAGAGCATCTTTGAGTAGTTAGTGTGTGGCATCGATGTGCAGACCCACTATTAGGTGATGGCACGCTTCTGTTAGATAAGAGTTGCATGAGCGCCATGTTAGCATGCCAGGAATTTGCTATCTGAAGGCAAGGAAGTGCCTCGGGATAGTAAATTCCACAATGTAGCGACCACCCAAGCTCAAAAGGGGTAACACCGTGGGACATCTTAGTATGTCTTCAACAAAGTGGCGGAGTGCTCATCTGGATCTACAAGCAAAATTAATCCCTGAGACCAGGTGGCAATCGAAGTTCCATATATATATATAATGTTGTGGTTGTATATTATTTGTAACAAAGGTCCTGATTATGGTTGTTGTTATGATTATGCATGGACAGATGTGGCATAATCTTGTATGCAAAAGTAAATAAGTCAATATAGTAATTACAAAGTGTTTGAAGTTCAAACTGAAAAGGAGTCCTATAACAGTTTTCCCTAAATGCTCAATGATGTCATCAATAATTTGATAAGTGAAATTAATCACCTCAAGAATTTGTTTTCCAAAACAAAATATCTTATAATAACTACGTTCTGAGAACGTTTGTATTAGTGCACAAAATTATAACAGAGACAGTGTGTTTGGCAGACTGAGTCAATGTGTACATGAAGATATTTGTTTACAAAAATATTGTCGTGACAGGGGAACAATATACGAGAAGTGAAGCAAATGTTCTTGTGCATATTATATATTATTCTTGTGCATGAACCTCCATTACCACCACAGGGAACATGGAAATGGGGGTCACAAGCCCCTATTAATAGTGAAATGCCCTGGTTACTCATGAGCAATCTCGACAAGCTGCTGAGAGAGTTCAAGAGCATATTTGAGTAGTTGGTGTGTGGCATCAATGTGCAAGCCCACTATCAGGTAATGGAATGCTTCTGTCAAATAAGAGTTGCAGGAGTGCCTATGTCAGCATGCCAGGAATTTGCTATCTGAAGGCAGGGAAGTGCCTCGGGATAGTAAATTCCTTAATGTAGCTACCACCCAAGCTCAAAAGGGTAAACATCGTGGAACGTCTTAGTATGTCTTCGACATAGTGGCGAAGTGGTCATCTAGATCTACAAGAAAAATAATCCGTGAGACCAGGTGGCAATCGAGATGATCAGTTGGAGGTAGTTCATGCAACAACACACCTGGTCTTTCAGAAGAATACAAAAATGTTGACTAAAGGCTCTGATTGCCGTAGAGCCAAAGAGACATGATGCAACCATCAGTGAATAATAAGAATAAATGTTTGGTGTGCAACAATGGGGAAAAATGTTGAATTTATAGAAAGAATTGGATAAGGTTTATCATGTTTGAGTTAGAACCATGGACGGGAAAACTTTTGATTGGTGCAACGGGATTTCCCTTTTGTACCAATGAACATCATAGATGGGATATCTACAGGGTTCAATGAACGAGGTGGGTAACAAAGAGTTGGGGGAAAGGTGTAATAGTTGCATAATAGCATAATAAAAGTGGTGGCGAAAGTCATTTGGTGCAATGTCGGGAGGTCGTATGCTTTGTGTTCGTAATCAACCAATGTTGCTAGTCACGTGGTCAGAAGGTCGAGTATTAGGGAGGGCACTTTTTTTTTTTGCAAATTGTTTTTGGATATGATCTCCGACTCAATTGTTGAAAAAATAAAATTGTTTAGGGTTTTTGTTTTTTGCACATTTTGTTATTAACTAAGGAGAAAGGATTCTTGCATAGCTAATAACATGGATGCAAATTATTAATATTATGTGAATATTCAAATTATATGTTTCATGTAAAAAAATTACATAACATATAAATAAAGAAGACTTGATTTTCAATAACCGATTCTCAATGCAAAAAAACTATAAAATTACTGTCTAGAATATCAACGTTATTTTTATTATTATTATTATTATTATTAATGTTTAAATATTGTCCCGATCGCAGAGTCAGGAGGTTGGATAGTCGAGTCTTTTTTGTTTCATAATTCATTTAGAATATGGGTGATATATATATATATATATATATATATATATATATATATATATATATATATATATTGTGAATCGCAAAGTCGATACAATGGGAGATTGGATAGTCGAGTGTCTTTTGTTTTATAATTCATTTATTCTATGGTGACCCCAAATATAATGATAGTCGGTTGGTTTCATTAGGTATGGTAGTTTGATTTTCGACAATGTTGAGGTCGGGTTGTGAGGTAGTTTGAGAGTCGTGAACGATGAGGTCGGGAGCTCGACTACTTTGACAATTGGGCAATCACAAGGTCGGGAGGTTGGGCATATTATTTATAATAAAATTCTAGCGACTTCGTGTTGTAAGTCGCATGGTCAAAAGGTCGGGTATTCATAAAGTACAAGAGGGGAATTTTTTATTTATTGGGACAATCGAATAGTCGAGAGGTCGGACACTTGACTGTTTTTCTAGTTTATGATTGACTGATAACATTACAACCTTGAGTACACAACATTCGCGTGGTTTCATTAGCTTGGGAAGTTTGATCATTGAGAATGTTGAGGTTGGGAGGTCGAGAGGATTATTTATAAAAAAAATCATATTTACTTTGTGTTTTTAGTCGAGTGGTTGAGAGGTCGAGTTGTCAGAAGGTTCTCTTTTTTTTTCTCAGTATGTTTCTGGATCCGACTTTTGTCTTAAAAAAAAAAAAAAAAAATTGTTTAAGGCTTTTGTGTTTCATTTATTTTGTGATGTACAAAAGTAAAAAAGGCCTCTTGCAAACTTGATGTCAGTGATGCAAATTATTCTGTGAATTCTTAAATTATATGTTTCATATAAAAAAACCACATAACAAGAAAATAAATTATGCTAATTGTTCAGCAATTGATTCTCAAAGCACATAAAGTACAAGATTGTTGATGTGACTACAATGCTTTTCTTTATTTTTTTATTTTTCAAGGTAATAGTATAGTCGCGACGTCTGACAACCTGACCTTTTTTTTTGGTTTTGTGATTTCAATTATTCTATTACAACTTCAGCTATATCATAGTCGATTGAATTCATTAGGGATGGTAGTTCCAGAGTGCGACAATGCTGAGGTCGGGAGGTTGGGAGGATTGTTTACAAAAATAAAAAATGCACTCAGCTGCACTTAATACTCGTGTCGTCAGAAACTCTTATATTGAACAACGTGTATTTTTTTACAAAAACAAATTGGATCCAACCTGCGAATTAAGTTTTCAAAATCGAAAGAAATTGTTAAAGACTTTTATATTTATTTGTTTTGTTATGCACAGAAGAAAACAAATCCTACTATAAATCTCATAACAATAATGCAAATTATTCGGTGTATATTTAGATTATAAGTTCTATACTTAAATATTAGAGAACTGTTGGGGCCTTTGTTTTGAAAAAGAAACAGTTTTGAGTCGCGGAGAACAGGTGGCGGAGCACAATTAAGGTAGACAAGGAGTTGTCACGGTTGTGGAAAGCCAGAAGATAGGTGGCCCAGTAGTTGCAGAGAACAATGCAGATGGCAAATATGGGAGACAAGGAAAATCAACATAACTCCCAGTAATCAAGAAGAAGCGGCAAACAACGAAGCAGGAACAGAGGAAAGACTGAAATTCATGCTTGTGGAAGAACAAATAGGCAGTTAGCCAGCGTAGAGGAGTTATTTAGTCAGTGTGGAAGAAGGCCAATAGGGAGAGAGAAAATCTGTAGGAGAGCTCTGTGAGAACTCTGTTGTACTAAATCACACTGTAATAGACTTCGCGGAGTGATGTATGCTATTTTGATATTGATAATGAAATATGGTTATTGGTGTGTGTAATGTTATGAGTTGATTGTTAATCATTTTCTTACTATGAATGTATGCCCAGTTTTAAATTTTAATTCAACATTCTGAACATGCTTGATGAGTAAAAGCGTATATAGAGATGTGATATATGTTTTTTGCTCCAATTTTCCTTAGTTGTTCTTCATAGTTGTAATCGTCTGATACATGATCTGTCTCCTAATATTACTAAGGCCATGACACGGCTTGGGTGAGATGCTCTGCTCTCTGGAGTAGGGTGAAAATGTCGACGTTGTGCTAGAATACTACAGAAACCTTGTTGGCCTCTATCCTGAACTTGGGTCTTGCCGAGAGACCTCTTTTTTGGTCAAAAAATGGTTCCATTGTCGAGACCTGAAAATTAATTTAGGAGTTAGATCATGGTATCGTGGATCTCTGAGAGGGAACTACACAGCTGGTGGTATAACCACTTAGACCAGTTCAAACCGCAACAAGTGGAGCTGCGACAATATAGGGAAAAGACTGTTAAATATCGGGTCCTGTTTTATGAGTCTGCAAGAGACCTGTATGAAATGTTCTGGGGAAATTTTCCTGAAGAACTTTAGAATTGGTTACAGAGGCTGCAAATCAAGTCACTCCCAAGAGGATCGTGTAGATTCTATCGCAAGTGGACGCACACGGATCTAGTAGCACTCCATCAGTTAGATATCAATTTGACCCGAGCAGTAGATTTTTGGGTACAATCTACCTTGGAAGGATACATTGTGGAATTTGTAGTTGGGTGTTACCAATACTTTACAAAAGCTGAGGACATATTCAGATCCGTATTACGGAGATAACTGTTGAAGGAAATCGCGTTGTGGATCAAAGCTTTAATGGTGGACAAGGGTTTGATGGCATTTCAAAAGTCTGAGATGGAGACTTAAACCTCCAGTACTGGGGGAAGGAGCTGAGGGAATGATAGAAGTGGGAATAGGGATATGGATGCTGGAACCTCCAATAGATTGAGAGAGTGACAAGCACATCGGAGGGCACAAATTGCTGAGAAGTGGCGGGAAAGGGTGATGAAAGAGTTTGAGAAGCAAGAAAGTAGTCGACAAGACAAGGAAAAGGCACCGCAGATGGCAAAGGAAATAGAAGGTCAGCTGGGATCCCAAGGAATAGGAGGGACCATCAAAGAAGTTAGACAAGTATATAGGAGCCCAACCCGAAGAGAAAAGGGAGAAAAGTCCAATGTGGAGGATGCGCGCCCCGAGGAGACATATGATGTGGAGCTGCATGTTATGATGGAGCAACTATTTAGAGAGAGGCTGACAACCGTAGCACAAGGTAATCATATTCCCCAAAGTTCAAGTAGTTCTATTCCCAACTTTCCCTTGGTACTCTATCATCCACCTAATAATTTTTTTGTTAAGTTACAAGAGTTTAGCAAGTTTAATAGTGTTAAGTCTACATTACAGATATCTACTAGCTACAATGCTAGTAATACAATCTCATAGCCAGGAAGTAGAGGTTTAATTTTAGTACCACCCATACAAAGAAATATGGCAGGATCATTCACCCAATACCCAGAGTTCTCCGGGAGGGGTAACGATGATGTGGAACAACACTGGTATATCTGTGAAGCAGTATGGAGGGCTTGGAAGACACCAGAGGCAGTTAAGTTGATTGAGTTCTAGACTACTATAAGAGAGAGAGCTCTTCGCTGGTTCATTAAATGGTCAAAAGCTCATCCAAACCTAGCGATAGATGATGTGAAGAAATAATTTGTCAAAGAATTTAAATTACCTCAAACAGATCAACAAGGGTTGTCTGAGTTGTGGGAAATCAAATAACAAGAAGGAGAAACATCTTAGCACCTAATGAGAAGGTTCAAGGATGCGATTGGGAAGCTGAGTTACCCAATTGACCCAAACCACCAACAGGATTGATTTATTAAGGCACTCCTCCCGTTGACAGGAAATCCACTGACACAACAGAAGATTGATACATTACAATATGCCCTGGAGAAAGCCATGAAGATAGAAGATATGGCGGGGTATCCGCAAGAGTTTAGAGGAGGAGCAGTAGTACAAGAACCATCCATATTAGGGCTACAACATCAGATAGCCAGTCTAACGGAGAAGTTGAAGACATTCAATCGATATGACCGATAAGGCCCAATGTGTGGTGTACCCATTACCTAATGGAAGGACACGTGGCCAATGAATGCTCGAGGTTGTGAGGGAAAAATGCAAGAGCTTCAGCAGCAGGGACACAGGAGGCTCCACTAGTTGGGGGAGTTGCGCATATAAAAACTCAGGGTTTATACCAACCACAAGCCCACTTTCCAAGGTTCTCTACTCAACAAAATTTGAATGCAACCGACTACAGTGAAATATGTAAAGGCATTGGTCATCCTCCACGACTATGTCTAATATTGCAAAAATGTTCCAATGTTTGAAACAATATATATTGTGAATTTTTAACTTCTACAACGCATAATATAGAGTAGTGTAGAGCCCTTGATGCACTGGAAGAACGATTGGACAGACCATCTTATAGGGTGAATGAAACTACAAGGGGCCGAGGAGGAGAAATGAGAGGTGGCAGAACTGGAGGAAGATGACCCATAAGGTGCTATAACTGTGATCAAGAAGGGCATGTAGCAAGGGAATGCCCACTACCAAGAAGGCCATGGTGCTCCCAATGCAGAGTCAATACACACACAACTAAAGACTGTCTAGAATTGATTAAGAGATGGGAGGAAAGAGCCAAACAAAGAGGAGTGAATCTAGTGAATGCATAACCAAGAATAGTAGAAGTTCATCCCATGCAAAGCGTAGCCATAATAACCCGGGGAGGAAAGAAAATAGGGGATGATGCACAGAATATGGACCCAGCAAAGTTGATCAAGCCCACATCTCCAAAGAACGCTTTCAGACCGGATAGACAGAATAAATATTTTGAGGAGGTAGTGGAAACATTTTCCCAGATAAGGGAGAGTAGAGGCATTAAGATTCCACAACCGACCTTTGAAAAAGAGAAGGAGACTCATACAGGCACATTCATGGAGGAATGGTTCCGAATGTTCCTGAAAATTGTAACCAATGCACCAATGTTGGAACAACTAAAGAAAAATCTAGAGTTGGTGGTGCAAGAAAATGCAGAACTGGGAGGGTCAAGAAATCCAACAGAAAAATACATAAGAAGGATAAAAAGAAACAAGAGAATAATTGGAAAGGAATTCTGATTGAATACTTAATTTGCAGGATTTGAAATCAAATACACAATGCTCGCTCTAGGATTTGATGTCAAGATTCTACCTAGAAAGACATGGGAAGCACTAGGGAGGCCAAAATTGACATACTCACTAATACAGCTCCAAATGGAAAATCAATACTATATTGTACCCATAAGAAGGCTAGAAGAGGTCGAGGTTGATGTCGTGGGAGTGAAAACATATATAGATTTTGAGGTGATAGAAATCATGGAGGACAAGGATACATATCCTGCTTTATTGGGGATAGATTGGGCCTTCGAGAATTATGCAGTGATCCACTTGAAAAAAGAATTGATGATATTTGAAGACGGGGAGGTTAGGGTAACTCAACCAAGGACCCTGATATATAGAAACTATTGACAATAGAGAAGATGCTCAACTTCTCAATCACCTTTACTAGATGACGGAAGGAAAGAGAGAAGACTATATCAATCCAACAACAGGAGGGACTGTAAGCGGGAGAAATGTTCAGAGTTTAGATTTGGGCTCAGAAATATCTTGGGATGATTGGCAACAAGGAGGATACGAGACCAACACTAGAAGATGTGCTAACATCCGGGGAGTCAACTGGATTGGTACTGAGGTAAGAGGATATCTGAATATATCGAATATGCATGTTGTGAATACATTTATTGCAAAAGTAGAAGAAAAGAGATTCCCTCTTATGGATGTAGCACTACAATCCACGTCAGCAAACTTTCTGAGGTGCGGTGATCGAGCGTGAGGGAGATAAAAGTCATTTTATGATGCTATCGATCTATGTATATGTGAGAGGTCAGTTGTTGGGGCCCTTGTTTTGAATTTTGAATAAAGAACAGATTTTTGGGTTGTGGAATGACACATGGCAGCCTTACCAAGCCGCAACTACAGTGAGTAGCGGATCTACCGAGGTTGCGAGGGAACAAGAGATAGCTGAAGAAAGCAGATGCATGAGTGTAGACAAAAAGAAGATACAGTAGAAGACAGAGAGAAAAACTCATAGACAACAAGAGAGAAGCTGGAAGCAGCCGAAGAAGAATGCAAGAGGAACTAGCAGTCGCGATGGCGGGTGAATAAATAGCCGTCACCCGGCCGAAAAGAGGAGAGACAAATGCAGAGCGATTGAAGAGAATTGAGCGGATGCTGCAGGAGAGATCCATTCCGAGCATGATATCTCTGTAGTTCCTAGGCTTCTCTTATCTATCTTTTTGTCCTATGAGACGTCTGTAAAAAAATTGTAAACCCTTCCTGTGGAAGCGATGTAACTATGGATCTGGCTAAAAGTTATCAATATACTTGCAGGTTGCTGTCTTATTATATGAGTTACATTCATGCATGATGTCTATGATGCCTTAAAACTTTTATTTGCTTAATACCTGTTCACTATTCTGAATTTTCTTGCATACATGATGATGTTTATGCAATCAATTCTATATTATTCATGAGTTTCAGATCCTTCCACCACTATTGATCTATTCCCCTTCAAGCCCGGGAGGTTGAACATCGGGAAATCATTTATCCAGGTTGGAGACGAGGGAGAACGATATCTCTCTCGATGATCAGCTGCTAGATGCTGATCTTTTTCGAGTCGAAGTCGTACCAGACTATTTGGCCGACATCGCAACTTATTTTACTATGGGAAAGTGCCCTTAGCACTACACCCCACTCCAGAAACAACACTTGGTCGTTCGCACTGCTGAATACCAACTGATTTCAGGGTAGTTGTACGAATTGGGCCTTGATGAGGTTCTGCACAGATGTATACTTGACCACGAACACGAAGCCGTGATGTGGGAGTGCCACAGCGACATTGTGGGCAGGCATGTGGGGCCAAAACCCACTACCAGGAAAGTACTCCAAGCTGGCTTATGGTGGCCGACGGTCCATTCCGATTGCAAGACATTTGTAAAGAAATGCAATGTCTGTCAGTAAACAGGGAGCCCCTCTCACAAGGACGAGCTCCCGCTACACCCGGTGTAGGTGTTGCGGCCGTTCAAAAAGTGCGCTGTCGATTTCATAGGTCCCATAGCCCTAGTAGCCAGGCATTCCAAGGCCTGATAGATCATTACCGCAACCAACTACCTCACCTGGTGGGTTGAGGCAGTGGTGGTACGGGACTGTACGGTGGATACAGTAGCTCGGTTCATCTTTGAACACATCATCAGCAGGTTTGGTTGCCCGTGAAGTTTAACCAGTGATCAGGGTACACATTTCATTAATGAAATGGTCAAATCACTGCTGTACACATTCATGATTCAACATCACAAAAGCAGCCCGTACCACTCGTAGGCCAATTGTACTATTGAAGCATTCAACCAAATCCTCGAAAAGGGTTATACAAAGATCTGCAATGCCCAACGGGATGACTGGGATGAGCGGTTGCCAACTGCACTATGGGCCTACTGGACTACGGTGAAGCGCTTGACCAATCACACACCATTCCAGCTGGTGTATGGCCATGAAGCGGTGATTCCCACTGAGTTCACCATAATTGCCACATCCCTCAAGTTCTCGGAAGAGGAATCGCTACAGGAGTACCTCCATGAATTACAAGAACTGGACGAGGCCCGGTTTCTGTTCGAGTTTCACCAGAAGGTTCAGAAGGATCTGAAGGATAGGAAGAAGGCGTGGCCTGACCACCACATCAAGAGCAAAATGTTCTAGGTTGGAGGAAAGGTTCTCTTATATGATAGCAAGTTTAAGAAGTTTCCAGGAAAAATGCAGATGCACTGGTTGGGACCCTACTTCGTCATCGAGATTAGATATTCCGGACCCTACTGTTTTACCTGGGTGGGTGAATGGTGCACACCTGAAACCCTACCATGAATAATTTTCTTTCACCTTTCATTAATAACTCTCGCAACCGAGAGAAGCCGTAGAGTAGCATAGTTGAATAACTCTCCCGCAACTGGGATGAGCATAGGTAGTGCTTATCATTCATGCATAGGTCGTCAATAACTGCTATGTTGCGGGGACCGAGCCTCAATCGATTGTGGTCGGGGAGGGGCGTGTCCAGCGAGTCATCCCCGTAGGATCAGCGAACGTGTCAATGTCAGTCCATATCATTTCAGTTAGTACTTGTGTCAGTCCGTAGTATCGTCTAGATTTGCAGCATAAATTGCCATAATTAGAAGTAACCTTGCAATAATAATTTTTCCATAATTCGAAGGAACCTCAGCTGTCGTGTCTGCCCATTTCCCCATGCCATTGTCAGCAGCTATTAGAATACACCTTAGCACACGATTGATCGCACGATTATCGCCGTGGAGAATGCCAAGAGGAATTAACTCGTCATGGGGTCTCATCAACCTCACTCGTGCCAGGTAATTACATAAAATGCATGGAAAAAAGCACAAGAATTCCGAAGCAGTTATATTTAGAAATTGGAGCAGAATCAGAGCAGCAGAAGTATCCAGAAGCACAGCACCGAGAGAAGATGCCAAGACCAATTCTGCAAGTGTATCAATGCCGAGCGAAGATGTCGAAAGCCAACCCAAGAGTCATAGAACCACAGCTCGACAGCAAAATTCATAAAACAGAGTTGCTCATCGGGAAATATGAAAATGCAGCCCTCATAGATTCAAACCTCACGGACTCTTTCAAGTTCCCAACACTCAAATGGCAGGTGTATATGGAACATTATACCACAGAAGCCAAGCGTTCAACTAACAGAATTTTGCCAGAGTTCCAAGGCCTACAACAATCCTCCCTTCTGAACTTAAGAAATCTCCCAGTCTTCGGGACAACAGGACTGGCCATGCAGTGCACCAATTTCTTACTCAGCCGCATCCAGAATGGGTCCTTGTGGTTAAATAAGGAAATTCCCATCCATGCTGAGGATATCCATCGGCTCACAGGGCTTTCACAGAATGGCCCGGATGTATCGACTGCATGTCAGACCAATTCCAAATGAGCGAAGAAGTTGGGAGATGCCGACTATTATGAAAAATATGGCACATGATGGGGAGGAAAGGGAGCGAAGATGGAGCTTATCAACAAGCCCGAAATCAAGTTCACATGCTACCTCATTTCCAGTAAGACAATGAGGCACTACACAAAGGGAGAATGTACCCTGGATACTATTTCCATTGCAGAGCACTGTGTTTAGGGGGCTAAGTTGAACTGGTGCTCCTTCCTATTGAAGGAGTTGTTCGACGCATGCGAAGAAAATTACAAGCGGGCCACAAGCTTCATTTATGGGTATTTGATAGTTTCATTTTCCATGTGGAAGTGGCACACTCCCCTCGTCAGGCTACCAGTGGAAATAACAGAGGGCCAGCCTCTAGCAATGAAGTTCATCCCGTGGAAGGTGTCGGGTGATCCCAACACCAAAGAGGTCAACGCAGAGGCATTTTGGAGCTGTTATGGTTTAATGACAGACATGGTAGCAAGCCAACAGAGAGTGCCCAGGAACCTGCTGGATGAGTACAGCGAGCAAGTATGGCTCGGGGTCAGCCACAGGCATACTTTCCTCTGACCTACTTGCGTGCCAGAGGAGACATTTCACATGCGGCCGCTGAAGTTCCAACTCGAAGACATAGCCTTCCACAATGAAGTTTTTTCGTGGCTGGGGTTCGCGATGGAAATCCGCAATGGGGTACCCATATACAATTTTGATTAGATGCTACCACAGCAATGGCCTACCGAGACGAATGCGGAGACGGCACAATAGGACTACATCGTGTAGCTCGTCTCCCTCATTTGCCACCTAAACACTTAGGTACGCAGTTTTAATGAGGTGGCCAAGGTCATCTCAAGTGGTGCCGTTACTTTTCCTGTTTTCTCTGAGTTCTAGCTTTCTCAGTCCACATCACGTCTCCACACAACTTCCATCACCTCCCCCATCCTTGATGTTTTATTTACTTCTCCAAGTCCGATGATGACCCCGATGGGGGAAAAGAGCAAGTCCACCGAGCCCTTAGAAGATCCTCAGGCCAAGCGGGCCCAAACCATAGAGTCAAGTTCGGTGGTGGACCTCACTGAGGAGGATCCACCCCAGCCACCGAGTACAGGGGTGCCTATACAGGAAGAACCACCCATTGACCCCTCTGAGTTCATCAACATTCGGCTTTGGGCAGCAGGCTGAAGGCGCACAACAAGAACAGGGCATGGGGTCCAGTGGGGCGATGGAAATAGAGATAGTGATTTGCAATTGACTCAAGACGAGTCAAGAAACTGTGGTCGAGACCTGTTGGGGCCCTTTTTTTGAATTTTGAATAAAGAACAGATTTTTGGGTTGTGGAACGACACATGGCAGCCTTACCAAGCCGCAACTACGGTGAGTAGCGGAGCTACCGAGGTTGCAAGGGAAAAGGAGATAGATGAAGAAAGCGGATGCATGAGTGCAGACGAAGAGAAGATACAGTAGAAGACAGAGAGTAGAACTCATAGACAACAAGAGAGAAGCTGGAAGCAGCTGAAGAAGAATGCAAGAGGAACTAGCAGTTATGATGGCGGGTGAATAAATAGTTGTCACCCGGCCGAAAAGAGGAGAGACAAATGTAGAGCGATTGAAGAGAATCGAGCAGATGCTGCAGGAGAGATCCATTCCAAGCATGATATCTCTGTAGTTCCTAGGCTTCTCTTATCTATCTTTCTGTCCTATGAGACGTCTGTAACAGAATTGTACACCCTTCCCGTGGAAGCAATGTAACTATGGATCTGGCTGAAAGTTATCAATACACTTGCAGGTTGTTGTCTTATTATATGAGTTACATTCATGCATGATGTCTGTGATGCCTTAAAACTTTTATTTTCTTAATACCCGTTCACTCTTCTGAATGTTCTTGCGTACATGATGATGTTTATGCAATCAATTCTATATTATTCATGAGTTGCGGATCCTTCCACCACTATCGATCTATTCCCCTTCTACATGTGGTTATGGCATGCCTCGGGTGATACTCTCTGCTCTCCGGAGTAGGGTGAAAATTCCGGCGTGGTTATAGAATACAACGGATTCCCTAGTTGGCCCAAATCTCTGAACCTAGGTCTTGCCTGCGAGACCTGTTTCTTCGCCAACATCAGCTCACTATGCATGCAGGGATCGAGCTGCAGCATTCTTGCAGGGTTACTATGCACGTGAATAGATGCAATAGCTGTCGTCCGAGAGATGGAGGTTAAAAGTGTTGTGAGCTGGTGCATAGAACAGAACTATTGTTGCGGATAAGTCCATATCCCATCGCTGTGTGGCTACAGTTTTGAACTCAAAAAACGGCGTGGAAGACTGCTGTGCATAATTCTTGTGTGGATCGACCTGTGTGAAGATGTGATCTTCAACGAAGCGGAGGTTTGATGTCTGTGTGGCTAGTTTATTTGTCTCCAATCTATAAACATCAAGTTGTCTGATGTTTTACGGAATAATTAGTCTTTCGTTTGCTGTTATGTAAGCTGGTATGGCTTTTGTGTTGCCGTGAACTTTAAGATACACACCAGTAGCTATGTATATAAATCAATATCACGTGTTTGCTTCAGTTTGTACTATTCTGCATTTGTAAGGGCTGGATAAGGCTGCAAACACTTTTTTTTTGTCCGCCCATCTGAAATCGCTCCAATAGAATGGCTGCGCTTTGGTCGGGTTTAGACACTATGCGACAGCATGTTATTGCTCAATTTCTGGGGATTGTAGGTTGGCTGGATAAGATTTTGACTTATGCATTTGAACAATTATTGGTTGAGCCGAACACGCTTGTGATTATTCTAAACTGAAAGTTTTTGGTTGTGATGTATATGCTCTAATTCTGAAACATCAACGTTCTAAATTAGATCCTAAATAAAAAACATATATCTTTGTTGGATATGGTGGTGGGATTAAGGGATACAGGTTGTGGGATCCTACTACTCACAAGATCATCATTAACAAAGATGTTAAATTTGATGAATATTCGCTTGATAATCCAGATGTAGATAATAAATCGAAACAAGAAAATGTACCTAAGTTTCAACATATTCAGTTTGAAACCAGTTCAAATACTGATGATAGTAAAGATGAACAAGTTTTAGATGATGATCATGAAGAAGTTCCTATAGATAATAATCAACAAATTGTGGAAGAACCAGAAACATCTTTGAGAAGGTCCACAAGAATCAGACATCCTCCTAAAAGGTATGATGATTATGTTACTTCAGTTGCTTTAACCGCTAATGATGATGAACCTTTATGCTATCAACAAGTTGTAGAAGGTTCTAATAGTAAAAAGTGGAAAGAAGCTATGAAGGATGAAATGAAGGCATTAGACAAGAATGCCACATGGGATCTGGTGGAACTTCCTACAGATAGAAAAAATGTGGGATGTAAATGGGTTTAAAAATTGAAAAGGAGTGTTGAAGATAAAGGAGACAGGTACAAAGCGAGGCTGGTCGCAAAAGGTTTTTCTCAGAAAGCAGGAGTTGACTTTCATGAGATATTTTCACCAGTTGTTAAAATTGTTTC
Source organism: Pinus albicaulis (assembly GCA_034641835.2). Taxonomy (NCBI): domain Eukaryota; kingdom Viridiplantae; phylum Streptophyta; class Pinopsida; order Pinales; family Pinaceae; genus Pinus; species Pinus albicaulis. The sequence continues at coordinate 949,992,441 of CM076580.1, read as the reverse complement.
AATTCAGATTGTCTTAGCATTAGTTACTTTACTTGATTTAGAATTACAACAACTAGATGTTAAGACTGAATTTTTACATGGAGATCTAGATGAAGAGATTTATATGGAACAACCTAAAGGGTTTGTTCAAAATCGCAACAAGAAATTTTTCTGTAGGCTCAAGAAATCATTGTATGGTCTGAAGCAGTCACCTCGACAATGGTACACGAAATTTGATTCTTTCATGATGAGCCAAAGTTATATAAGAAGTGAATATGATCATTGTATTTACTTTAAGAAATTAAGTAATGACATATTCATTATCTTAGTGTTGTATGTTGACGATATGCTTTTAGCAAGCAAAAGCATAATTGAGATCAATAGGTTAAAGGCTCAGATGGCTAGGACGTTTGATATGAAATATCTAGGAGAAACAAGACAGATTTTGGGCATGGATATTTTCAGAGACAGGAGCAATGGTAAGCTGTGGTTATCACAATAGAAGTATATTGAGAAAATACTCTTAAGGTTTGGTATGAACAATGTGAAACCAGTTTCAGTCCCTTTAGCTTCCCATTTCAAGCTTTCTTCAAGTTTACGTCCTAATACAAATGAAGAAAAAGAATATATGTCTCGAATACCTTATGCTAATGCAGTATGAACTTTGATGTATGCGTTGGTTTGTACACATCCAGATATTTCACATGCAGTTGGGGTTGTCAGTAGGTATATGGAAAATCCAGGGAAAGAATACTGGTCAGCAGTGAAATGGGTGCTTCAGTATCTGAGAGGCACAAGTGATTATTGTATCACTTATGACCGAAGTAGTGAATTTGTTTGTGGATATGTTGATTCCGATTTTGCAGGTGATTTGGATAAGAGAAGGTCAACTTCAAGATGCGTCTTTACTCTTGCAGGTGGAGCTATTAGCTAGATGTCAAAGCTACAAAATATTGTTGCTTTATGCACTACAGAAGCAGAATACATAGCTGCTTCACATGCCTGCAGAGAAGCGGTTTGGTTGAAAGGTTTGTTTGGTGAGTTTGGTAGGTTTCAAGACAACCTTAAGTTATTTTGTGATAGCCAAAGTGCAATTCAATTGGCTAAAAATCCAGCCTATCATAGTAAATCAAATCATATACTTATAAAGTACCATTTTGTAAGACAGGTTATCACTGAACGGGGAGTCTCTCTTGAAAAAGTGCATACAAAGGAAAAATGTGCAGACATGTTCATGAAACTAGTTTTATTATAGAAGCTACGATGGTGTCTGGCTTCTCTTGGTTTACAAAGAAAATAAAAATAATAAAGGAACGAGGCATCAGGCTAATTGTTGTCAAGGTGGAGATTGTTGAGAATTTTTGTATATTAATTTGGAGAAAATCTCATAGATAATGCCAAAAATGGGTTTGTTCCCAAACTGATGGCATCAAATCAGCAAGAGGAGATATTTTATCCTATTATGTTTTGATAGAATTTATGATTCACTTTCTTTGCTACATCTATAAATTGTAAGCCTGTAGAGGAAAATATATATGAGATGTGAGGTGTGTGGAAGAGGAAGTGCAGATGTGCAAATCTGTTGTTGTAATCTATTGTTGATGAATAAGATTTTCGGTACCTCTGTTTGGTGGATGTAGCCCAGATTGGTTGGGTGAACCACGTTAATCTGTTGTCTCTATTTTATGCTGTGTATGATTTAATTTTGTTTTCTGCTGTGATTGACTCTGATAGATGGTGGGTCAATGATCACAACTCACTTTCACAATGGGAAGATGTTGCACTAACATTAAGAGCTAGATTCCAAGAAGCTTCAGGACCACAATTAACTGAGAAGTACTAAGGAGATTCTGACCCCATATAACATTAAAGGAATTGTGAGTATAATTGGAAGAAAGGAGGGTATCCAGAATCTCTATGGATACACAATTTCATACATTCACTAGACACATTTCCTCAGGCTTGGTATTTGACAGAGGAAAAGAAGAGAGGAACCGGCACTTGGCAAGAAGTTGTGGAAAAGTTTACACAATGTTTTTCTTTTAAGGGAGAAAAAAAACCAGTCACAAATGCACTCCAAGCCATTAGAAGAGCCCTATTCTTTCCAAAGATTTAGGAGGATGAATAACTATCGCTCTCAGAACATAAAATAAAATAATTAGTAGCATGCAAACGGATAGATAGTGAGATGGATGATGATGACTTAGATAATCTCCGACACTTATACTTTGAAGAGAAAGAGGGGGAGCGGGATATACAGGAGGAACCAACCATAGAAGGACTGCACCTATTACCCTTGAATACTAAGAAGCTGAATATTGGAAGCACGGAGAAACATAAAATCGCATCTATCGGAGACTACTGGGATACACAAACAACCAAGGAAATATTCGACCTATTACAGGAATATGAAGATTTATTCCCATATTCAGCAGCAGAGTTAAAGGGAATAAAAGGGGACATGGGGGAAATGTGTATAGTCTTAAAGCTCGATGCAAGACTAGTGAAACATAGGCCTTACCACCTAAATCCAAGGGTAAAGGAAAAATTTAAAGCAGAAATAGATAAAATGCTGAAAGCAGGGCTCATTTTTCTAGTGGAGGAAGCAGAGTGGGTCAGTCCCATTGTAATACAAAGAAAAAGGAGAAATCTGAGATTAGAGTATGTGTGGATTACAGAAGCCTCAACAACACATGCATATATGATCCATTTCCTACTTCATTTAGTGATGAGGTTCTCGACAATGTGGCAGGAAACGAAGCCTATTCATTCACAGAGGGATTCTCAGGATATAATCAAGTGAGAATAGCAGAAGAAGAAAAAAGCAAGACCACTTTCAAAACCGAATGGGGATCATTTGCATACCATGTCATGCCCTTTGGACTGAAGAATGCGCCAGCAGTGTTTTCACGAATAGTGATAGCAGAATTCAGCAACTATATCCATAAGTTCCTAGAGGTATACATGGATGATTGGAAAGTTTATATTTTATTGAAGAATCATGCAAATTTACTCAGAATAATGTTTGACAGATGCAAATAACTCCAAATGTCCCTCAACCTCAAGAAATGCATCTTTGCAGTGCCTTTCGAGACACTTCTAGAAATTAAAGATTTAAGCGCGGTTCGATTGGCGCAACTATATGGCAAGTACTGCAAGGATGGGTGAATGGCGCATGCTTGAAGCCTTATCATGAGTAAGTTCCAATATTTTTTTCAAATAAATCTTGCAACCGAGAGAATTCAATAGGGTAGAATAGAAATAGATAGAGTCAATAACTCTCTTGCACCCGAGATGAGACATAGAATAGGAATCCCAATAAAATGACATCACAATAACGCAAAGAGTAATTCCACCTGTTGCGATGTGGAGACCACAACACAACTAATTGTGGTCCGCGGGGGGGGGGGGGGGGGTAGCGTCTAACGTGTCATCCGTGTCAAAAAGCCAAGCGTGTCAAGTATCATTCCATCATAATAACCCATCATACCGTCGTCAGTCCGTAGGGTCACCCGAATTTGAAAATTAACTGCCATAATTAGTAACTCCGTGCCGTAATAAATTTTCCATATTAAGACGTAATCATTACCCATCACGTCTACCCAAATCCTGAAGCCATAGTTAGCAATGCCAAAATACACCTCACCGCAGTAACTAATCACACGATTATAACCGCGTGAGAGACAGAAAAAAATTAATTAGCTATGGGGTCATATCAACCTCATTCGTGCCGGTTACATTACTTAACCCGCATGAAAGAAGAAAATCACCAGAATGACAGAAAATTCTGAGTTAGAACAAACAGAAACAGTTACAGCAACAAGTGAAATTTCATTAAAGGAAATTCAAAGAGACAGTCCAGCAGCAGGAATTCACAGCAAGAGATGAGAAATGACACTCCAGGTATATATAAGAAGAATGGATATGACGAAGGTAGCAACAACAATCATCGAGCCTGAGTTCGATGAGAGAATTCAGAGGATAGAATCACTGAATGGAAAGTATGACAATGCTTCGTTAATTGATATAGATTTCACACACTCCTATCAATTCCCAGTGATGAAGCGACAAGTATACATAGAAAATTATGCCATAGAGGGAGGAGGGGAAGCAGCAAGGAAGAATCCAGAGTTCAAAGGTATCCAAAGATAAAAAATAATAAACCTTAGGAGCCTCCCAGTGTTTGGAACAACAAGAGTGACAATGATGTGTACGGAATTCTTACTGAAAAGAGTCCAGAACGAATCGTTATTGCTGGGGAGAGAAATACCTTTACATGCATAAGACATTAGTAGACTTACTGAATTATCAGCAAAGGGGAAGGATGTCTCAACGACATTCTAGAATGTGTCCAAGAGAGCCAATAAGTTAGGGGACTGTGATTATTATAAGAAGTATGAGACCAAAAGAGGAGGGAAGGGAGCAAAGATAGACCTCATAAACAATACAGTATTTAAATTTGCCTACTATCTAATAGCAGGTAAGACAATGAGGCATTACACCAAAGGTGAATGTACCCTTGACACCATTTCAGTCATGGAACACTACATCTAGGGAGACCAGCTAAACTGGTGTACCTTCATAATGAACGAACTATTAGAGGCTTGTGAGAATAATTATGGGCGAGCCACATGAGTCATTTATGGCTATCTCGTTATGGCATTTGCCATGTGGAAATGGACTCACCTAGGGGTAAGGAAACTCACAAAAATCACAAACGACTAGCCAATGGCATTAAGGTTTACGCCCTGGAGAATATCAGGAGATCCCAGCACCAAGGAGGTCAATGAGGAGGATTTATCATTCTAGTACATGTAGATGGTGGATGTGGTGGTGAGAAAACAAAGGGTTCCGAGGAACCTGTTGGACAAATATTCTTCGCAGATATGGTTCGGGGTAACCCACAAGAAGACATATATCAGACCTAGTCGCATGGATGAAACCACGTTCCAAATGAGGTCGTTAAAGTTTCAAGTAGAATAAAAAGCCTTCCACACTGAATTTTGTTTGTGGCGAGGAGTTGCGATGGAGGTCAGAAGCGGAATACCTCACTATTCATTCGAGGCAATGTTGTCGAAAGCACTCCTAGGGGAGATACCAGAGGAAACATCGAGGAGAATTTCTCAACTGTAGCTACGACCTTTACTAGACCAGCTGGAAACAAGGGTGAAGGGCTTCAATCTAGTAATACAAACCCTCATAAGTGCTTCTACTGTGTTTCCTTCTTTTTCTGATTTCCAGTCTTCGAATTCTGCATCATCATCCACAACAACCCCTATCATCACTGCCCTACCTTCCACCATGTTCAACTCACCCCCAACAACCAAAATCACCCCAATCTATAAGAGCAAGGCACCCAAACCCCTTGTAGATGCACCCAAGCCCAAGAAATCAAGAATTATGGTGCCTGATAAAATAGTTGACCTCATTGAGGAAGATCAGATCCAACTTATAGATACAAGAGTACCAGTTCGAGAAGAGCCAGAGGTTACTGCCCAAGTAACCTCCGTGCTACCTGTGTTTGATTCGTCCTCGGTTCTAAATGTTCAGATATCGCATCCACCTCATACTAACAACTCACCACCTCATACTGAAAATTCATCACAACATACTTTATTTACTTCCAAAGACCAATCCACCTGCACTTCATCCACCTCAGCGACTATCTCAGACCCAGTAAAGCTAAGAAACAAGAAAAATGGGGACACCGAGGCAGAAGTTAACTTGAGTATGGCCAAGGTACCCGAGGTTAACCAACCTTTGGTGTGGTAGGGCATTTTCCTAGAACTATTAGTTCAAGTAAGCTCTTTTACTGCAGATACAACGCCCTTGCCAACAGAGTTGAACCCATTTCAACAAGCCAACCTAATACTACAACAAATTCAACTGACCACTAGTATGAATAACCTAGAACCTCAGCTGCCACAACATAACCAACCAACATCCCCTCAGAAGCACCTAGAGAGATCAATCGCCAGTGGAAAACCCCTCAGAGAAAGACAACCAACCCAAGAAATATCAGGCGCTGAGGGCATGCAAAGCTGGGGGGCTGGCCAGTTGTACAAGTTCATTCAAAAAGAAGCACAACAAGCAGAAGGTTTGCACAACGACCTCCAATAGAGGTTCGAGCAACAACAACATAAGGTCATCATGCTTAGAAGAGCACAATCATCTCAAAGGGGAAAAGGATAATCTATAGGAGAAGTTGGAAAAGGTAACATAAATATTCAAAGACCTCTGGCCAATAGTAATTGCCCAGGATAACAAAATTCCAGAGGACATATCGGCCTGCTCCATGGTCAAAAGGTCTATCCGAGTGAAAATGACATATGAAAATGTTAGCAGAGAAAACCAAGAGCTTAAAGAAATGCTAGCTGCCAGACCAACATTACCAGACCCTGCCGTGGCATATGCTGAGAAGGTTACCGAGAAACAGAAGAAGGCAACCAGAATGAAGGAAACCCTGGGGACAATAATCAAAGAGGCCTACAACCTACTGAAGCATTTTCATGAATGCTCTAACTCGTTAACAATGAAATCCCACCCAATCTCAGCATAAATTCAGAAAATTTCCCAAGAGATCAAATAGCCCACTGATCCAGTTGGCATAACCCAACTGTACAACCAAGCAGAGGTGCTGGAAACCAAAATCCAAAAGATAGAAGAACACTCTGCTGCCACAAAGCAGTTCCTCAGAGAGCTACAAAAACCGGTCAAGCAGAAAGCAGAGGCGATGCAACAGATGGCGGCTAAAGCCGAGCCGAAGATACAGAAAGTATTCAGCAAACTACTGCCAGTGTCAGGTGAAACTGAGGGTGAAAGAGTCGCCACCCAGATCGAACAGTTAATTAAAGAATGGCAATAGGAAATCAATGAGTTCGCAGAACTCAAGTCTTCAGCATTGAGAAAGGTTCTAGAGTTGGGGCCTTTGTTTGGACAGAGTGAAGAAGCAAAAAAGACAAAGTCAGCCTCCGAAGCATACAGACCAACAGAAGCCCCAACAACAGAAAAATATTAACTCAGGACGAGTCAATAGCGTGTGGTCAGGGCCTGTTGGGGCCTTTGTTTTGAAAAATAATTTTTTTTGAGTTGCAGAGAACAGGTGGCAGAGCGCAATCAAGGTAGACAGGGATTTTTCACGGTTGCGGAAAGCCAGAAGATAGGTGGCATGGTAGTTGCGGAGAATAGTGAAGATGGCAGATATGGGAGACAAGGACAATCAACAGAACTCCTAATAATCAAGAAGAAGTGGCAAGCAACAGAGCAGGAAAAGAGGAAAGACCAGGGATAATTTTAAGAATGGAAAATTATCTTGAAGTTTAAAACGTTGGCGAATTTCACTAGTCCCTAATATGTGAACTATAAAATTCTATTGATATGTTGTAAAATTATTCAAATTTATAATGATTTTATATATAGTATCTATATAATGTTGGCTATTTTTAAGGTAAAATAAATTTATATTGTAAAATTTGGGTGAATCATTTTTACAAAAAATGGAAATTGGCGAATCTTTTTTTTGGAAAAAACATGGAAAATTAGCCCACCTACGAATATTAGCCCCTAAAATTTTCCATGGGAAAGACTGACAGTCACATTGGCAGAAGAGCAAACATGCAGTCATCCAGCGTAGATGAGTTAGTTAGTCAGTGCAGTAGAAGGTCGATAGGGAGAGAGCAGAGCCATAGGAGAGCTCTGTGAGAACTCTGTTGTACTGAATCACACCATAATAGACTTCGCGGAGTGATGTATATTGTTTTGATATTGATAATGAAGTATGGTTATTGTTGTGTGTAACGTTATGAGTTGATTGTTAATCATTTGCTTAATATGAATGTATGCCCAGTTTTAAATTTTAATTCTACATGCTTGATGAGTAATAATGTATATAGAGATGCAAGATTTATTTGTTGCTCCAAGTTTACTTAGTTGTTCTTCATAGTTATAATCGTTCGATACATGATCTATCTCGTAATCTTACTAAGGTCACGACACGCCTCGGGTGAGACGCTTTGCTCTTTGGAGTAGGGTGAAAATGCCGGCGTTGTGCTAGACTACTACAGAAACCTTGTTGGTCTCTATCCTAAACCTAGGTCTTTCCTAGAGACCTCCTTTTTTGCCAACATCCAACATCTATCGTTTGTATAATAGTATCCAAAACTCCTTCACTAGCCCCATACTAAGAAATTATACATTCCATTAAAGAAAACTCTTTGCATAAATTCCTTCGAATATGTAGATGTATGATTTTTCCTTGAGGATATCACATTAATCTTGTCATACCTACTAATTGGTGAGCTTAATATGTACTTCCCCTAGGTGTTGAGAATGAGATCACATGGACTGGATTTAAGGGATTAGAAATGAAAAAATTAAGATTTATTTCTTTTCTCAAATATTCACTAATAGCATAACATATCTTGATCGTTTGTCATACTTTTTTCAATACATGTACATTTCCATAACGATAAAAGTTATTGATTTGCACATAGGATGAGCCATCCTTTGGAAGGATTTGTTACAATCTCATCAATTCCTAATGAAATCACTATATTGATAGCTTGTTGAAACCATGAAATTTTGAGTTGATCCAAGATATGTGATGCATATGTGAGTTTGAAGCCATTTATTAATATGCTAATAAGCATTTTAATGTCTAGATTTGGTAAATGGAATGAAAACTTCCATAATTTTACTCAAAATTAAAACAAACCATATTTCAATTGTGTAAAAGATGTGTATTCATCCACCAGATTCTCACACATTCGATTTTCAAAAGTGTCTTAGTTAGTTTAACATTTATTTTCTACATAACCAATTAAATTTGGATGAAGACTTTACTAATACATTACAATTTGCAAGCATTAATAATCTTCTAAAAAACAATATGACCATTAATAAAACTAGCACAACCACATTAGTGAATCCGGTTGATATAAACTAAATACATCATTTTCCATCATTTAGACTAATACTAATACTAATATTATTTATATTATAAACCTTATTTTTATTAATAATATTAATAATTTTATATTAATATTAACATTAATATTAAAATCAATGTTTAATAATAATAATAATCCATGTTTAATAATAATAATAATAATAATATTATTATTATAAACCTAAAATAATAAAAAACTAATATGATTAAAAAGAGTGATCCAACCCACATTTCAAGAGCCATATGATTAAAAACAATTATCCAACTCACATTTATATAGCCACACCAAATCCAATGATACCAAATGCCAATGTCACATTTCATAAATAATATTGTTCCAATGATACCAAAAGCCAATGTCACATTTCATAAATAATATTTTAATAAATTACAAGGATAGCCATGTTTCACAATTTTTTTTTTAATATATTAAAGAGAAATAAATTTTAAAAAACTAAAAAACTATTAGCAAACTTTTCATATTATTCATTAGATCTTATATTAGATGATATTCACTCGTCTTGCAATCTCAATCATTTAATTTATTGAAAATATAATTTTTCAAGCCTAATTTCAATATAAACTACACTTAATTAGTTTATATTTCTACTATAATAACAATTAATTTAAAAAAACAAATTCTCAAATATAAAAGTGTCTCTTCTCAAATATAAATCTATTTTTTATAAAGAGTTTACTGTATCAATCTAGTACTGCTGACTACATCCTAATTAGTTTAAGATATATTTTTTATATAGCCAATTAAATTTGGATAAAAAATTTACTATTATATTACAATTTGCAAGCAGAAATAATTTTTTAAACAACAATATCGTTATTAATAAAATTAATTCATATTTTTATTAAAATGTCAATTAATTCTTAAAAAAAACAATTCTCAAATAATATAAGACAATGTATTCCGGCATCAACCATCATCCAGATCTATATAGTCAAACGTGTCCTAACTTGATAATCCCACTTTAATAAAAATGACAATTAATTAATTTACAAGAACAATTCTCAAATAATATAATATAAGACAGTGTATTCCAACATCAACCATCATCCATTTTTCTTATAGAGTCATTAATGAGTCAGGTTGTTTATGCTCATCCCGTTGTACAATTGTATTTGTTTAGATCTAACTGTAGGTATATATATTTTTTTATTTTAATGATTTTATAGATTGAGGAATAAAACTGTATATGCTCATTCCATCATATTTGTTTAGATTTAATAGTGGACATATATAATCTTAATGTATTAATGATTTTATATATTAAAAAATATATATTTCTGACTGATAAAATAAAAATAGTGAAGAAACACGAAACTAGAACATATATTCTATTTTATTATTGCAAAATCACAGATCAAGATGTTTTATTGGAGCCTAGACAGTCGAGACTCGAAGAAGAATGGCAAAATCACGGAAAACACATATTTATTTCGAGCGAGACAAAGAAAGTTGACGGCTGCAAGACGTCTTGAATTGCAGTTTTTTTTTTTTTTTTTTTCTTTTTTTTTTTTTTAAATATTAGGAACATATCATAATTTGGTTATTCAATTAGTGTGAGGATAATAATTTTTAATTGCTATTCTGTGAATGTAGGTTAACTAAATACCTTTATTCAAAGAAATTTATATCATTTGGAATGAACCATTCTAATTTTCCCATATCTAAAGAGAAAGAGAAAGCAAACTCTTAACTAAGTTGGTTCAGAGGATTATTATTAAATCCTTCAACGTCTTTTTTTTTCAACAGGAGAAAAATCGTTGTTTTGGAATTAATTCATGGTCAAAACAGTCCAACATCCAGATACATGAGCGGCTGAGGGGGAGATAGCCAGTCTCGGCAGGAGAGAGGAAATTCCCGATCAGGCATAGGAAAAAAAAACAACAGAGTATAGATCCTCAGCATACATAGTCGTGAAACCATACAGGCTCACCAAAGCAGACAGAGCCCAACAACAGATACTGGCACCCTGGCGCTGAAGGAGGAAAAATACATAGTAACGATGGTACCAAATAAAAAACATTATACTACTGACCATTGTGCAGATACATCACATAAATGATATCAAGTGCAGTAACGAGAGGCAGACAAGCCAGGGCGCTGTAGCCAAAAATACGACCGAGCAAGAAGGATGTACAGACATGCATCGAGAGCTAAACAAATACAGGAGCAGGTGAAAGCATCATATCATAGCATCCCAAAAAAAAAGGAGAGAGCCGAATAGCCTACAAAGGGAAGGAGTAGGAGGTCTTGGCACTGTTTTCGCTGATATATGTGACCGAGATGAAACCAAAATCATGTGTCAGCCCAAGTTTTGAGAGTTTGTCTGCCCTGCTGTTCAGCTCTCTGTAGATATGGTGGGTGGCAGTCCTCTGAAATTGAGAGAGAAGGTGGGTAATACGTTCGACCCATCCACATAGATGAGGGCTTCGGAGAGTAGTCCTGCCCGAGATACCTCCAATAACCACCTGTGAATCCCCATATATATCTATGCAAGGGATTCCAAGGTGGAGAGCCACAAGGAGACCGCTCCACACGGCAAGTAGCTCAGCGTTGTTGTTAGTGCCGGGGCCGCCATTCCAGGAGATGTTGTAGCGCTCCCCATTATCCAATTTAAGCCAGGCACCACAGCCACAAACCCCCTCCTGCTGTGCACCATCGAAAAAGAGTGCCGGTATGTTGACCTCGTGGGGTCTATACCTGATGGACAGGTCCTTTATGTTCTCGTCCGGAGCAGCAGGAGTTTGTAACCATTCCAGAGTCCGCCGGTACATCCTGTGGGGCTCCCATCTCCCCTCATTGAACAACATATTGTTCCTGGAGCGCCATACCTCCCAGCAAACATAGAAGGGCAAAGCTTTGAGCCCAACACCCTTGGAAGCCCAAAATTCATAAGCCTGAGTCTGAGACTGAGGATACCAAGATGGATAGCCAGCCCAGTGAGAAATCAATTCCCAAAATCCCAAAACAGGTTTGCATTCAAAGAATAAATTGGAGACAGATTCCAGCTGTTGTTTGCAAATGATACAGCAACCCGGTCCGATCATACCTCTCTTTTGGAGATTCTCCCACGTGAGGATCCTCCCTTTCCAGAGAAGCCAGTTGAAAAGCAGGATCTTGTGGGGAATACTCCACTTCCACGCCTTTGTGAATCCAGGAATAACATTAGGGGAGGAGGCTTCAACAATCAGGTTCGTATACAGGTCTTTTACTGAGATGTTGGTGCCATTATAAGACCCGCCCCACACAATCCTATCACCAGCTGGCTGAAAAAAGAAGCCCGCCCCCTGGAAAACAACGATGGTGTTAAGCCACGAATCCCTGTCCTCATCCTGTAAGCCAAGACTCTCAAAAGTCTTCCAGACAGGAGCACCGTTTTCCCAATGAGAGATGAGGTCCGATATGAAAAAGAGCCCTCTATGTGACAGCCTGTGGATGAAGTGCAGGTCAGAGCCTTGTTCATATGAAGCGCCCAAAATGAAGGGGCACGAGATAGGGATCCTCCTCCCATCGCCAAGCTTCAACGTCAACATCATAATAAAACATAGACAATTAGCATAGACTCTTAATTGAGGCGCTCGCAGGGCTATGGTCTAGTGGCCAGTGGACGCACTGTTAAAGCATTCTTGCTGTTAAGCAAGTCATGAGTTCAAGTCTCGTCTTATCCGCTCTTACAGGCTAGACAATTTCCTGAGAAGTTATAGTGGTAACCGGAAGATTGAACCCTGCACCTGTGAACGCTGCCTGAAATTGCCAATCCTTCTAACTAATATATATATATATATACACTTAAAATTGAAGCGTATGTCCATTTTAATGTCGCGTATCGATTAAGCATGGACATAAACTAGTGAAGAAGTCACTCTGGATTATGCCATGTCTCTTTGAGATCAGTCTCAGCTTGGGCAGTATCAAATCATTTTGTAAACTTTGATCAAACAATGATGCGTTTAGGGAGTGGATTACTCTGAGATTTGGTAGAATTACTTAATATTTTAATTAATTTTGCTTAAACAATGATGTTTTAGAAAAATGTAAAATACCCTTTGTTGGAAGCACAATAACTATGAAGAGTAAAGCGACGACAATTTTTTAATTAATTTTTTTCCAAACGATTATCTGGTTTTCGTAGTGGACAGTAAACTAATAAATGTGACGCCATAGTCGACCACCATTAAAGAGGGGTCCGTCTGCCCTTCATCCCAATAGTTGTTTTTTGCTCCTTTCTTTTAATTCAAGAGTTTCAGTTGGTTAATTGAATTTATTTTTGGAGATAGGGGATAGATTATTATGTTTACTATTCAAATTTTATTCTAATTAGTGTCTATATAAAAATATTATTATAATAATTTTTAAAATTTAATTCTAATTAGTGTCTATATAAAATATTTTATTATAATAACTTTTAAAATAATTTAATTTCTTAATTGAACTAATTTGATATTATTATAATAAATTTTAAAATAATTTAACTGGTTAATTGAACTTATTTTTGGAGTTAGAGGATAGATTATTATCTTCACTATTTAAATTTAATTCAGGCCTTTTATATAATGAGTTTATATATAAATATATTATTATAATAATTTTTAACTATGGTTTTAATTGGTTAATTGGAAATATTTTAGAGTTAGGGATAGATTATTATCTTCACTATTCAAATTTAATTTTGGTTACTTATATAATGAATTTATATAAATTATATTATTATAATAATAATCATAATAATTATTATTATTAGATCAGGAGGTAACTCCACAAAATTCCAATAAGCTGTCTATACTTTGTTGCATCCTTGAATTCCTTCCCTTCAATGGATGCGAGCTTCAAGTTTTGTTCCATTGGAGTGGTTAAGGAATTGCATTCATCCATGCCAAACTTGTTCAAAAGATCTCCAATGTACTTCTTTTGAGAAAGAAATATAAATTTAGGATGTTGAGTTATTTCAATACCCAAATAGTAATGAACATAACCCAAATTAGTCATTTCAAAACCTTTATTCTTTTCTTTCTTTATGGATGCAATATAACTTTCATTGTTCCCTGTCATCAAAAGATCATCTACATACACCACAAGATATACAACTATTTTTCCAACTTTCTTAACAAACAAGGTTGCATCATCAAGATCAAAATGTTTGAAGTCAAGTTTTAGAAGATGCTCAGTTCATTTCTCATACCAGGCTCGCACTTGAGGCCATACAAGGATTTTATAAGCTTGCATACTTTGTGTTCTTGGCCCTTCACAACAAATCTTTCTGGCTGGAACATAAAAACTTTCTCCTTTATATCTCCATTCAAAAAGGTGGCTTTTACATCCATCTGATGGACTTTCCGTCCCTTCTATGTTGCTAGGGCAAAGAGAGTCCGGATGGTGGCCCATTTTACTATGGGAGAAAAATTTTCTTCATAATTGACCCCTTCTTTCTGTGCAAAACCTTTTGTCACAGGCCTAGCTTTGTGCTTGTCAAGTGAGCCATCTGCTTTGTACTTGTTCTTGTAGACCCACTTACAGCCAATTGGTTTGGTTCCCAAAGGAGGATCAACCAGCTTCCAAGTGCCATTCTTTATCAAGGAATCATACTCCTTTTGCATCACTTCATTCCATTCGTCATGAGAAGCAGCTTCTTTGAAGGAAGTTGGTTCATGATCTGTAGAAAAAATCAATTCACAGTTATAAGAAATATCCATATCAATAGGTGAATCAGAATTATCTACATCACCTTCGTTTTGTCTAGTGGAACTTCTTGTTCCTATATTTCCAACCTCATCGAGACAAACGTTTTCTAGTGTCTTTGTCAGCCATTTGGGGGGACCTTTCTGAGATGGCCCAGGGTGCTCATTTGATTGAGTTGGAATTGAATCAAGATTCATTCTCTCAATTCTGTCAATCACATCGTTGAAGGTGTCATCCATGGTTGGTTCTTCAGGTGGGGGAGAAAGTGCTTCGGGAAATGATTCCAAAGATTGATTCAGTATAGGAATCCTCCCTTCAAGATGTGGAATCTGATTATCAAATTCTTGAAAATACTTTGCATGTGTGAATCTGTCCAGGCGATTAAGTTGCCGCTCAAAAACATTGTCAATCTTGGAAGATTCAAGGAATATGACATCTCTTGCTATTACAAACTTCTTATTGACTTCATCATAGAGATGATATCCTTTAGAGGTATTGGAATACCCCAAGAAGATACATTTTCGACTTCTAGCACCAAGTTTATTCCTTTGTACCTTGGGTATCAAAGCATGACAAGTGGAACCAAAGACCCTGAAATTCTTTACCAAAGCAATGTAGCCATGCCATATTGCATAAGGAGTTTTGTTTCTGATTGAATTTGAAGGACACCTATTCTTTATGTATACAACATATAGAACTACATCAGCCCAAAACATCAATTTTACATTCTTAAAAAACATCATGGAGTGAACCATATTTAAAATTGTCCTGTTCATTCTTTCAGCTACACCGTTCTGTTGGGGATTATAGGGCACAGTTGATAGATGTTTGATCCCACGTTGACGAAGATAATTTTCAAATTCATTTGAAGTGTATTCTTTTCTATTATCAGTACGTAAAGAGCCAATATGAGTTTGTGCATCATTTTAAATCCATGCATGAAAATTATTGAATGTTTGAAAAGCATCAGACTTGTTCTTCAATAAGTAAACCCAACACATTCTGGTGTAATCATCAATAAATGTCATCATATATTTATTTCCATTTGCAGAAGCAACAGGCATAGGGCCACATAAATCTGAATGAATAAGCTCAAGTTTTCTATGTGCTCTGGAATGTGAATCATGAAATGGTTGTTTGATATGCTTTCCTATAATACAAGCATCATATTGCTTAAGTTTCCTAGGAATTGTAGGCAGTCCATTAACACCATTTCTCTTCAACAATCGAAGGTTGTCATAGTTTAAGTGTCCAAATCTAGCATGCCCTAAAATACTTGATGGGAATGTACCTTCATCATGATGTGAACTAAATGCAAAGTTTTGTGCATGAGTAGAGGATCCTTCCAGCTTCAAGAGTCTTCCTTATTCTATTCCCTCCATGACAAGTGAACGATCTGATGCTTTTCTGAACTCAACCTTGCCATCAAACATGTGAATGGAGTGTCCTTGCTGGCGGATGTGGACCAAGGACAACAAGTATCTCCTCAACTCAGGGAGGTATAGAACCTCATGTAGAAGATGATCTGGAAGACCAAACGACTTAAGGCTGATTGTGCCAAGCCTTGATGGCTTGAGTTTGGATTTATCTGTGAAGTATATTGCTCCATCAACTTTGTCAGTAAATTATTCAAAAAAATCTTTTCTAAATGTCATGTGACATGTTGCTCCTGAATCTAGCAACCAATCATTTCTCCAAGAAGTAAATGAAACATCAAACAAGTCTTCAGTTACTCCATTGTTACAATGTGCTATAACAAAATGAGCGGATTCAGGTGCTTTACCTTTGTCTCTATCATTAGTTTTATCTTTTTCCTGATTCCTTTGCTGCTCAATTTTATCCCAAGGTATCTTGCATGTAGATGCATCATGCTAGTCTTTATTGCAGCGTATGTAATGAAGATTAGATTTTTCAGTTTGAGTTTGTTTGCCCCCCCTTCCTCTAAAATTTCTTCTTCCTCTTCCTCCTCGACCACCTCTTCCTCTGGAAGAATCTTGAGCATGACTTTTCTCTTTATGTGCAAAACATATAGCTTCTTTAGAAGTCAGAGGGGTGGTCATCTTTCCAAAAGCTTTCTCTCTTTCTGCAAACTTTTTCTCAAGGGACTCAAAAGTGATTTTTACAAGGTTTCCACTTGCTTGCAATGACTCAAGATAATTTGAGAAAGTGGGATACAAAGCCTTAACATATGCTATGAGAGATATGTCAACATCTTCACCAATGCTCTTAATGTCATGCATGATAGATCTTACTTTCGAAGCTAAAGCAAGAGGATCATCATTTTTCAATTCAAGACTGAACAACTTAATCATTAATTGAACAATTTCAAGTTCTGAATCTGAGTCATAGAGTTCTTTTATCTTGCTCAAGGGTTGATAGGAATTTGAAAATGGTGTAATATGGCGACTCACCTTCATTTACGGAAGCTGCAATCAAGGCATAGGCCTTGCAGTTCTTGTTTTCCCAAATGGAGATCTCCTTATCTGAAACGGGCTTTGCTGGTGGAAGGTCATCTTCTCCTTCACAAATTCCTCTCCACAGCTCATTAAAAATGAGTGTGTGTTTGATTTTCTGAGACCATTCATGATAGTTCTCCTTGCCGGAGAGAACAACTCCTATAATAGATATGAGAGAATGCATTCTTTTGAAGGAAAAAAAAATACTTTGCTGGGTAAAAACTCAATTCTGGTTTCAATTCTACAATTTTTTTCTTTTTTTTTTTTTAAATTGGGAAAACAGAGGTATTATCTGGGGGAGGTGTTTTCTGGGGGAGGTGATTACTGGGGGAGGTGATTTCTGGGGAAGGTATTCTCTGGGGGAGGTGATTATTGGGAAAGGTATTTCTGGGGGAGCCCAATCTATAAAAGAAATTAAACTTATAACATTGGCCAAATTAAAAAACAGGAACACAAAGTCTGCGTGGGATGGGAGGGAGGGTCGAGTGGCCATGAGAGGGGAGGGGAGGGTGGAGCGAGGGGGAGTGGCTATGAGAGGGTGAGTGGGGGTGCGGATGGTTGGGGAGGGTGAGGGAGCAGGGTGGAGAGGGTGCAGTGAGCAAGGTGGGGAGGGGGTGGGGTGAGGTGAGGGGCAGTATGTTGTGCGAGGGGGCCGAGGGGTGAGAGCGTGTGAGGGGGTGTGTGGTGTGAGCGAGGACTGTGAGATGAGTAGCGTGGGTGGGAATGAGTGAATGGGAATGGGAGTTCTCACAAAACAATAAAAAAAATGTATAGAAATTTGTAATTTGCATAGGAATTACAGTAAAGTTAACTGTGCTCAGAATTTGAGCAGAAATTGCACATTAGAGGCAGAGTGTGCAGAGAAAAAAAATGCAAAATTTTCCAGAATGCATAATGGTAGGAGCAAAAAACGGAATGCACAATGACAATATGCAGAAATGCAGAGCATGAGGGAGTTACACCAAAGGCAAGAGTGACAATAATTGGACTGGCTCTAATACCATGTAGAGGTTTTCCGTTACACCAGAACTCGCACGTGTTGGTAAACTTCCAAACTGGTAACTAGGATCCCCGGGGTGGAAATTATGGATTCCATAGAGGTGCAGTGATTACTCCAACAATTATTATCTAATTTTAAGGTCACGGCAAGTCAGGCACTAAATTGGTGTATGAGACCCCCGTGTTTGTGGGACAAGGGATCCACCTCTTAAATTGGTGTATGAGACCCCCTTGTTTGTGGGACAAGGGACCCACCTCTCAAATTTTATGAGACCCCCTTGTTTCTGGGACAAGGGAACCACCTCTACCGAAATTGGTGTATGAGACCCCTTATTTGTGGGACAAGGGACCCATTTCCATGCATAATTGGTGTATGAGACCCCCTTGATTGAGGGACAAACCCCTTTGTTTGTGGGACAAGGGAGACTCCCTTGTTTGTGGAACAAGGGACCCACCTCTGCGCAGTGATTTCACTGCTAAGTCTACAAAGCATACATGCTCTACCCTCTCTGGTTTTTATCTGGTGACCTCTTACGAGCAAACACATGCTCTTAACCATTAGGCCCACTCAATATATGAGTTAATTTGCATTATATTAAAATAGTAAAGTATAGCATTTCATCTATCATCATTGAGTATAGTATACAATATTACATTTAATTTATTTATTTTTTTTAAATATAATTTTGAAACTTAAAAATATTTCAAATTTCAATTATTTTTAAAAATAAATATATAAAATAATTATAAAAAATTCATTGGTAGTTTTTTTTTAAACTATTTCATTTTGAGTTTCTCATTAAAATATAGACCCTAAAATTAAAGTAAATTTTAATATTATTTTTTTAATTAGATTTAAAAATAAAGAAAATTGAAGAAGAAACCTTTACTCAAGAAGTGCTTTGACAATGTATTCTATTATTGAAAGAGTCATTTGGAAGACTTGCAATGTACTCTATAATAGATTGTTTTAAGCCCACATGGAAGTCGGCTTTTATTTATTTAGGAATGCATTGATCATGAGCTTATTGTTATAATCTCTTTGGGTGTAACGACAACCACCTCAAGGTGTCCAATTTCTTCCAAGTTAAGTAGCCCTCATGGGAATTTAATCTTTCTCAATGGTGAAAAACTTTATACTCTTTTAAGTTTTGGCCCTCCAAGTTTTCCCACAAATGGAAGTGGGATTTTATCGACTTAGGTGTGCATGGATCATGAGATGATTAATATAATCTCTTTGGGTGCAACCACAACCACCTCAAGGTGTCCCATTGCTTCCAAGGTAAGTAGACCTCATGGGAATTGAACCTTTCTCAATGGTGAAAAACTTTCCACTCTTCTATGTTTTGACCCTTCATGTTTTTCCACAAATTTACACAAAATCTAGTAGGAATTTGTTGGATTCATAAGTTTGAGCTATTAATCTACATAATTTGAGCACCATAGTAGTTTTCATGGTGTTGAATCTATTTATGTACATAAAAACACATTTTAAATAATGATAATTAACATTCTTCCAAAAATTATATGCACAAAAAGAAAATGTAAAACAATTAGATATAATATTTAATTTTCAAATTAAAATAATTTTTGTATTAATGTAATAACATCACATGCTTTTGAATTGGATTCAATATAAAATAATTTCTTACCTAATATTTTAATTGTTTTATTACATGGTAATTGAGATTATTTGTGCTGATTGGGAGATAATTAAATTTATTTTCAATAATTGAGAATTAATTGAGTTTACTTGTGATGATTGGGAACCTTTATGACTACCCATACACATCAAGAAACATCTTAAACACTCTTATAAAGGAGGATATTTTTTCTTTAAAAGGCATGGACTTCTGGATTAAGAAGCTTGATAATGGGAAAGCTAGGGATATTGAAGGATACTAAGTTGAGATCCTCAAAATGGGAAGGTCTATCCTAATCCCTCATATTCACAAACTTCTCAATTTGGCAGTAAAATGAGATTTCCCTTAGCTTTGGATGCAAAGCCTATTTGTGTCTATCTTTAAAGCTGAGGATAAAAACATCCCCTCTAACTATAGCACCACTATGATTAGCCACATTTTAGCAAAAGTACATGGGATCATTTTGGAAAAGAATATTAGCCTATGGATTGAAAGCCTGCATGATAAGAGAGCTAAAGGGAAGGATGAATTTAGGAGATGTAGCTCAATTATTTATCATCTTGTCACTCTTAGGATAACTTTCGAGGAATGTCGCAATAGTAAAATTAATATCTTATGCTGATTTTTTGATTGACAAAATCTTTAGACACAATTCCTTGGGATTATCTATGACAAAGACTCGAAGAGATGATGGTTCCTCTTGAGTTGAAGGTTGTTGTAATTCGACTATATGATAATGTTGTCCCCAAGCTTCAGACTATTGAGGGTTTTTCTAAAGAAATTAAATTCAATATCAATGTTAAGCACGGGTGTCCCTTTTACCCTCCCCTTTTTGGAATTTACATCAATAAGCTAGAAGAGTGTTTAGAAGCTGTGGGATGCAATGGTCCCAAGCTCACTAATATGGTCATTACTCTTCTCCTTTATGTTGACGATATCGTTATTCTAGTGAGGAGTCATGGAAATCACAATAATCAACTTAATATCCTCCATGATTACAACTCCAAAGTGGATATGATTGTTAATACAAACAAGAATAAAGTCATGATAACTAAATCCAAAAATATCAACCATGATAATTTCATATATGATAATAATCACTTGGATAAGGTTTCTTCATACAAATATTTAGGTATTGATATTCATCATCATCTCAAGTGGAATTATAGCATTGAGAAAAGGATTATTGGAGACTGCAAAGCTTAACATGAGCTTGATAATATTTGTAATTTGACTGATCTTTGGGTTTGGAGTAAAAAAAGTTCCTCTTTGAGACTCTTGCCACCCCTGTTATTTTATATAGATGTGATGTTTGGAGTTGTAATATATCTAGATAATTGTGGAGGAAAATTGAGTTGATCGAAAAACAATTTATGACCTTCAACCTCAAGGTTAAGTGAAATATTCCCTATCCTATCATCTTGATTGAAGCTATCCCTTCCCCCTTCTAAAGCATGACTATGTTTAGGTATCTGAAGTATAAGAAAAAAAATTGTAACATGGAAGCTAAGAGGTTCCCCAAAATTACTTCTAACTCTAGCCAAAAACCTCACCTCCAGAAAAGCGAGGATGACACAAAGATGCCCAAAATTGGCTCAACTATTGGGGGATAAAGGAGGAGATTATCTTAAATAAGAAGGATAATATTAAAAATAATATTAATTCCAAATTTAACGATAAGTTGTGGGATGATAAGGAGCAAGAGAGGAAAAATAAGCTAAGGTATTATAAGATGGTGATCAACCCCACTCTTACTAACCAAAATTATCTTTCTATTTTGATAAGTGCTAAAAAGAAAATGGACATTAAGAAGATAAAAACTAATTCTGATGAGCTTCAAAGTGAGACTGGCCATTGGGCTATTCCCAAAATCCATTGGGATGAAAGAATTTGTCACCTTTGTGATACTAATAGGGTTGAAGATGAAAGAAATTTTCTCTTGGACTTCCCAACTCTTACTCACATACATTCTCATTTCCAAAACATTTTCCACACTACCAACCTTCTTGACTTGTTAAGTAAGAAAAACTACAATGATTTAGGAACACTTCTTTCCCTTTTTCTTGATCATACAAAATAAAATATTAAAGATTCTCAATTAACCTCTTATCTTAAGGTTGAATAGATCACATTGGTCTTAGTGAACTTTAATCATGATCATCATCATATTTATTTTAAATAATTAAGAGAAATATTTATTATTTTTATCTATCTATGTTTTAAATTTTATAAATAATAATATTAGTTTCATTTCAAATATATTATTATATTTTTTTCATTACTAATGGTGGTGATGATGGTGATGATTAACATCCACTAAGACTAATGCAGTCTATCGTAACTCAAGAAAAGAAAAATAATCTAATTGTGATTCTTCAAAATCTTGTTTCTATGATTAAAAAGAAGGGAAAGAAGAGTTCCAAAATCAATATAGTTAAGATGACTTAATAATTCAAGAAGATTGGAAGTGTGGCAGATGTTAGCTAATTGAGAGAGAATGTGAGTAAGATTTAGGCAGTCTAAAAGGAAGTGGTTTTCATCTTCCACCCTCTTAGTATCACAAATATGATAGATTCTATCAGCCCAGAGAGTCTTGGGAGTATACCACCACTCGATTTCACTTTAAAACTCATGAGAATTATTTATTATCCTAGTGTTGTTAATTTTTTTCTTAGTGTTGGTAAAACACAGATAGATCATTCCAGTTATCAAGGGTGGGGTTGATCACCTCCTTATAGTATCTTAGTTTCCTTTTACCCTCCAGCTCCTTATCATCCCATAGTTTGTCCTTAAAATTGGAGTTAATAATACCTTTAACACTGTCCCTGATTCCCATGATGATATCCTGCTTAATCCCCCAATGGTTGAGCCGAGACTCGGCATACTTATGCCACCCGTGCTTGAGACGAAGATGGGCGTTTTGACCAAAGTTAGAAGCAATTTTTAGGAGCCTATTGGACTCCATTTTGTAAAGTTTCTTATTATACATTATATATCTAAACATATCTATACTCTCAATGGGGGACAAACCAACTTCGATCAAGAGGATAGGATAGGGATTAGTTCCCTTGATCTTGAGGTTGTAGGTTATGAATTGTTTTTGAATCATCTTATATTTCTCCATGCCTCTCTGGATATACTGCAACCCCAAACTTCACATCTGTATATAAGACAAAAAGAGTGATGAGAGTGTCAAAGAGGAACATTTTTAACTCCAAATGCAATGATCGATCGACTTACAATTATTTTCAAGATCATAATAATTTTTCCAACGTCCAATAATCCTTTTCTCGATGCTATAATTAGAGTTGAACTGATGAGGAAATTCAATACCCAAATATTTATAAGAAGAAACCTACTCTAACCAATTGTTATCATAGACGAAACTACCGGGGGTGGTATTTTTGGATTTAATGATCATGACTTTAGTTTTTTCAGTATTAACTATCATACTCATCTTGGAGTAGTAGACATGAAGAGTCTTAAGCTACTTATCTAGGTCATCATGACTTTTTGCAAGAAGAACGATATCATCAGCATAAAGGAGAAGAATAATGATTATACAAGTAAAATTCTGACATAATTTTACTTTTACCTAAAATAATATTTTTATTTAAATTATTTAAATTAGAAAACATTTCACACATTTATTATAAATTAAGAAATACAATACTATTATAAATCATATGATTACTTATCCTCAATCACATCTCCTTATCTAAGTCAAATGTTCTATAACTTGCACCCTTATTATTATTTTTTAATTAATATTCCTTGAAATCTTTAACATTATTAATGTAAATGGGATTAATATTTTATTAAATATTATCTTGTTTCCTATTATATATATAAATTCATTAAATTTAAAAATTCTCCATTTTCTATATTTTAACCTTATATTAAAAATAAATAAAAATTAGGTAACTAATATGGTTATATAAAGGCTAGTTATAAGAAGATGTCGTTTTTAATTATTTCAATAACTAATTCTTAATGGCTAACTCTAGACCATGATGCATATTTTCTATTTATTCTATAGAATTTATTGGTTTTTTCACATTTGTCCCGAAAATAAATCACATTAGTTAGTTCAGAAAGTGACCCAATCTTATAGATGTAATTAATCTCATTTACATTATCAATCACACACTAGCACATTTTCCCCAAATTCCGACGGCCAAAATGTTACTCTTGCGACACATAGGTGGCCCAAGAGCGATGTTTTTCGGTGCACCAAAACATGGTTTCTCCTCACGTCGAACATCTGACACTTTACCTAAATGTCGGTATTGTGGCGGTATTTCCGATGTTTTTATGGAGTCGTCGCAATTTTGACATTTAAAAATGTTTGTTGCTCTTCTGACCATTCATGATTCATTGCAATTCTGATGTTTCTAAACATCACTATTGCGATGCCAACGAACACTATTACCGAACTTAAAAAATTCATAGGTATAACCAAAAGTGTTAGAGAGATTCTGCCAAATACAGGTACATCCAACATCCTGGCCAAAAGTCACTGCTTCACAATAAAATCAGAAAACCAAATATAAAACCTTTCCATTATTCCTGTAAATAAACTTTAGAAAGAGTAGGGACAATGAAACCCATAAAAAAATGTATATATGACAAGCTGTGAGAAACAAGTATTTTATGGTGAAGCACACCAGGAAAATGGTAAATAATACACCATTTTACAACTGCTTTAAAGATGTAAGCATTGCAAAAATGCAACACTAAAGCCATCCTATAAAAAAGAGCAGGTAAATATTACAAGAAAGCTGCAAGTATTTCACAGCAGAGTCAACTATCAATTTTGATGCTCCATTCCCTTCAAATTCTGTAGTTGTTGCTTCCCCAATAACTGCACTACTGACCATTGGACAAATCTTACGCAAGGTTGTTACATGCTCCTTTCCCCAGACAACATCATTTCTTCATACCAATGCCTGAAAAAAAATAAAAATCAATTACTCATAAAATTGTAGAAGTTTTAACTTGGGTCCAAGCACAATTTTCTTCTAAGATCTAACAAAAATTATTTGTAAACATAAACGTGTTGTAAAAATATAAGCTGCCACAACCAGATGTAAAATTGTCCTGTTAAAGCGGTGTATGTTGTTAGTAGGCACTCCTGGATTTGACTGTTGTAAATATGTTGGATATTGAATGCATTATAGAGTCGATTCTAAGTTAATTCTAACCTGCATTATGACCCCAGCAACAGCCATTGTGCACTGCGCAGCTTATGCCCAAGACTGCATCTCTTGATGAGCATCACATAAATGCTCATCAAGTGATGCTCATCAAGAGTGTAAAAACTCTGCCAGTTTTTACACTCCATTGGTATCACTTAATTAATGGTTCCCCTTATGCCAATTTCTCTTTTTACCCTTTTTTTTTTTTAACTATATAATTATTATATATATATAATTATTAAATGAGAATTATAATATATATAAATGAATTATATAATATATATATATATATATATATATCAATTTGAACTATATATTATATATTTTATATAGTTAAAAAATTCGTTTTTGAAAATGTGCCGTTCCGCTGGAACAAATCGAAATTTTTTTAAAATTACAACGATGGTCAGAAGAATTAAATCGTGGATCACACACTGTTTCACGATTTTTGTTTTAAAAACAATTCGTTTACCATAGAAAAACCCGATTAGTTTCCAGACATCGCTGTTTGACCGACTCAGCAAACGGACACACTGTTTGACAGGAAGGTGCGGTGGCAGAGAGGGGCAGCAAAAGGAAGTTTGAGAGGACGCGTCACTGTTCAAATCGATTTTTTTAAACAAAACGATGCTCAGAACCGTCACACCTGTTTCACGATTTTTTAAAAAACGTAATTTATTTTATCTGCGGCTATGGTGTTTGCGTTTTGACAGGAATTTTGTCCATCGTGGTGTCCGACGATGTGGACAGCGGCTCTTCCACGAACGGCGAGGGTTGATGAAAAAGGGGATAAGATGAATAGAACTTCAAAAAAAATGGCACAGGTGCACGATGGCAGTCAACAGATAGTTGTGGAATGGGTTGTTGTCACTGGAGTTCTGGTTTGCCGCGAAGAAAAGACAGAAATTAGTCGATGATGGTTGTGCGCAATGGTTCCAATGAGAAGAACGAAATTCGTTGGCACTACAAGATTTTAACCAGTCGTAGTTGGACAACGTTGGTTAAAAAACACGACGTGTTTCGAGTGTCAAGTAATACATGTGATTTCCCTATTCGAAGAGTTGACAACGGTGTTGGAAACTACTGCCACCGTGGTGAATAGTCGTTGTTGGTTGGCTTCTGGTCAAAGGCACATATGGTAACTATTGACGTCGACAATCCGATAGGCAACATTTTAGGTGGAGATGGCGGAAGGGGTGGGAAGATGGAAAAGGGGTGGATGCCAAGTGTGAAAGGTGGGTGTTTAGGGAATGAGCGTAGGGTGAGGTGGGACCGGTTGTGAGAGGATTTTAGCAGAGGGTGTGAGAGGCTGTGTAGTGAGATATGTGAGGGGGGAGGGCATAAGGAATGTGAGGGATGGGGAGTATTTGTAAAAAATTTTAAACAAATGCTGTCACCAGCACTGATAAAAAATCTGCAATTTGGAATTGCAGTTCTGGAATTCTGTAATTCCTGGGTGATCACACAGATCTCGAAGAGCGATGGCTCTGATACCAATGGAGTGTAAAAACTCTGGTAAACTTGATAAATATATATTATTAATGATGAAGATAAGAGATCATTACAATGAGGGATCGCCTAGGCTTTAAATATAGCCTCAAGGTGTCCCTTGGCGAAGAGGCATGATCTTTGATCATGCCCTTCCACATTAATAACCTAAGATAACTAAATCTAATTAACAATTAATAAAATTTACATAACATGAAGAAGCCACATGATATGCAGATCTACCACGTGTGCATAAGCCCAATAAAGTCTATGAGGGGGCACACAAATTTTCTTTTTATCATGGAATAGTCATATTTATTATAAATTAATATAATATATTTTTAATTATAGAGGTGATTTGTTATTCATGATTATGATAGACCGAGATTCTAGATCAACTCTTGCAGAACACTCTCACAACACTGCTCATCAGATGTGTGTGGAAAATACAAAACTGTCAACAAGAATAAAGCACTACACAAAGTTAACGAAAGAAGAATCAGAAATAAGAAATAAGGAAAACACTATAAACAAAGATGACGAGTTGAAATTTTGCAACACTTGGAGGTCAATCATAAACCAATGTGAGAACAACTTAAAATAAGGTTATGTAAAATTATTTTAAGATCAATAATGAGCCAAAATCACTCCCCCCTTCTCCAAAGAACATAACCAAGATGGTATCGGATCACCTCTCTCTCATTTCACTTCTTTCCAATGACCAATATTGAGATCCCCTGTAGATGGGCTCGTATCTTTGAAATCTGAAACATTCGGTTTAAAAACCTCTAGATAGGTTTCCTCTTTTCTTAAAAGCATTGCAATTGAATCAACTACTGATACTCAATATACAGCTAACAAATCCAGTGGAATTGTTAAGATGGTTAGCAATAGTCACAGATCTTTGAAAGCACTAAAACACCTGATGCAACTAAATCTGCTTCCATTGGTGGGGGATTCATTGACAATTCAGCTATGCTGGTGTTATTCACACTATTTGGATCATTTGTTGGTTGCACTGTTGATTCAGACTCTGGCTGTATAAGTGTCATTCGTCCTATGAATGTTGTTACATCAGAGTAAACTTTGTTTGAAAATTTGGTATTATGCAAAGTGGATACTATGTTGCAGCTGTAAAAATGCTTGCAATGTTGGGTATCCATTCGAAGATGTATCACAGGGGGCTCTGCAACAACACTCTTGAGTCTTAGACTCTTAAAAGATATAAAAATAACAAATGCTGACAAATGAAGATATAACTTTTAATTGTGAAATTTCTCAAAATTATACAAATAAATATGGACTTAAAATTTTATGGGTTTGCCATGTCTTGAACTTTGATATCAGATGTATTAAAAATTCAGAATTTTTTTACAAAATCCAATTCTTTGTACCAGGAAAGGACATAGAATTAAGACCATCCAAACCTTCAAAATGAACCTTGTAAGCATCAACATTAACAAGCCTCAAATCAACAAAACGAATGATTTTAATGAAGACCTTCTCTTACAGCAAAGTGAATTTTTTTTCTTAGTTTTCCTACAAGCTGTGATGCATAATATTTATAGCTTCATGTTATTGAAAACCATATAGTTATGTCTGTGCTAAACCACAAATCCTAAGATAATTGTACTTCCTAAGAGACAGCAAAAAGTAAAAAGGTGTGCATTTTTTTTTACACATGTAGAAAATGGCCCAACGCATGTTATCCTAACATAAGATAAAGAAAGTACCCCATAACTAACATAAAGAAAAAATTATAACGATTAAACTGACAGGTATAGATCCAAACATACAAGTTTTTTTAGGGAACCCATTATCTATTTTTTCTCTTGAGCCCATGCCAATAAATAAATGGTGGACATGCATCATAGACAAAATAAACAAACCATGGGCAAGCAACACACATAAAATAAACAACTTGTGGAAATGAAATAGACATAAAAAGAACAGAAATTTGGATTATAAGCATTAAACCTTAGCAAAATGAGCATGCATCAAGCATGTTTGTAGGTAGGTTGCTCTTCTTGCAAGCCAGAAAAAAGAAATATAGTTTCCTGATCTAGAAGCTCTATAATCCAGAGAATAAGCAGTCAAATTTGTGCCATATTGTTAACTTTATAAATATTTTGGAGCAAAAATTATTAACCATACTGTAGAGAAATGAATCTAATCAGAAATAAGGGAAAATAAGAACAAATCAGTTGTTGAATAAACATAATCCTTTGAAATAGGATAGAAACCAAACCTTGCTACCTCTCGAGCAAATAGAACTTCATTTTTGTTTCTTATCTTGGGATTCATCTTTGCCAGGTCAAGGGATAGCTCTGCATTTTCCACCTAAGAAAATAAGAAAAGTGTGAATAGACATTTCAACTAGCAAAAATAAATTCTCTAAAAGTTTCATGACAATGGAACCAACATCGCCTTATATCTGGGATGTTTTTATAGATTTAGCAATGCATAGTAGCCTCTGAATTTTGGCTCAGTGGGAACAAGACAACCACGCTTTCTATTGTCGTCATACATTTGAAACAATTCAATAGATGTTTTTTTCATCTGTTCTATATTAAGGTGTGCATCAAAGCCTTTTGAGAAGCCCTCCCCCCTCGTATATTCACATAACTCATGCATAGCTATGATGTGGAATCAGATCTAGCAGAGAACATCAATTTCAATGTAAGCATGCCACCTTAAAAATATGATGATATAAATTATGGTTTCATAAGTCAAAATACCATTAGCAATAAGTCACACACCATTTGTTCATGCATTGTTATGGCTTTCCAGTTAAATATATGCTGCATTCTAAGGTCCATATGAATGGCCCTCATTCGATCCCACAAAAAAGTATGCATGCTCAAAAAATCCTCATCATAGGGGTGATTTAAGAGATCAAGAAGATGGTCTACAGTCTTCTATAACATGGGTAGGGACCTTATCAGTATTGCATCTCTCTCCGTTGTTTTGTTGTATTTTTTTGGGGGCAGATTGCAGTGAGCAATTCAAAAACCACAAATGCCAAGCTTAAAATAGTAAATGAGTTGCTACCCGTTTCTGTAAAACTGCTGATTAAATTAACTGAAGGCCTTTCCACAACTGCAAAATGTAATTATTTTTTACCAATACAATATGATAAATTTTTTTTGTTTTTTCTCCTAAAAAAAGAGTGATTGTTTTAGTTTTAATTTGGGTTATGTGATTAACAAAAAAAATGTATTCTATATCAAGTCATTTTAATTTTATATATCCCTACATTGATCTTTGAGTCTTGTTAACCTAAAGTGATTATAGGCTTCACAAACACACATTATGTAGGCTCAACAAACACACAAAGTTCTTTAGGCCTTGTAGGCTTAGAAAACACACATTATGTAGGCTCATATAATCATTATTATGAGATCCTTTATAAATAATGATTATGATAAGAAGAAAATTTTGTGCGTAGCTCGACATTGTTGCACAAGAGCTGAGTAGAGGGGGCACCATTACATGGAGATATGCATACAACTATGCTATGAGATCAAGGAAAAGAATAAAATGGTTGAGTGTATATAAATATAGGCTTATAGGATGAGAGAAAGTTAATACCAAAAGATGTTAAATGAGTAGCATTGAATTATATATAAAGTGAAATGTGGGCATTGGATGGTCAAAGGCTAGAAGGCGTAGGGCCGTACGAAATGTGAAGCGCCAAGAGACAAAAAATGATAAAGAAAGGTGCGAGAAGTTACCCGATGCCTAACACAATGATCTAGCTCTTGGAATCAATGTAATATCCAACACCATAACACACTCTATTAAGCTTTCTTTCACCAATGAGATAAAGGTTTCAGATACAAGAGAGCAAGGTAAAAATGACATGGGTCTCATGCTATATATAAAATTATCACACATGCAAGGGTCTTATTGCGAATTAAATGCATCCGTGGGATTATTATTGCAATAAGACTTAAGGGAGTGCACTAATGGAAGTTATGAATTGTGTTGTGATAATGAGAAACACTACACTGCCCTAAGGAGTAGTGCTGATGGGTTTCATTTGTGATGCATCGCGCACTGTCATAACAACTTCATTACTTCAGTCTCAAAATCTAAGAGACATTTTCCAGCCCATTAAATAACCACACCAATAATTTGTAAATGAAATATTAGGATCATATATTTCTATCTATTTTTTTGTCATTCTTATATTTCAGAGCCTCGACCTTAAAAACCATCAAATCTAAACCGTGAAGCATGAAATACTAAAATAATACCCCCGCTTGATTTATCACATAGAACTGTACAAGAAGACTTGCGATTTTCTTGGCCCATAATATGAGTTTATAATTTACTAAGACTATTGCAACAATTTCTGCGTTGGAAGAGCAGCTTCAGAATGTGCAACAGTCCATTGAAAACTATTTGACTCAGCTTCAGCTTCTTGCTTGCCAAGTAAGACTCCAAAATGTTTTCTCTTTAGTACTTTCGAAAAATAAATCTCTGTTTGATTGGTTAAAACTTAAAAGGTTTATTTAAAACTAAGAGAATTGTGCATTTATTCCTCTCTCTTTATTCTATTGCTTGTTTTGATAACGAGAATTGTTTTATTCCTGTAGTTGTAATAACACGCTTCCACAGAGAATTGTTTGAATATGTATATGTGCAGTTTAGCATATATGACTAACTTCTGTCTTGGTACTGATTCAAGGGTACCAATGACTTGTAAACAAAATTTATATGCAAAAATATAAAGTGATCATGCAAAATGATTCGTAATGAGAGCCCAAGGCCAAGACCCCGCTAGTGAATGTGTATCATTTAGACCATGAAATATGATGTTAATAAGGCCTAGGTGAGACCTGTGATAATGATCTGAACATGTTAGTGTCCCTGATAAATTAACATACACAACATAGAATAGCCAAGGGGAACATGGGAACGACCATGGGCTGACAGATGGAAAATGGCTAGAGTGAAGATGAGGGGCACATGACTTTCCCCTGCTGACTCAAAAATTATATACCCCCTTTACGAAGTAATTCAGTATTAGAGAAAATATACCTAGATATCTATGCAAATTAGGTTTTTATGTGGTGACAAATAGCCTACCATGCAAGGGGGATATCAAAAGGAAAATTTGAACTGGAGATGGAATTGTTTGTCATTGTTCTTCTCCATCACTTGGTACGCATTCCCTCATGGAATTTTCTACACATCATGGGTATCTTGTGTTACTGTGAGTGAAATTTCATTATGCTATAGTGTTGTGCTTTGGAGAGTGGAAATTGAAGAAGACTCTTTTCCTGTGTCATTCCATGACCCCAACTCGGGGGGATATCTAATGGATTGCCTATAGCTAGGAGGAAAATTGTTCCTTGACATCCATTCAATGTGGTTTAGCTCTGGTGACAGACAAGTTTAATTTTTTCAACTGCTATGTTATATCATTGTTGTAATTAGTATATTTACACTATGGACTAAGCCACGACATAATTCTTTACTGAAGTTCATGATTTAAGTGACATAGATAGCATGAAATTGCAATAGAAGGATGTATAATTTTCTTGTGTTCTTGCTTTGTTTCTTATGCTCTTAAAGAGAGCTCAGTAGTGGCATTAATCCTGTCTTATCATGTACACACAATGGCTTCATATCCTATTAGCTGGTTTTTATCAAAACTTCTCCTTATGAGTTTTGGATACTTGTAGCTTGAGAAAATAATTAAACTAATAAAACAACGCAAAATGAATTGAAAGTCTATAGCTGTAATTTTGGCATATAAAAAAACGCTCTCTGAGAACAAATGTAGTTAACATAAACCATTGTAATAAAACTCGTCTCTCCACAAGGTAACGAGATAGATGGCCTGCCGATGAAGGGAGTTATGCATATGCTTGGCTAAATGCCAAATACTCAAGCTAGCAGGCGGCAAAACTGGCACTGCGAGTAAGCCCTTCTGTTTTATTTCCAGATTCAAGGACATAAGGCAAGCTTGACACTCTCTTCTTCAGCTCCATAGTAAAGGAATCCATGAACTAATCAGCTCTTTATGAGGGCATGAGAGCTGGACTTGAGTTGGGTATTGTAGGGAATAAAATCTATAAATGATATCCAAGTCTATCCATGTCGATGTCAGGGACAGGGTTATTATAAGTAATTTTCAAATTATATGCCTATATATTGGAGCATTTCCAAGGCTAGAATGAAATTAAACTGCATCTGAAACATCATATATTATTATGATATCATGAATTCCTTCAAGTGTCAGGCACCACTATTTCAGGTATGGTGACCTAGTCTTAAGGGGAACTACTTATGCCAAATCTGATGTCTTCTGTGTAGGTCATTCAACCTATGGAGGCACCTTTAATATATATATATATATATATATATATATATATATATATATATATATATATATATATATATATATATATATATATGGGATCTAGATGTAAAACAACGTTGAAGATCACAAACCCATACCCAAATGTACAACATTGTCGCGACTGTAATTTCTGCCACAATGGTGAAATATACAACATAATCCATGCTTTCCTATGGCTTCAATATGTCCTAAATTTTACGCAATTATCGCCATTTTGTAACCCTATTTTGCAGAGTGTTGTATTGAAGAAGTTATGGGTATCATAGTTATTGATACACCTCAGGATGGGCATAGGGATATGTTTCACAATTTTCCTCCCAACTAGAGATATACATCCCCACCCTTACTTGTCTCAGGGGATCCAAAGTTTTGTCTCCACCCTGAGGTTTCTCTGCAACTCCAACCAATGTTGTATGACGATGTGAATTTCGTACCCTATCAATCCTAGGTGGATTTGGGTGTGGTGGATTTGGAACTCCCAAAAGCCATGGCCCTTTCGAACATCCCTAGCCACTTTGAGTTGGAAACCTTTGATTGTAGTGTCACAACCTAATGGACTATGAGTGTAGAGGAAGGGGTGCACTACTATGGGTTGTGAAGGAAAATGGGGGATGAGATAAAGTCGGTTGGAAGATTTTGGAATCAAGTACCTTGGTCTGCTACCATATTGGTGCAGCTATGGACCATAGTTGGCTTAGGTAGGCTTTTATCTCGATAGAGTCTTGACCACAACACGGGGATGACCCACTACTAAGATATATGAGTAGCATAGTCTATTGTTGAGTAGAAAATCTAGGTCTGATGCCAATTGGTGTCATTTCTCAAAGATAAATGTTATGTTATATTGTGTTTTTTTGTAGATTACATGTTTATGAATTATCTATGCTGCAAAGGATAAGAATAGGATGCATTGCATAATATTGTGCATTGAACGTGTAAAATAGAGCAGAATAAAGGTAAATTTTCAAAGGCCAGGTTACAAAGATAGTAATATGCCCCTGTGGGTGATTGGTGGTGTTGCAGAAACAGACAAGTCACAAATGATGGGCAGTGGCCTGCTATAACTAATGTTGAATCAACCAATAATGGCTGGAGGCCCACTTCCAAGGACAACAAAAAATCTCTTGATGCAGGTCTCAACCCAACAACAGATCCTTCAGGATTTGAAAAATGTGTTTATTTATTTTCATACCATAAGGCAAGAATTTATCATCTTTAATGGTTAAGTGCCAGTTGGACATTTTGAAATGTTAGTGTTATTGGATATGCCTAGGTGGCGGTTTTGTTAACTTCTATGCCCTTAGGTAGTTATGGGAGTTATTAAGGAATATTTCGCATGGCATACCTAAGCTTGTGGTGAGTGCCACACAACAACCTACTTTTGTAAAACAATGCCTTGTTTGTAAATTACTGTTATATTAATAATTAAAGAAAAATTTTTATGCCAAAAAATGTATATAATATGGTAACCACATAGTGAAATGGCTTTAAAACCTATTATTTCCTAAATAGAAGAAAATGTATATGTACATATATTCAATCAAGGCAACAATTTTTAGCATTTCAGCATGGAATATGGTGATTAATAAGGGATACACCTAATAGCAAATACAATAAGGTTTGTAAGGCTAGAATAAGATGCTTTTGTGAATGTTCTATACAAATAAAAATGGCTCTTGCAAAAGGTCCTTGATTTAAAAAAAAATGATCAATACTATCAGCTTAATCAAAGTAAAGGCAAAGCGTAGTAGCTCAGCTAACTACAAATTCTACAAAATCTCTTCCTATTAATTTTTGCCATGAAACTATCTTCACTTAATATAAGTTGGAGGAGGATTATCAAGTTTAATGTTTGTGATGATTTGGACTTTCCCCAGCTGGAGATGCTAACTCATTTTATCATTAGAACGAAAAATATGCAAATAATCATGACTTGAAATGGTGAAATTAGTTTTTCAATCCTGTTTGAAAGCATAAAAAGATGTTCTGATATACCAAAAATATGTAGGGAAATTAACAAAATACCTTATTCAATCGATAGTTGTTACTACTGATGTCCAGGAGGTGGTTGTTGTTGCTACTGCTGCTGACCAAGTGGTGGAGGCGGCATGTCAGGTCTCGGCTGCATATGAGGAGGAGCACTATACATAGGAGGGGCACCACTGCTGAGTGGAGGAGGGGGCATTCCAGGCCTAGGTGGATCAGGACATTCGATCCTTGTGGTCATAACTGAAACCCCAATTCGCAAGATTTGTGAAGAATGTTTTACCTACATTGCCAACCCCCAATAATTCGAAACCACAAATTAAACTCAAAAAACCAAAGAGAAGCTATAGAAGTTGAAATAACAATAAGGATATACCTGATGGGAATCGAAACCTCGCGAAATATCTAGCGTGTATACTTATAATCCAAAATCATAATGGTTCAATGTAAACTCGAAGGTATTACCATTTAAGAATTAATTCTATGTGAGAGAAAGGGTTTCCACTTACCAGATCAACTATCGCACTGAACAATGAGCAGTAAAATTCATGAGAAGCATGATGAAATGCGTCAAACTAAGGGTAGCCAAAGGAGGAGAGCCAAAAGAAAACCCTCTGCGTTACAACTGAACCCTTCTAAAAACACAGTGTGAAACCTAAAGAGTCGAATCTGAACTGCATTCGTCGAAGGAACAACACGCTCATAGCACTGATAATACATCCATTAAACATAATTCTTACTGGGGAAATTAAACAGAAGCTTGGTTTTTCTATTCATCAAAAAAGACATCAATCTATGTACAAAACCTGCAGAGAAATTTTGGAAAATAAGTGTCGCAATATCCACCTTGATATGGGTT
This sequence comes from Pinus albicaulis, assembly GCA_034641835.2. Lineage (NCBI taxonomy): Eukaryota > Viridiplantae > Streptophyta > Pinopsida > Pinales > Pinaceae > Pinus > Pinus albicaulis. The sequence continues at coordinate 949,956,818 of CM076580.1, read as the reverse complement.
ATGACTGAAATCTATTGTTTTGAGAAAAAAAATTAAAATATATTACATTCAAAAGTCGAGTTTGAGGAAGCCCTTGAGGGGTTTCAAACCGTCAACATGCAAATTCAAATAATGAATGGTCACAAGACTATGGTAATGGCAGGAAGGAACCTGTGATGGTAAGGTTTCATCAGAACAAGCCTCGATTAACTAGAACGAGGACCCACAGGGTCGAAACCACTTAGTAAATGAGAGAAAAGTACTTGGATACATGAGCACTATTAAACCCTTACAGTCATAACTGAAACCCCAATTTGAAAGCTTTGTGAAGAATGTTTTACCTGCACTGCCAACCCCCAATAATTAGAAACCACAAATTAAACTCAAAAGACCAAAGAGAAGTTATAGAAGTTGAAACAACAGTAAGGATATACTTGATGGGCATCGAACCCTGGCGAAATATCCAGCCTGTAGACTTAGAATCCAAAATGATAATGGTTTAGTGTAAACTTGAAGGTATTACCATTTAAGAATTAACTCTGTGTGAGAGAACGGGTTTCCACTTACTAGATCAACTATCGCACTGAACAATGAGCAGGAAAATTCATGAGAAGCACGGTGAAATGCGTCAAACCAAGGGTAGCCAAAGGATGAGAGCCAAAAAAACCCTCTGTGTTCCAACTGAACCCTTCTAAAAACACAGTGTGAAACCTGAAGAGTCGAATCTGAATTTCATTCACCGAAGGAAACAAAGCGCTTGGGAATTGTGACAGAAACAAATGAAGTGAATGTTGAGGGTTCGGGTAGGGGTGACCACCCTCAGGTCCATATAGACCATCAGATCGATGCATGATCCATGATTGAGAAGAATTAAAAGTGTTATATAAAAATTATCATAGTTTTTAACCACAAAAGCCCGGGATGTAATCGTCGCAATATTGAAATTTATCACCAATACCATCGCACTTCTGACAAATGTCTTTAAATTTCATAATAGTGATGCTTGTATCCAAATGTTGCAATATCGACTCATGTCTTAGAAATGTCCCATTTCCGATGATGTCTCTAAACATCGTAAAAGCGACGCTTGTCTCCAAATGTCGCAATACCTACTCATGTCTTATAACCGTTGCATTTCCAACGTTGTGTCCCAAAACGTCGGTATTTCGACGACATTCCTAAACATCGCAATACTGACGATGTCCCTAAATATCGCTATAGCGATGGTTGTTAGTGGGATTTAAAAATTTGAGAAAATTTGGGGAAATTTCCGACAATACGTCAAAAGTGTCAGAACTAAAGTGTCAGAATTTTGACCAAGTGTACTAGTGACAAAATTCTAAGATCTAACATTATTATGGTAAAATATATTATTAATGAATTTATATAAAATATATTATTATAATAATTTTCAACTATATTATTATTATTATTATTATCCAATTTTAAGGCCATGACCAAGCAGAAACCAAATTGGTGTATGAGACCCTCTTGTTTGTGGGACAAGGGACCCACCTCTGCACAGAATTGGTGCATGAGACACCCTTGTTTGTACTCTATCATATATTGTTGAAGCCCACATGGAAGTGGGCTTTTATTTATTTAGGAATGCATTGATCACGAGCTGATTATTATAATCTCTTTGGGTGCAACCACAACCACCTCAAGGTGTCTCATTGCTTCCAAGGTAAGTAGCCCTTATGGGAATTGGACTTTTCTCAATGGTGAAAAACTTTCCACTCTTCTAAGTTTTGGGCCTCCAAGTTTTTCAACAAATGGAAGTGGGCTTTTATCGACTTAGGTGTGAATTGATTATGAGATGATTAATATAATCTCTTTGGGTGCAACCAAAACCACCTCAAGATGTCACATTGCTTCCAAGGTAAGTATACCTCATGGGAATGGAACCTTTCTCAATGGTGAAAAACTTTTCACACTTCTATGTTTTGACCCTCCATATTTTTCCATAAATTTACACAAAAATATAGTAGCAATTTGTTGGATTCATAAGTATGAGCTATTAATCTACATAATTTGAGTACCATAATATTTTTCATGGTGTTGAATCTATTTATGTACATAAAAACACATTTTAAACCTTGTAAATTGACATTCTTCCAAAAATTATATCCACAAAAAAAAATGTAAAACAATTAGATATAGTATTTAATTTGCAAAATAAATTAATTTTAGGATTAGTGCAATAACATCACATGCTTTTGAATTAGAGTCAGTATATAATAATTTTTTATCTAATATTTTAAATTTTTTTATTACATGTTAATTGAGTTTATTTGTGTTGATTGAGAGATAATTAAATTTATTTTCAATATTTGAGAATTAATTGAGTTTACTTGTGATGATTGAGAACCTTTTTGACTACCCATACACCTCGGGAAACATCTTAAACACTCTTATAAAGGGGGATATATTTTCTTTAAAAGGAATGGAGTTCTGGATTAAGAATGTTTCTAATGGGAAATCTAGGGATATTGAAGGATACTAAGTTTAGATCCTCAAAATGGAAAGTTCTATCTTAATCCCTCATATTCACAAACTTCTCAATTTGGCAGTAAAACACAATTTCCCTTAGCTTTGGACGCAAAGCCTTTTTGAGTCTATCTTTACAGATGAGGATAAAAACGTCCCCTCTAACTATAGGACCACTATGATTAGCCACATTTTAGCAAAACTATATGGGATCATTTTGGAAAAAAAGATTGAAAGGCCGCATGATAAGAGAAATAAAGGGAAGGTTGGATTTAGGAGATGTCGCTCAATTATTGACCATCTTGTCACTCTTAGGATAACTGTAGAGGAATTTCGCAATAGTAAAATTAAAATTAATATCTTTTGTTGTTTTGTTGACTTACAAAAGCTTTTGGAACAATTCCTTGGGATAATCTATGACAAAGACTTGAAGAGATGATGTTTCCTCTTGAGTTGAAATTTGTTGTAATTCGATTATACGAGAATGTTGTCTCCAAGCTTAAGAATATTCAGGGTTGGTCTAAAGAAATTAAATTCAATATCAACGTTAAACAAGGGTTTCCCCTTTCCCCTAACCTTTTTGGCATTTACATCGATAAGCTATAAAAGTGCTTAAAAGTTGTGGGATGAAATGGTCCCAAGCTCGCTAATATGGTCATTAATCTTCTCCTTTATGTTGGTGATATTGTTCTTCTAGTGAGGAGTCATGGAAATCTCGATAAGCAACTTAATATCCTACATGATTACTGCTCCAAGGCAGATATGATTGTTAATACCGACAAGAATAAGTCATGATAATTAAATCCAAAAAGATCAACCATGATAATTTCATCTATGAGAATAATCACTTGGATATAAGGTTTATTCATACAAATATGTAGGTATTGATATTCATCATCATCTCAAGTGGAATTATAGCATTGAGAAAATGATTATTGGAGGCTACAAAGCTTACCATGAGTTTGAAAATAGTTGTAAGTCGATTGATCTTTGGGTTTGGAGTAAAAAAAAAAATCTCTTTGAGACTCTCGTCACCCTTGTTTTTTTAGATGGATGTGATGTTTGGAGTTGCAGTATATCTAGATAATTGTGGAGGAAAATTCAGTTGATTGAAAAACAATTTATAGCCTACAACCTCAAGGTTAAGTGTAGTACTCCCTATCCTATCATCTTGACTAAAGCTAACCCTTCCCCCATCTAAAGCATGACTATGTTTAGGTATTTGAAGTATAAGAAAAAAAAATTGTAACATGGAAGCCAAGAGGTTCCCATAAATTACTTCTAACTCTAGCCAAAACCCTCACCTCTAGAACAAGTGAGGATGACACAAAGATGCCCAAACTTAGCTCAACTATTGGGGGATAAAGGTGGAGATTATCTTAGAGAAGAAGGATAATATTAAAAATACTATTACTTCCAAATTTAATGATAAGTTATGGGATGATAAGGAGCTAGAGGGGAAAAATAAGCTATGGTATTATAAGGAGGTGATCAACCCCACTCTTGCTAAGCAAAATTATCTTTCTATTTTGACAAGCGCTAAAAAGAAAATGAACATTACGAAGATAGGAACTAATTCTCACGAGCTTCAAAGTGAGACTAGGCATTGGGCTATTCCAAAAACGCCTTGGGATGAAAGAATTTGCACCTTAGTGATACTAATAGGGTTGAAGATGAGAGAAACTTTCTCTTGGAATGCCCAACTCTTACTCACATCCATTCTCATTTCAAAAACATTTTCCACACTACCAACCTTCTTGACTTATTAAGTAAGCAAAACTACCATGATCTAAGAACACTTCTTTCCCTTCTTCTTGATCATACAAAATAAAATATGAAAGAGTCTCAATTAACCTCTTAACTTAAGGTCAAATAGACCACATTGGTCTTAGTGAACTTTAATCATGATAATCATCATATTTATTTTGAATTATTTAAGAGAAATGTTTATTATTTTTATCTATCTATTTTTTTAATTTTATAAATAATTATATTAGTTTCATTTCAAATATTTTGTTATATTTTTTTTTCATTATTAATGATGATGATGATGATGATTAACATCCACTAAGACCAATGCAGTTTATCGTACCTCAAGAAAAGAAAAATAATCTAATTGTGATTCTTCAAAATCGTGTTTCTATGATTAAAAAGAAGGGAAAGAAGAGTTCCAAAATCACTATAGTTAGGATGACTTAATAAGTCAAGAAGATTGGAAGTGTGGCAAATTTTAGGGAATTGAGAGAGAATGTGAGTAAGAGTCAGGAAGTCTAAAAGGAAGTGGTTTTCATCTTCCACCCTCTTAGTATCACAAATATGACAGATTCTATCATCCTAGAGAGCCTTGGGAGTAGAACACCACCCAGTTTCACTTCAAAACTCATGAGAATTATTTATTATCCTAGTGCTGTTCATTTTTTCTTAGTGTTGGTAAACACAAAGAGATGATTTTGGTTATCAAGGGTAGGGTTGATCACCTCCTTATAGTATCTTAGCTTCCTTTTACCCTAAAACTCCTTATCGTCCCACATTTTGTCCTTAAAATTGGAGGTAATAATATCGTTAACACTATCCTTGCTTCCCATGATGATCTCATGCTTAATCCCCCAATGGTTGAGCCAATACTGGCTATCCTTATGCTACTCGCGCTTGAGATGAAGGTGGGGGTTTTGACTAAAGTTAGAAGAAATTTTTGGGAGCCTATTAGATTTCATGTTGTAAAGATTCTTCTTTTACATCATATATCTAAACATAGCTATACTCTCAATGGGGGACAAGCCAAATTTGATCAAGAGAATAGGATAGGAAGTTGTTCCCTTGATCTTGAGGTTGCATGTTATGAATTGCTTTTGAATCAGCTCAATATTTCTCCACAACTCTTTGGATATAATGAAACCCCAAAATTCACATCCATATAAGACAAGAGGGGTGACGAGAGTCTCAAAGAGGAACCTTTTTTTACTCCAAATGCAAAGATCGACCTGCTTAGAATTGTTTTCAAGCTCATAATAAGTTTTCTAGTCTCCAATAATCATTTTCTCGATGTTATAATTCCAGTTGAGCTAGTGAGGAAATTAAATACTCAAAAACTTATAAGAAGAAACCTCCTCTAATCAATGGTTATTATAGACGAAACTATGAGCAGTAGATATGAAGAGTCTTAAGCTACTTATCTAGGTCATCGAGACTTTTTGCAAGAAGAATGATATCATGAGAATAAAGGAAAAGAGTAATGATTATAGAAGTAAAATTATGACATAGTTTTACTTTTACCTAATATTATTTTTTATTTAAATTATTTAAATTAAAAAAAAAAAATCACACATTTACTATAAATTAAGAAATACAATATTTTTATAAATCATATGATTCCTTATTCTCAATCAAATCTCCTTATCTAAGTCAATTTTTTTTTAATTAATATTCCTTGAAATATGGTAATTTTAAGATTATATATATATATATATATATTAAACTTAAAAAAACTTCATTTTCCATATTTTAATTTTACATTAAAAAAGATTTATATTTAATTTATTAACTAATATGGTTATGTAAAGGCTAGTTCTTAACTGCTAGTTTATAGGCATATCATTTTTAATTATTTCAATAACTAATTCTCAACGATTAACTCTAGACCATTATACGTCTATGTTGTGTATTTGATAGAATTTATTGATTTTTTCACATTTGTTTTGAGAATAAACCACATTAATTGGTTCTAAACATGGACCCAAACTTACATATGTGATTAATCCTAAGGATATCTCATTTACATTATGGATAGAAAAAATCTAAAATATAACATTATCAATGTAATGTATTTCTATTAATCAAAATATTATTATTTTATTTTAAAATTATGATTTAATATAATGTATTTTATTATTCACATTATAATTTGAATTAATTAAAAATATTATTATAATTTTTAAAATTCTAATTTATTGTAAATTATGGAAATAATTTTCATAAAAAATAGTTAAAAGAAAACCCACAACATCCTCCTTTCAGCACCTCACTCATGCACTTAGAAAAAACACAAGACTAGGAAACTTGACGACACTCCATTGCCTCACACAATTAATTACTATTAGCATTTGCACCAAGAAATGCAAAGGTACCCAGATAACATTTTGAGTTTTAATCTTTGTATATATATACAATAACGTTTGAAATGGAAGAGTTTCTAATTTCTTACTAGAGGTTGAGGGTCGACTGGTCTAATGGGCTTTGAAGTTGGGTATCTCTTCAATGGTCTAGTGTGGCGAGGGGCCCAACTATGTGGGATGTCATTTTATAAAAAGAGTTTTTTAATATATATTATAATAAACGAGAGCTTTGTTAGTGTCAATATTAATATATAATGAAGGACAACCAAAGAATATCAGTTAAGGAAATCAATAGGCAAGTTGGGAAACTAAAGATAGTTATATATTGGGATTGCAACTAAACAACGGAGGGAAAAATATTTCATTACCACATCAAGAATATAATTAATATTAACTTGGAAACACTAATTCCCAACAATTCTTTGTACCTCAAAGTTCCAAGAACATTACAACATTAACCATATAATTAGTATTAATTTGGCAACAATAATTCCCAACAATTTTGTATACCTGAAAGTTCCAAAAACTTACTAACATAATAATACTTGCTAACTAACCCCAATATCAAAGCAAACACTTCACTTAATACTACAAAATAGTGATATAGACACCTATTAGAAGAATTAAAAGATCCATACACCTCAACTATTCAAAGAGTTTTGTAACAAGCTGCTCACTGAGTTTGATACAATATAATTGTTATCTTTTTTTTTTTTTCTCAAATAGCATTCCGTTAAGCCTTTGCAATTATTTTTAGAGGACTTAAATTTTATTACTATTACTGTGTATTGCAATGCTGGAGTTTAGTTGTATTTATTCATTTAGTTATTTAATATTGTTAAAATATTAGATTTAAATATAAAGATTTGTACATTTCCCACCAACTACGATATTGAATACTGAGTTATCTGTGAGACAAACGAGCCCATTACATCCAAAAGTTACAACTATTATGGGAGTATCACAGAAAATTACAACTGTTACGGGAGTATCATAATATACGGCTTTAACCTCGGTTCGAGGTATCGATCTTCGCCATGCTTGCTTGTGGTAACCCAATTCAAATTAACTTTTAACGTTGTTTTTCTTTGCTGGGTTATAAAATCTTTGAGATTTTATTTGGAATAATGTCTATATTAGTAAATAGGTATGATTGCGTGGTTAACGTTGTTTTTCTGGGTTATAAAATCTTTGAAATTTTATTTGAAGTAAGGTTTATATTGGTAAATGGGTAGGATTGGGTGGTTGGTTATTGAGAAATTTTCTCAACAATCAATATTTTCGAAATTTTTTAAATTTCAAAAAAGCTATTTATGTGCTTTGTAATTTGACTTTCGTATATAAAATACTTTGTGAGTAATCCTAATATAATATGTGTTTCTATCTTACTTGTTAATATCAGAGCGCATATATACCTGACTCCCTCCAGAAAAGGCCCACGAAAATGAAGCCCCAAAAATATGGGAGAGATATCTGAAATTTGATACTCTGTACATAAATGAGTAGAGAACTATGTGGATTTTCGGTAGAGAAATGTGTGGATTTTCGATGTGCTAGAAAAGAAAATATTTTGTAGTGTTTTTGTTTGTTAGCTGTATGTTTTGCGTGCAATATAAAACTATGGACCATCTTTTAGAATCGATGAAGAGCTCGGGCTCGGCGTGAAGAACCTCCTTTACTGCTGTATCAATTTGTTTCATCATCGGCTCCAGAGCTGCTCATCTACTCATTTCCTTGACGATCTCTGCCAGCTCTTCCAGAACCTTCACTGCTTCAGTGCTGATTTTTGTGCATTTCCTCCTCAATACAGCTCAGACGGAAGGCGGGGTCTGGGGTGGAGAAAATTAATTTGAAAAGTTCAGCGCCACTAAAATACCTTGGCATGGATTGGGCCGCTGGCGCCATGGGATTCAAGAAGTAATGAAGCCTAAGCTTATTCCAGTAGTTAGCCAATTGTTTGCTCTTGATGGCACTATCAACGTTGATGGCACTATCAACGTTGATGGAGGTGAGATGGAATCATCATGGGCTTCACAGTTAACCATGCGTGAATAGAACAAGTACTTGCAACGAGAATAAAGTTATTTGGACCTCTCTGCGGAACACTGAGTACTCTGGCAGGCTGATGTACCTTGATCGTGGAAGAGCAGTGTAAGTTTGATTGTTTCCATCACATCCGTGATTGCCTTGGTTCTATCTCCGGAGAACGCGTTGAATTTTTCTTTTTCAGATCATCACATCGGTGATGTTCCCTCCGTGAGAGGAAGCATTGTATTTTATTTGCGATCTTTTTTATCGAGTCCTTCCCACTGTATTATATTTATTTGCTCTGCCTGATAAGTGTTTTTTGGCTTGCCTGATTTTAATTATGTCTCCATCAAAGAGCAAGAGTGCCTGTTGAGATAATGCCTCAATTATTATGCTTACTTAGTTTGGAGTGGGTTGTTGAGGAAGTTGAGAGATTCTCTCAACTTCTCTCTCTAAGATTAGCATTAGTTCAACTATATATATTTGATGTATCTCTGAGTATGATATATAGAGAAATAATTATTTGTGTGTGAATCTCTGGTCTCTCCAGTTTGTTAGTTTGGTATCAGAGCGACCTGGAGTGACTCGCTATTGAGATGCTCTCTGAATTATGCATTCCCGTTGCTCGTAGTTCAGATCTGCATTGTGCTGCTCGTCATCAGAATGCTAGCTTTACTCCTCAAGCCATTACAACAGCCTCGCGTCATAGCTGAAAAGCGGCATCCAGAAGTTTCATGCATCATCAAATCTCTGAACGCAGCTTTGGTCATCATGTGTCATAAGGAGGACGTCATTGTGATAGCAGCTCCATACATTCGCTTCGCATTGCTGGAGTCATTGTGGTGGCCCAATTTTTAAGACCTTTCTTTCGATTCGCATTCGGAACATACGCTTAGCTGGAGTAGAGTCATTCGAGTGGAATCAATCAATCGTTGGAGCTGGTGTTTGCCGATTTCAGCCGATTTCTCCCAGACATTTTTTATTCAGTTTAATTGCAACCTCTTTTAGATTTGCAGAGTTCTAAAATCAACTTTTTTTCTTTTTAACATGGAGCAGGCTATTGTATTAGAAAAATTTAATGGCTTTAATTTCTACACTTGGAAGGTAAATGTTCAATTGCAAATGATGATTAGAAATTTATGGAATATTGCAGAAGGCTAAGAAATAGCACCTACAGATGCTCAACAGTTAATTACATGGGAAAAAAGAGAGGAAACAACCAAGTCTATCATTGGACTATCACTTGCAGATTCCCAGCTACATCTTATTGACTTAAAGAAATCTTCTGGAGCAATATGGGAAGAAATGAATAAGGTATTTGGGGCAAAAGCTGTTAATGCAAAATTTTTCTTAAAGTTACAATTGTTTAAACTCCAAATGGATAGTGAGACATCATTGCCAACACACATAAATGAGTTAAGAGCTTTGATGAGACAGTTGTCAGAAATTAATTCTAAAGTAGATGATGATGATGCAAAGGCAATCTTATTAAATAGCTTGTCTTCAAAATATGATAATGTCATATTTACTCTAAGTCAAATGCCAAATCAATCACTTGATGAAATGATAGCAGCTCTTATGGCAGAAGAAAAGAGGATAGGTGGCCCAGAGGCTAGTTCACAAAATGAACTTGCACTATATTCCAAAGTAAGGGTGAATAAAAGTAAGACTGAATGTTTCTATTGTCATAAATATGGACATACAACATTCAATTGCAAAATTCGAGCTCGAGACCTTTTAAATGGGCAATTGAAAAAATCAGCCTATGCAACATTTTCAGACGATTCACCCGATGCAATGTTTGAAGATTATTCAAGTGAGGATGAACCTCCTGATCCATCTCTTAAACTGTTCTAAAGCATGTTTTGTGATTTGCAAGTGTGTGAAATATAGTGTGGAGTGCCTTATATTTATTGCTATGAGATTTGTGTAGAAGAGAACCAATTATTGAACAAATGAGCATTATTTAGCCTTGCCAGTTTTCTTACGTTTTTATAGTGGAATTACAATTTGGACAGGTGGGTTTATTATAATGATATCAAGAAATAATTTGCCAAGAGCATCGCTAGTAGGCCAAGGCATGAGATCCATGATGATGGTAGATTAGCTTCGAACATACACTAAGGCTTGGTATTACCTACATCGATGGATAGCGAAAAGAGAAAAATTCGATGCATGGTGATTGGTCCATAGGATGGTTCATCACTTGTCAGCTCTTATCGCGAAAGCCCCGACGAGCTGAGTTGTCAATACTGTTGATCTTGCAAAGTTCATTATTGCTGGTTAGAAACAAATGTATTTTAAATGGGTTGAATGGTAGCTCGAAAATAGTGGAGAAAAGAGAGTTGTCTATGAGATTTCAGAGTGGGTACAAATGTTAATGAAGACTAGGGCAGACAAATGTTTGTATTAATTTAGTGTGTTCTCCATTTCTATAATGTAGGCATTAAGGGGGGATGTTGAGATAATGCCTCAATTATTATGCTTACTTAGTTTGGATTGGGTTGTTGAGGAAGTTGAGAGATTCTCTCAACTTCTCTCTCTAAGATTAGCATTAATTCAACTATATATATTTAATGTATCTCTGAGTATGATATATAGAGAAATAATTATTTGTGTGTGAATCTCTGGTCTCTCCAGTTTTTTAGTTAATTAAAAACTGGAGAGACAGAGATACACACACAAATAATTAATTTCTATATTTCATACTCAGAGATACATCAAATATATATAGTTGAACTAATGCTAATCTTAGAGAGAGAAGTTGAGCGAATCTCTCAACTTCCTCAACAACCCAATCCAAACTAAGTAAGCATAATAATTGAGGCATTATCTCAACACCCCCCCTTAATTCCTACATTACAGAAATGGAGAACACACTAAATTAATACAAGCATTTGTCTGCCCTGGTCTTCATTAACATTTTTACCCACTCTGAGATCTCATAGACAACGCTCTTTTCTCCACCATTTTCGAGCTACCATTCAACCCATTTAAAATACATTTGTTTCTGACCAGCAATAATGAACTTTGCAAGATCAATAGTATTGACAACTCCGCTCGTCAGGGCTTCCGCGATAAGAGCTGACAAGTGATGAACCATCCTATGGACCAATCACCATCTGTCGGATATTTCGTTTTCGACTATCCATCAGTGGCTAGGAAAATGGTCTGAATACTGAATGTGTTCAAGAGCTAATCTAACAACTTGACCTGCTTCACACAAATGGATCTCATACTGTAACCTGTAACTGATGCTCTTGGCCCATAGCACAACAATATCAGCATATAACAAATCCACACAATCAAATTAGCCAATTGTTCTCTCGTCCCTGTAGAACGTAAAGAACGACTAATTTAAATAATGCTAATTTGTTCAATAATTGGTTCTCTACTACATAAATCTCATAACAATAAATATAAGGCTTAAAATCCACACTGTATTCCACACACTTGAAAATCACAAAACATGCTTTAGAAAAGTTTAAGAGATGGATCAGGAGGTTCATCCTCACTTGAAGAATCTTCAAATATTGCATCGGGTGAATCGTCTGAAAATGTTGCATAGGCTGATTTTTTCAATTGTCCATTCAAAAGATCTCGAGCCTGAATTTTGCAATTGAATGTTGTATGTCCATATTTATGACAATAGAAACATTCAGTCTTATTTTTATTCACCCTTCCTTCGGAGTATAGTGCAAGTTCATTATGTGAACTAGCCTCTGTGCCACCTACCCTCTGTTCTTCTGGCATAAGAGCTGCTATCATTTCATCAAGTGACTGATGTGGCATTTGACTTAGAGTAAATATGACATTATCATATTTTGAAGACAAGCTATTTAATAAGATTTCCTTTGCATCATCATCATCTACTTTAGAATTAATTTCTGACAACTGTCTCATCAAAGCTCTTAACTCATTTATGTGTGTTGACAATGATGTCTCACTATCCATTTGGAGTTTAAACAACTGTAACTTTAAGAAAAAAATTTCATTAACAACTTTTGCCCCAAATACCTTATTCATATCTTCCCATATTGCTGCAGAAGATTTCTTTAAGTCAATAAGATGTAGCCGGGAATCTGCAAGTGATAGTCCAAGGATAGACTTGGCTCTTTCCTCTCTTTTTTCCCATGTAATTAACTGTTGAGCATCTGTAGGTGCTATTTCTGAGCCTTCTACAATATTCCATAAATTTATACTCATCATTTGCAACTGAACTTTTACCTTCCAAGTGTAGAAATTAAAGCCATTAAACTTTTCTAATACAATAGGCTGCTCCATGTTGAAAAGAAAAGCTGATTTTAGAATTCTGCAAATCTAAAACAGGTTGCAATTTAAACTGAATAAAAAAATGTAAACTTATTTGAGGCAAACCGATCTGGCTGAAATCGGCAAACACCAGCTCCAGCGATTGAATGAATCCACTCCAGAAATTTAAACTGAATAAAAAATATAAATTTATTTGAGGCAAACCGATCTGGCTGAAATCGGTAAACACCAGCTCCAACGATTGAATGAATCCACTTCAGCAAAGCATATATTCCGAATGCGAATCGAAAGAAAGGTCTTAAAAAATTGGGCCACCACAATTACTCCAGCAATGCAAAGCGTATGTATGGATCTGCTATCACAATGCCGTCTTCCTTATGATTCACATGACAACCAAAGCTCCGATTCGAAGGTCAAGCAGCTGGCACGTGCATTAGATCTGAGAGGAACCAATGCAGTGTACAATTCCGCTCTCAGAGATGCTCGAAAATCATATAGTTGAGTCTATGATTTATTTAAGCATCTCAACAGTGAGTCACTCCAGGCTCCTCTGATACCAAATTAAAAACTGGAGAGACAGAGATACACACACAAATAATTAATTTCTATATTTCATACTCAGAGATACATCAAATATATATAGTTGAAATAATGCTAATATTAGAGAGAGAAGTTGAGAGAATCTCTCAACTTCCTCAACAACCCAATCCAAACTAAGTAAGCATAATAATTGAGGCATTATCTCAACAATTTTGACCTCTCTGCGGATCATTGAGTTCTCTGGCAGGATGATGTACCTTGATCGTGGAAGAGTAGTGTAAGTTTGATTGTTTCCATCACATCCATGATTGCCTTGGTTCTATCTCCGGAGAACGCGTTGAATTTTTCTTTTTCAGATCATCACATCGGTGATGTTCCCTCCGTGAGAGGAAGCATTGTATTTTATTTGCGATCTTTTTTATCGAGTCCTTCCCACTGTATTATATTTATTTGCTCTGCCTGATAAGTGTTTTTTGGCTTGCCTGATTTTAATTATGCCTCCACCAAAGAGCAAGAGTGCCTGCATTGTTTCCTGCAGAATTAGCAAGTCGGATTTGTCCACATACTCGAGTCATGTTGTAGCTACCAAGGGCAGAGGACAAGAAGATGATAATCAGTTGGGACTGGAGGACGTTTTTTAGTTAGCAGTATTAAAAATTGCAGAAAGTATTTACATATTTCACACAAAGGTAGTGTATGTGTCAACACACACAAATTACATTTAGAGTACTCTAATATATAGAGTTTTTTGGATTAACTTATTTCTTAAGTTAGAAAGAGAGGTTGAGAGAAATTTTCAACCATAACATCTCAAATATAGGATGTAAGCATTAATTCCAACATCTCCTCTTAATGCTTACATTACATAAATTGATTGAAATCGCCCATAAATAACAAAATACACAATCATTTTTTAATTGGTTTACAACTTATCAATATAGGCTCCATCAAGTTGCCTCATAACCCTTGTAAAGGTGTAGTCGGTAAGTTGGATTCCCGAGTTTTACTCCTGAACTCCCGAATCAAGGACCTCTCAAACTCAATTACTGGACAACATCTCAAGATGTTGCATAACCTCATTAGAAGACCATTCCATGTCTTCAACGAATGAGGGATCCTTCCCTAGATCCGCAACTGCCATACTATCTGAAAAACCATCTAAGTTGAGCCTTAACTTTATATGCTCTAAAAGAGTTTAAGAGATTCAAATTCTTTATTGAATTCATCATCAGAATTCAATGGATATTCATCTGCGACTATATTTGTTGATTCTTTCCCTTTTAATAGATCACTAGTACAACTTCTGCAATTTCACGTTGTATGCTCAATTTTCCTGCAATAGTAGCATTCATCCTTGTCTTTGTAAACAATGCATTTTCTACTGGAGAATTCTCTTGTGTATCCTCTGATTTTAGTTTCTTTTCCTCTGCCAAAAGTGTTGCAATTGTCTCATGCAATTTTTGTGAAGACATTTGACTCAAAGTAAAGATAACATTACTATAACCTGAAGGAAGACTATTTAGTAATATTGCTTTAGCATCTTCCTCCCCCTTCTTCGCACATGCTTTAGCTAATTGTTTTAAAAGAAACATTAAATTATTTACATGACTTGATATAGATGTGTTCTCATTAATTTTCAGTCTAAAAAATTGCAACTTTATGGAAAATTTTGCATTTGTATTTTTTAGACCAAATAGTTGAGCCAAATGTTCCCATATTTCCTTAGATGGTTTAGTAAAATCTATAAGATGTAATTGTGAATCTGAAAGAGAAAGTCCAATAATGAACTTAGCTTTGTCATTTCTATTTTTCCATTCAATTAACTCTTTGACATCTGTAAGTGCTACTTCTGAACTATTCACTATGCCCCACAAGTTTTTATTCATTAATTGCATTTGTATTTTTACTTTTCATGAGAGAAAATTCAAACCACTGAATTTTTCTAACACCATAAACTCCATGATCACAGAAGAGATTCAAATTGAAAGTGCCTTTTAAAATTTGAAGCCATCTCTCTAAAATGCTAAAAATATTGTAATTCTTTTATGTCGACAAAGAAACTTAACCAATCAGAAATTTAATTTGTGCAGGTAACGAACCAGAATGTAGGTTTCACGTGCTCAATCCGCAATTAAAAAAAAATCATTCAACTGATTTGTGAAAATCACATGCCTCGAATGAAATTCAAATAATACAAAACAAAACAATGTTGAAATGTGCTCTTAACTCATGAAAGAAAGATTTAATGCTCCACGGATTATTCTAACTCACGAAAATCATATGCCTCCACAGAAAATATCACCTGATTGATCCACGCTGAGGTAAAATATCAAGTCGTTCTAACACGGTGATGTTAATCTATTTGATACAAAGGTGCTTGCTTATCTTCATTGATTCACACACAGGCAATGGCTATTTGAACCGAATCTCCACACCTCTTCCACAAACCCAGCACCAACTTGATGTTGTGATACTATGTTAAAAATGACTGAAAGAATTCATATATTCCACACAAATGTGTATGCGTCAACACACGTATAGATTACATTCAGGTTACTCTAATATATAGAGTTTCTCAGATCTAACTTATTCCTAAGTTAAAAAGAGATATTGAGAGAATTTCTCAACCATCACAAACCAACATCTCAAATATAGGATGTAAGCATTAACTCCAATGCGCACAGTATATTAATTGCAATTTTATGGAAATTGAATGAAAAGGTCAATGGAATAAGATTCAAAGAACCCAGGAATATCTATTTGAAGGATATTAGTTGATGTGATAAACATGAAATATGTGTTTTTTTGTTTTCTCCATGGGGAGAGTGCATAATTTCATGAATATTTTTAAAGATATTTTTATTTCTTTAATTTTTATAAAAGGTGCAAAACTAATTAATATGAACAAAGGATTGTAATTAAATTGGTGGTTCTCAACATCTTTGGTGCGGAGAGAATGTATCACTAAGTTCATTGTGTGACTATGTTATATACTGATGGATCTTGTTATGCTTCGAGCTTCAAGAGCATCAG
This sequence comes from Pinus albicaulis, assembly GCA_034641835.2. Classification (NCBI taxonomy): domain Eukaryota; kingdom Viridiplantae; phylum Streptophyta; class Pinopsida; order Pinales; family Pinaceae; genus Pinus; species Pinus albicaulis. Next base: position 949,940,364 of record CM076580.1, on the reverse strand, counting down.
TTAAAGGTTATGTTATGAGATCCTTATGTGTGTGAAAAGGTAAAGTTGTTAAATCAACTTTTGAACATGTTCAATATTCAGATCGTCTTTCTAGCAACTAACGAATAGCGGAAACCGAAATATCTGACAAATGGTGATTGGTCCATAGGATGGTTCATTACTTGAAAACTTTTATTGCGGAAGCCCTGACGAGCTGATATGTTAATATTGTTGATCTTGCAAAGTTCATCAAATATGGTCAGAGGCAATTATGTCTTAAATGACTAGAATGGGAATCTCAAAAGTTGTGGTGGTGAAAATAGCGTTGTCTAGGAGACTTCAGAGTGGGGATAAGTGTCGAGGAAGACCAATGAGACAAATGTGACATTTCAATTGTAATTTGTCATTTTTTGTATTAATCTTTGTAATTATTTAATGTAAGCATTAAAGGGGGCACTTGGAATAATGCCTACATTAATAGATAGGTAGGAGTGGGTTGTTGGTTGTTGAGAGATTTTCTCAACAAGCAATTCCTTGTTTAGAATTTGTTAGATCTCATGAGCACTATTTATGTTCCTTGTAATTTGGCATTGATATGTATAATATGAAATAGTTTGTGAGTAATTTGTGTACAATGTATGCTCCTCTATTTTTCTTGTATTTAGAAAGTGGAGGATGCCCATTTTATTTTTTCGACGAAACATCAACCAAATTTAGGTGCTTGTAATTTTATTCCACTTTTGTATGGGAGCACAAAAGCATATATATATTTTTCTCTGTAGGCTCATGCATTTCCTGGTGTAACCAAGCCTTGAATTGAGTGCTACTTGCAGATGGACAACAATGAACGAAATTGACATCCATTTATTGTACTGATAAGCAAAGAATGTTTTAAAATTTTAGTAATTCTCTCTAAAGGTGCAAAGGTACATTGAAGGAATAGAATATTTGGGGAGATCATCTCACTATAATCCAGTGTTAAATGCATAAGTATTGAATGCATTTATATAAGCATAAGCTCTATTAAACTCTCCAATCAAATCGATAATTAAAATCTAAATTATTAATTATAAATTGTTAATTATTAAAGGTTAATTAAATTTTTTTGACTCAAATAAATTTAATCATAATTAAACATTATCACACTAATTTTCAACTACTTAAATTATAATTAATTTTTAAATATCATTTTTATTATATAAAATTAAAATCGCCCATTTAAATATTAAATAATTGAATATCTTTACAATAATAAAAATTGTAAAAAATAATATTTTCATTCAAATTTATTAAAACTATCCTCGTCTTTGTGAGTAATTTGTATGAATAAAAATGTCAAAAAATACCTTAAATGAACTAGGACAAAAATAAAATGAATAGAGGTGAAAGATGCTAGTGTAAAGTTAGAATGGGATAGGAACTACTACTGCATAGAGAAATTTAATAAACACTATAAGCAATATAAAGAGGAGGATGGAATTTGCTCTTTGGGACAAGGAGAAGAAACTATGTATGAAAAAGGATATACATGATATTTTTTCAATTAACTTATGAAGATGAGTATGAAATGCGTACATTGAATTATAAGTTTAACAGTAAAAACAAATATTTAACTAATTAACTTATATGCAAAACAAATATTTCATCATATTAAGATATAAATAAGATTATAAATTAATGAGTAAATTATGATATAAATAAGAGTGGCTGCAATGGTAGTCTTTACAGGCAGATTTATGTTTTGTGCTGTTTTATCTGCTTCTGATCTTATTAAGGCTTTTACTTGAAGGGCTTGGCCTCTTACTGGTGTAAGAAAGATGCAACATTCTCAACAACAAAAGGTATGGAATGTTGAATGCTTCAAATCTATAAATGAATCCGTAGAAAACTTATGAAAGAGGTAAACTATAGATGGACAGATTTTGAAACTCTCAAAGATGAAAGTGAAAATATTGTAAAATCCATTGGGTAGCAATTTTAATAGAAAACCAAATGATGAAAAAATGAAATTACAAAAATAAAATAAAAAAATGTTTTTAAATGACAAAGAAAAGGTAAATGACAGATTTACCGACTTATGAAAAGATGTTTCTGAGAGCTTCAAATCTATAAAAAAATCTCTAGAAAACTTATGAGAGAGATAAAATGCAGATGGAGGGATTTTGGAACTCTCAAAGATGAAAGTGCAAAAAGAATTGTAAAATACATTGGGTCTGAATTTATCAACCTGCAAAGAACATAAAACCGAATGATGAAAAAATGAAATTTCAAAAATAAATTTAAAATTTGTTTTCCAATGCCAAAGAAGAGGTAAATGGCAGATTTACCTACCTCGGAACAACTGTTCAGGGAGCAAATATGGTCCATAGCTCATGTGCATGCTGCCATGTTGTAATGGTTTTCAAGAATCCATGTTCTAATGGTTTTCTCGAAGGGATTTTCTAAGGGAGGAAACATAATGAAGAATGGGAAAGGGCCCCAGTAAGGAAAATGCAGACACAAGCCACATCCATAAAGAAATATAAGAAAAGAAGAGACGTATGTTTGAATTGCTTTAGAGCTGCACCTATCATCCATGTGCACTAGCTTTTACATATCTTGTTATTAAAGCCGCGACATCCATAATGAAACACAAGACACCTCCCTTGGGACTTCATAGAACTGCATGGCGTTATCCATGTAAATTGACTTTTAATAATTAAAATAAATTTTATATATTTTTATAAAAATTAATAATAATACTAATGTAGATAAAGAATAATATTAGACTAGAGTTTGCATGCAGCCCGCGTGCTTCTAGCCTAGAAGACAATTTAAAATTTTTAGTCGAGATTTAGATTTCAATATCCAACATTGAGAATTATTTTGCTTTGTGATTGTATGTGTGTCGAGAAGAGAAGCCTACGTTAGCATATTTTCATGCCTCATTCACTATCTCGCTGTTCAATTTGAATCCAATTGAAGAGAACAAAACCTTGATAATCTTTGTGGCCAAAACACTCTTATATGAAACACAAGAAAATGTCAATTTGAGCGGTTTCTAACTATTCCCAGGTTTTTATTCTAATTATGATGAAATTAGCTCCATCTAGTTAACGTGGTATTTCAATTAAATACCATTGAAGGAGGGGAAATTACCTATCAAGCTGTCGAATGGGCCACAAAGATTAGGCCAATCCTTACAGAGATTAGGTAAGGAACCATCCACAGAGACCTTTGAAAAGCAAACAGATTTCAAATGTTTGACCTTACTATTAATGCTGCTCCAAAATGGAGAAAAGTACAAATTTCCCAATTCATGTAATGTTAATACTTTTGCAGTCATACAAATTTGTGCCATCATACAATTATCAAAGGTCTTCTGCATCTGCCAACTATGCTACTAAAATGCCTATTCCTTTCAGATCAACTCTCGAGATGACGCTGGTTAATAAGAAGTGGAGGGGCTTCAAAAATCACCCAACCCTTGCTTTATCCCATTGATTGGTGAGGCATCCAACCCTTCACCTTCTCTACTTTTCCAGAGTGAGCCAAATAACCAGTTGGCATAGATGGGGACAGAGCTAAGGAAGGCAGAGGCAAAGGCGCCATAGGAGATCGAGATAAAGAAAATAGAAGAGTAGTTGGCTAACGGTCATCTCAGATAATTTTCTTCCTTATTCAAGCCAACCATTCCTGCTCATATATGACTGAGAGGTGATATCTATACCAATAGATGTCATTTCACTTTGAAATATTATATGTAAGTCAAATAAAAATCTGCTAAATTGTGTTAAACTTAGACCTGGGTTTATTAGCATCTATAGCGAGACATCTCTAGAGGGGCCAGGTGTTGGAATGATGAAAATGATCAAAACAATATAGGGTCAAGTCTAGCACTGTATCATGCTGAGAAAAATATTGCTCACAAATATAGCTCGCAAACACTTCCAAAGTTGGTGGCTTAACTCCTACTAGGCCCAATTAACATGACAATATATTATAATGACAATATATTATAAGACAGAGGAAACCAACATCAAAGATATTCAAAGAGATAAATTACTTGGCATTAATATGTTGGTTGCACTGTCTTCTTTGTGGACAAGAACATGGGTCCTTGAGCAGGGGTCAAGCCACCAGCAACATTTCTGAGAAAGAAGAAGAAACAAGCCGGCTGTGAGAGTAAGGTAGCATTCGAGAAAACAGTCAAGTCATCAGTCAAAAAGAAAAATCTGGTAGAAATAATTCACAGAGCACAAAAGCTAGTTGAACATGCATCTTTCATAGAGCAGAAGCTCCTCCTGCATCTTTCATAGAGTGCAGAAGCTAGGCGAACAAAGCAAATGAAGCAATGGAATGAGCTATGTGAGGACCCCTACATGAATATACATGAAGCAAACACGTGGCCCATGCAAACACATGGCCCATGCAGACACGTAGGTTTTGATAAAACAATTCAAAATATTCCCGGTATCACTTCCCCAGCTTTATGGTTTCTCAACATAAAATGCTCAAAATTAATGCTAGCATTAACTCATTTGAAACTCAAATTTTATAGATTCCCCATCTTTAACCTATGTTTTTCATGTTATTTCCTCAGTATGAGGCCAATAATATGAAAATCACATTGATTGGTCAATAGTAAAAGTGGATGCACTTAATTGGCCGAAGGAATGTGGTGGGGACACACTATGTAACAAAGCATAGTTTAAAATTTGTAAAGGATAATAATTTACGTAACAAGTTAATGATACGAAGCCATTTTGATTACAATAGTCACCGGTAGGGACTAATAAGATTATACAACTTAGTGGTCAAATTAATAAAATCTTAATTCTTTCTAATTTGCATAAAGGTAATTAAAATTTTACCAAAAAATATCTAAAATATTTTAGAATTTTTTCAAATATTTTTTTTAATTAAAAAAACTATTATAATTTAACATTTAATTTTTATATAAATATGTAAATATTAAAATATATAATTATATCTTTATATAAATAAAATAATAATAAATATTATAATTCTTCTTCTTTCTTTCTTTCTTTCTTCTTTTTTTTTTTTTTTTGAAAAAAATCACTATTATTTCTCTTTACCATTAATTAAGTTTGACTATTGCTTATCACCACTATACTGAGGTATTAGATAGGGAATTTTTCTTATCCAATGAAATGTGATATTAATCATCGAGCGCTAATGATTAAAATGTGAGTTGTCAATCAACTGTGAAATTTTATTAAACATTGCCAAGACATTAAACTTGAGTATCCATCTTTATCTTCAATATGTTGATAGTGTGCGGCAACTTAAAAAGCACGTATATTTGCACCTGTAAGCGCTTCATAATTCCAGTTTGTTATTTTTTTTTGTTTAAGATTCATAAACAACCAAAGTATCACCTTGTGGATCCTCATGACTATATTTTTTACATAAATATCCCTCTAGAACAATGCTATTTTTCTGGGCTCCCATCTCTCTGTCAACATAAATTGCCACAGAAACAAACAATGGGCCAAAACATTAGAGCACCTTGGAAACCAACGAATCAATATCATTGAGTCCCTTGGACCATGACCCACAATTTCAAAGTTGACATAATTGAACCCATCTTCAAGGGTCACATGAGTTGTGCAAAAGGAAGGGCTATTCAAGGTATTCATAGAATACCCACATGGCTCAAAGTTGTAGTCATCAATTTCAAAGCCTCAGATCACATCACTCAAGGAAGATTTGAATGTCATGTCTGATGAAGAACTATAGTTTCTCTTGTGGAATATGGAGGATTTTTCATAATCCAATTGAGTCATGCAAATTTCTATGGTATATGAAGGATTAGAATAAGAATAATTGTGCGAATTTTCTTGATCAGAGGCAACTACATTATAAATATGACAATAATCGTTATTAGTATCGAATCTTTCCTTCATTACGTAGGCCTTTGGGATGGATGATGGCAAGAAAAGGTTAACACATTTGTTTAAAAAAGAGACTTCATCATGAAAGCTTCTGTGAGGAGAGATTTTATCTTGGGGAAACATGAAAAAATTGCAGTTATATCTTAGGTTCTTGGGTTTAATTGAAGATATGGACTCTGCAAATGAGATGAGGATGGGAATTACATGCAACAACTATGTCTTCCTACAGGTTTTGATTATGAATTTGTTTGAGCAAATAATGAGGCTTGACTCCGAAAGTAAATAGATGTACATGTGTTTGTTTGATATATGGTAAATTGTTCAACATTTTGTGGCCTGCTATTTTTTCGAGTTGCAAGCGAGTGAGAGTCCTTAACCCCACATTGCCTTCAAATTCATTTGAGAAAAACTTGATTTTGAGTTTCTTTTCGTAGCCTTCAAAGTGGGCTAGAGCAAGGCTCCTGGCTACTCGTTTCTATGTATTTTTCGAGAAAATAATATGCTTAAGCATCTTTAGATTCAAAGTGGATAGAAATCCATACCATAATTCACAACAACCCGTGGATCTAGGACATTGTATCATGGGAGAATCCAAAATAGTTTGCAGGTCTCAGACATTGTAACACTTGTGTTTCTTTATCGGTTGATCTAGTAGTACCATCATTAGAATACCAAGTCATAACAAGTCTAGTTTTTTGTGGTTTCATAATCCTCATCTGGTAAGTTGACAAACAACGCTTTGACACCATTGACAGGGCTGGTGGCAGAGGAAGTGGTGGAGATGATGAACCACAAAAACTTATTGCCATCTTTGGTTAAGAAAATGAAGACCAAAAAAGGCTCATGCAAAAAAAATTCCACCCCTTTCCAGCTGTCAGTTATTTACTACGTAACAGCCTGGTGAAAATTCTATGTAATAAAGTTAAAATAATAACCACGGTTGATGGCACACTTATTCCAAGCTGAATGTTGGGAAGACATCCTAGTGGGTGTTCATTTCGATTATTATGGCTAAAGAAAATTGGCAATGGAAAAAGCTTTGGAAAGGCATGAGGCATTAATTGGCATTTTATTTATGAAAATACTGGAAAATAGGAGAAAATGAAGGTGAAAGGTCACAGGTTTCATGTGAGGAGGAAAATGAAGGAAAATAATAAAAAATGAAGAAAATAGAGGCCTCATTAATAAAAAGGATTTTGAGGATAAGTTGGCAAGATTTTTCTCAGACTTGTGTCTCTCATTATATTATACTCTCTTTCCCTCTGATACTCTTGGATAGTTAGATTTTTCTTGGAGCACTTTGTCCTTGGAGCAAGAAAGGCAAGAAAGAAATAAGAAGGAGGAAGCAAGCAAGGAAGAGCGAGAATCAAGAAGCTCCAACATGATTCTTGGCAGGTATCGATTTTCATGTGTATTTTCCTTGCTAGATATGGAATGCATGGAATTGCATGTGGTTCTTTTCTGTCTTGGCATGGGTTTTTCCAGGTGTGACAGTGTTTTCATCCTAGCCTTTCCATTTCTAGCTTTGATGAGATGGGTTTCTCATAATTTGGTTGAGATGGATTGCCGGATGGATTCGAAGTTGAGTGGGGTGGATCTACGAAATTACAAAGACATGGCCTAGTGGTCCCTGAACCAGAATGTGTATCAGGGTAAAGACACTAGCCTAGTAACCCCTGAACCGGACTGTGGGTAATGGTAAAGCTAGATTGTGTGCCTTGGTGGGCCTGGGAATCTTGGTCGGTGAATGGCTGGATATAAGGTAAATCCATGAGGTGGATTACTCTTCATTGGGCCTATTAGTCTCAAGATGGGATGTACGATAAATCCTAGAGAGTGGGTCTTGATGTAGGGCCTAGTTGTCCCTGGATTATACTGTGGATTTTGGTAAAGTCTGAGAGATTAGGAGGCACTCAAATTCCTCACGGTGTACGTTGTGAATTCTAGTAGCATTGATGCTTCTTTGGTTCTTTCTGGTTGGTTATGAGTCCCACATTCATGCTTGTAATATTGCATGGCGCTGATTGTCTGAAGAGAGATTTGGCTCAACCAATATATGGTCTGGTGGAATGTGGTAGTCCCATCCCCGATTGGTTTTTATATCCATAAATGAGAAGCTCATTCCTTTGGTGTTTGGTATGAAAATGTACTGGTTATTATGTGGATTCTATTGCTTTTGTATCCATGGTATTTTTGTTGTTATTATGCTGGTTATAAGCATGTATTTGATCAGTGATGATGTATGACTCTATCCACATTTTTACTTGAAAATAAATGCACAATGTATCTATGGTCAAATAGATTGTATTGCAGCTAATGATGTAAGGGAGAAATACTTCTTAGAATTCTTAGATAAGTATAAGACCCCTATGTTTAAATCTGTTGTTTACACCTGTAGGTTTAATGTTTGTGACATGTTTGACAAAATGAATATCATGGCTAGGAGGGGTCCACATGATTCTTGTTGATGTGATTACTTCTGTATCATTGTCCTATTGTTGTTTATCATCCCTTAAGTTTTCATGAATTCTACGAAGTGACCTGGGCTCTGGCCTAAAAAGGTGGCTCAAATCTTGGATCCATGGGCACAGAACTGAGCGTTTGGGGCCCTAGCCACTAGCATGCAGTCTCATGCTTGTAGCTATAGCCTTCTAGCCCCTGAAACTGCAAGAATATATGGCTCAAAGGGGGTAAAAATGTCAGTGTGGCCCAGGGGTAAGAGGCCTGAATGGTTGGGTTACCTCCTAGGGGTGTTGTGGTTGTTGTACAAGGTTTGTATGTTTTTTTTTCTATTGGTTCCACTTCCTTAGGGTCACACAGGATGTTAGATCTCATTATAGTAGCCTATCATCCAATGTTTACCCTAGTTGGCTAGTTACTTGGGTAGATGTGGGAAGGGGGTGTTACACAGTGGTATGATAGCATGGTTCAAACCTTGGACTGGATGGGTAGTGTGTTGGTCATGCATTTATGTTGGTTTCATATGCATTTGGTATGGTTGTGGTCTATATGTGCTTATTTCATCTGTGTTGCGTTGGCCATGGTGGCAGTGGTGTTGCCATGGAAGTGTCAATGGTGTTGTTGTCAACATGTTGACATGAGTGTATGATGCTTACTTACATATTGTTACATATTGTACATGCATTGCTTGCTTATGCTAGGGTTACATATTGGTCATGCCTCGGTCTTATACATGTATGCTTTCTTGTGTGATGTCATATGCTGAACATGCATTGGTCATTCATGATTGGTTATACAAGTCAAGTGGGTGCATATGGTCAAGTTTGGATTGGTTTGATTGAGGTTGTTGTGCATAAGGACATTGTATGAAATCATGATGATGATGTTGGTATGTTATGATGCTAATGTGTTGGCTAAGATAAAGTCGGAGATGTAGGTCATTAAAGTAAAGTTGCAACAATGGACTTTGGAGTAAGAGCAGACCGTCATACAAGTTTGTATGCTTGGCATGCACGTATGTGATTCATGGTTGTTGTAAGAATTAGGTTTACTTATATGTTTGTCATTTTATTATTATTATGGTTACATATGTGATAAATTATATTGGATTAATGTAGTCATATGCATTATGGTTATGTGTATGTCTTTCATTCTATTGATTTTATGGTTACATATATGATAGATGTTAGTTAAACAGTGTGATCATACATACATGTGATGGTTAGTCAAACATGGTATTAACTTGATAATTATGTTATATGTTGTTGAGGAGCATGTTATATGTTAGCTTATTGTTCTTGTATGTTAGTTAACTTGACTGTTAGGTTTATAGCATTAATATCTTGACGTTATATGTATCATGCTAAATTGGATTAGCCTATGCATATGGTTAGGGTTATGACATTCATGTATGATTTGACTTATTTGTGCTATTATGTAATACTAATCTAGGATGATTGTGCATATGTGATTGTTATGCATGAATGACATTTGTTTATCAGTCTATGATGTGAACATGCTAGCTAGTTAGTGTTATGAATATCATGATCTTATTTTTGTTTGAGCTAATGTGTTGTGAAGTCATATCATGCTAATATAGATTGACTTTGCAGACAAGATAACCTCCCTTAAGATATATTAAGGTATGAGTTTTCTTATGTCATGTACGTTATGCTTAATTGTTTGATTATTTCATCTATCTGGTGTTGGGTGTTTGGTGTCTATTACATAATCTAGTTGACTTATCTAACATGGTATGTTTATAATTGATTTGAATGTTTGATCAATTGTATGATATGAGTATGTGTCTGTAAGTTTGAATGAAGTAACGACCTTATTTTAATATGGTCATACTAACTCATATGTGTTGAGATAGCTTATATGTACGTGAATGTATGATCTGAATGAGGTATGTTAGTTATGATGTGCTAATTCCCCTTTCATATTTTTAAAACAATGTCTTATATGTGCTTAGGGGTTCAAGTACTCTTGCAAGTTATTGAGTCTCATGAGCGTTTTTCATGTTAATTTTATGAACAAATTAACATAAAAGAAATATTGAAAAATGGAAAATAAAAGTACAGTACATCACCATACAACACATCAACACAAGGATTTGATGAAGGAGTTCACCCCTCCTAGGATACATCTCCTTGGTCTAACTTCCATGGCTTGAGCCTCTATATTATACTAAAATTTGTAAAATGATGTGTTTACAATGATTTTTTGCTCCTAAAACTTGCACCAATGAGTTCAGAATGCCCAAAAATGGCGCCTTAGGCTCTTTCTGCTCCTGATTTGGTTGAAACTTGACTCAATTATGACCTTTTCTAGTTTTTCCACACTTTGAGGCCTAAATTTAGCTAACTGGAGGTAAATCAAGCTAGTTGGCACTAAAAATTGGTAGTTCCGCTGGATTGGGTGGACCGCTAAACTAATCTGGATTAATATAATTAAATGCAGTTAACAATAATTAAGTGCAGTTTAATGCTTAATCCAACACTTATTTTTAAATATGAATTAGCACAAATTAATGATTTTTAGCACTAATTAAATCGAGGCTAACTCATTAACTCCACGGTTAGTGGACAGGCTCCGTCGGTGGTTGGCCACGATTCTAAGGTCTTGGTCACGTGTTGGGGCCTGGCCCTATGAGGCTGTGCCCCACTTCCCTCGTCAGTACTAAGGTTAAGGCTTAAATATAGGTGACATGTTAGGATAGTTAAGATCCAAAGTGTGGCGTATTGGTCACGTGTGGCGCTGGTGGGGTGGAGGTCCTGTGTTTGACCCCCATCGGCCCTTCTGATCTTCAACAATAATTTTACTATACCGTGGAGGGGGCACGTAGTAGCCCCAAGCGAAGCCACATGTCTCCTCCACATTGGCCCACTTTCAACCAATGGTAAATTTCCAAATAACCACAAATTTGAACCAATAAATAACTACCACTTGGCAGTCTCTCATTAGCTAGAGGAATTTGACCAACTTTGACCCTGCCTAGTTAGCATGCCACGTCAGCCGTATGGACTGCTGACTGGGCTACCTATCTGCCTTTTTTTTCCAATTTTTTCCTATTTGTGCAAATAGATAGAACTCATTTTGGGGAGCATAAAGAGTCCATTTCATGCGAAACTAGTTGCGTCAGATTCAAAACGACGAGCACTACGCAGTCGTTCAAGTTTCATGTCATTCCAAGAACTTTGATTTTCAAGAATAATTCTAAGCACCTGATCATTCCTCCCCAATGGAAGCCTTTTGGACCCCAAAATATCTTTCATTAATGAACATGTGGATGAGGGTACAATTCCCTCACCCTTCTAGTATCAATCCACTGGAATTTATCCAATTTCAACAATTTGATCTTTTCATAAAAACTAATATTTTTCCTTGATTCTGGAGACCCTATCTTGTTGTTGTAGACACCATCATGCTGAAATTTCCCATAATTTTCAAAACAACAAGTTGTCCTTGCAGAAATTTTTTTTTTCCCAAGGCTCAGTTGTCAATCAAAGGAAACTTGAAAACTGTCTCACCTCGAACACTGTCGATGTGGTGATTTTTAGCTTGTCTTGCCTTGTACTTGCATTGAATTTTGACCAAGTGTTTTTGCCATTGCCATGTACCATTTTGAAACAAAAAACAAGTACTTGTGGAATATATTCCTTCTTTGTCAATTTTTTTTGTCGCTTTCTCTTTGACCATTGCACTCTCTTGCATTGACATATTGTTTCCATCACTGTTTAACACTGATGTGGGCTGCTGCAAATATTTCTTATCTTGTTTACCTCTTTTCAAAGGCAACATGTTAGAGACATGAAACATCTAATTATAAACATTATCAACTTTAATGAAATAATATTGTTCATATGATGCATCTTTTTGAAAGTTCTCATTCAAAACATCATTATGCTTGAACATTAACAAAGCCAGATTTTGACTTGCATTCACTATTCTCTTCATTTCTCCTGCATGTATAAGAGACAAAATTCCCTTATTCTTATGCACTCTAACTATGTACTCAATTCCAATCTTGAAGAAGTGGTACTTTTTCTCATGGTGATGAAATACTTCCCTCCTATCATAAAGATAAGGACTTCCCAAAACAATACTTGAAATCTCAAGCAAAACTACATGAAGTTCAACTTCATCAAGAAAGTTTGAATTCATTGCAAACCTTAGGATGCACTTCCTTGTTACCTGCAAGTTTGCATTCTTGCATGTCCAACCTAAAGGATAAGGTCTTGGATGTGTAACAACTTCTATATTTAACCTCTTAAATAAGTCTTCAGAAATCAAATTATCTTGAAAACCACTATCAAATAGTGTGTTTATTTTTGTATGATTTGAAACAACTCTAATATGAAAGAGTTCAATTCTTGTATATTCATATTGAGTTACATTAGAACAAATTGAAGAACTAGTGCTTGCTATGTTATTACCTTTCAAACCCATTGTTGTAATATTGGTTTCATCTCCTAAATCTGAACCTAAGTCATGTTCAATGATCACAGTTGTTTTCTCCTTCTCTTCGGTTTTAAGTTTGTTTGGCTTCAACTTTGGATGGAATTGCCAACAATGGTCTTCATCATGATCATTTTTTAACAATGTTTACATGTGAGTTTTTCTTTCTCTATTTTAATAGAACCATTTTTGTTTCCTCTTCCATTAAACTTACCCTTTCATTTACCTTCATACTCAAGGAAACTGTGACTTTTCTCATCTGCACTATGTTTCCCTCTTTCTTCTAGATGTGTGGCTTGAACACAAACCTCATCTAAGTTTGTGGGATTGAACATGAGAATAGTACATCTAATATAGTTTTTCAAACCCCCATTATACTTTAACAAAGTTTCTTGAGAAGATAAATTGAAACCCAAAATAAGAGCTCTTCTCTTAAATTCATGAGTGTAATCTTGCACACTTTGTCCCTTTAGTTGTCTAAAATTCAACCAGTCCATAATGGATTTTTGCATGTAAGCTAGAGGGTAAATTTTCCTTTTAATGGAAGAAATAAAATTAGACCAAGACATTGAGATATTACCATGATTTTTAATCTCATCTTGTGTCCTTGCTTCCCACCATACAAGTGTTGGACCCTCCATTCTCAAGGAAGCCAATTGAATCTTTATGTCATCCTCTGGAAGGTTCTGAATTCTGCAATAAACCTCCAACTTATGAATCCAATTGTCCAGCTTCTTTTCATTCACTTCACCATTATACATCAAAAGCTCAAATATAAAATCAAGTTTAAGTAAGGGTGATTTACCAGCTCCTTTTGAAGTATGTGTATGAACAAGTGGAAGGGTTGTGGTAGTGGAAGATGATGAAGAGGAAGGTGAAGTTGGTTGTGAGGATGATGGTGGAGTCGATGGTGGCTTATTACCATCTCCATGGCCTCCTCTTCCTGGAGAACACTCTCCTCTTGGAGGCCTAAAACTTTCTCCTTGCATCCTTAAATTCCTCTCCTCATATAGGACCTTAACCATATCATTCATATCAAAAAATGCCTTTTTGAATGCTCTCTCATCTGCTGCCATGGTAGGTTCTCCTTGAAGAATCAACTTAAAATTGAGGATGTGGTGGTGTTGAATACATTGGCAACCTTTCCCTTATTCCTCTTGACCCAACTGCAGGGCTTTCAACCAGCTTCCCTTCTCCACTTTTGAGTTTTAACCTTGTAAGCATGACAAAAACTTGCAAAAAATTGGATCCATTCTTGCACAACAAAACTTAAAGTTATGATATCAAAAATGATTTGAATGAGTTAGGTCAGTTATGATGTTCTAATTCCCCTTTCATATTTTTAAAACTATGTCTTATATGTCCTTAAGGGTTCAAGTAATCTTGCAAGTTATTGAGTCTCATGAGTGTTTTTCATGTTAATTTTATGAACAATTTAACATAAAAGAAAGATTGAACAACAAAAAATAAAAGTACAATACATCACCATAAAACACATCAACACAGGGATTTGATGAAGGAGTTCACCCTTCCTGGCCTACATCTCCTTAGTTTAGCTTCCATGGATTGGGACTCTATATTATGCTCAAATTTGCAAAATTATGTGTTTAAAATACTTTTATTCTCCTGAAACATACACCAATGAATTAAGAATGCCCAAAAATGGTGCCTTGGGCTCTTTCTTCTCCTAATTTGGTCGAAAACTGACTCAATTATGACATTTTCCAGTTTTCCCACAATTTTAGGCCTAAATTTAGCTAACTGGAGCTAATTCAGGCTAGTTGGCACTAAAAACTGGCAGTTTCGCTAGATTTGGCGGACTGCCAAACTAATACATATTAATATAATTAAATGTAGTTAATAATAATTAAGCACAGTTTAATGCTTAATTCCATGCTTATTTTTAAATATGGATTAGTGCAAATTAATGATGTTTAACACTAATTAAAACTGGGTTAACTCGTTAACTCTGCGCTTAGTGGATAGGCTCCATCGGTGTTTGGCCAAGGTTCCGAGGTCTTGGTCACATGCTAGGGGCTTGCCCCCACTTCCCCCGTCGATACTAAGGTTAATACTTAAATACATGCAGCATGATAGGATAGTCAAGATCCAAAGCGTGGTGTAGTGGTGGCGTGTGGCGTTGGAAGGGCGAAGGTCCCATGTTCGACCCCCGCTAGCCCTTATGGTCTTCAACAATAATTTTGCTATACTATGGAGGGGGCACGTGTTAATCCCACAGAAAGCCACGTGTCTCCTCCACATTGGCCCACTTTCAACCAATGGTAAATTGCTAAATAACCACAAATTTGAACCAATATACAACTGCCACTTGGCAGTCTCTCATTAGTCAGAGGAATTTGACCAAATTTGACCCTGCCCAGTCAGCATGCGACATCAGCAGTATGGACTGCTGATCGAGCTACCTGTTTGCCTTTTTTTTTCCAAATTGTGCCTGTTTGTGAAAATGGACAGAACTCATCTCTGGGAGAATATAAAGTCCATTTTGCAGGAAACGAGTTGCGCCAGATTCTGAACGACGAGCACTATGCGTTCGTTGAAGTTTTGCGCCATTATAAGAACTTTGATTTTCGAGCATAATTCGTAGCACCTTATCAGTGAAAGTAGGTTATAGTTGTAGTATTATGATTTTGACTATTATTTTATTATGACATGGTTATCAATATTGGTAGAGGTTGATTTTAGTTAATAGGTATAATGTCTTGATATTTGGAACATGTGACTGACATGCATGTGTTCAGTTACTAGGCAGCGTGTTTGGCACAACATGGTAAGATAACTGGTATATTTTTATATTTATTTATACACTGACAGTTATGTGCTTATGGTAGTATGATGCTGGGGATTGCATGACAAAAAAGACTATCATGAAATATTGAAGAAGGCTTGGGTTGAGATTTCGTTTGGAAGCATTGGGAACCATGGGGATTGAGTCATGGTGTTTTTTTTCAGTCTTGTGCTTTTATTATTTTGTGATTTGTTGTTCTTGATTTGCGGATTTGTTCATTAGAGAAATTTTGAGGTCTAAAATGGGAATCCTAAGAAAAATGTACAACCAAAATAAAATTTATAAGAACCAATAGGATTCAAGATGATGATGTCAACCATGGGGAATGATTCACCATTTTTGGGGTAAAAAAGTAAACATAATAAAATAATAAAATTAAATTTTCAACTTGTATTTTCAAATTATCTCCCTAAGGTTTTACTCAAATTTCGAGTGGGGGTACTCATTGGATGCAAAATTTAATTCCCCATCCAAGGAGTATCCATGTTTCATATTTTTTTTATGGACCCTACTACACAAAAATTGAGAAATACATGAAAAACCACAATTTCAATTACATTTTCATGTATTTATCATTTTTCATGTTGCAGGGTCCATTTAAAGTATGCAACATGGGTACTTCTTGGATGAGGAATCAAATTTTGCATCCAATGAGTGTTCCCGCCCGAAATTTTAGTAAACCCATAGGGAGATAAGTTGAAAATATGAGTTGAAAAAGTAGTGTTTTCTTTTTTCCCTCTAAAATTTGGTGATGTAATCTAATCTTGTTTTATTATCTCCATTGTTATTTTATAATTTCCTTAGAAGACCCATTTTAGACCTCAAAATTACCCTAATGTATGTCTCGTGCAAGGCCTTGCCACTTTGTTGTGGTGTTGTATTGTTTTTGGTTTTTCATGGTTTTCTTCTTATTGTTTCTTGTTCTTGCCTTTGGTTTGAGAGTCTGGGAATTTTTTTGGAAATACGAAAGTTGATGGAGCTCTGGAATAGTTGAATGGAACCTGACAAGCAATGAAATGCATGAATGAAGCTCGGTGCATGAGTAAGCACAACGGAAGGTAAGACTATGACAGTCGGATGGGCAGGTTATGCCCATTGTGGTACATGGACGGTAGCAATATTGACATGTGAAAGGTAACACAAAAGGTAAATTGAATGGATTTGAGGTGTTAGATGCCTTGGTTATGCTGGGAACTATTGTTCTCAACATTGTGCATATTATGCATGGATAAAGGAAGTTCTCTTAACCTTGACATTATGTTATCTCGTAATTATGATGTGATGATTATGCTGGTGTTTATATATGTATACATGTATGTAATTATGTATGTATGTATGTATGTATGTATGTATGTAGTGTTTGATAGGGTCATCATGGATCAGGGTTGTTTGATGCTAAATGTTTGTATGTATATATGTCATTGTTTGATAGGATCATGCTTGTTTTTTGGTGATTATATATGTGTGTGTGTGTGTGTGTGTGTGTGTGTGTGTGTGTGTATCCATGTCACTGCATGATAGCGTTTTCAAGGATCATTCTTGTGGAGGAATGATTGCTTATTTCACCAAGAGTGAGCAACTCCCAGGGGCTACCCTAATTTACTTTATCAACCCGGGGTTCGTATAAACTTTGAGGTGACAATGCTATATACACAGCAGATGCATTTTGTTCATGTCATCCTGTTCTTCTTTATTAAAGGGTGCTATTTCTTAAATTATGAGAACAAGTGGAAAGTAAATTGCTGGAAGGAAATGATAGAAAGGAAACTAAATTGCTAGAAAGAAATGACAAGAATGAAGCTAATTGAATTTGTTAAAAAAAAAAAAATAGCAGAAAGGAAACCAATTCTAAACCACACTTGACTTGGCCAAATGGCTAAATGCACTCTACTTATCCTATGATCTATCTACCATGCTCTTATCCTTGCAACTAAACTATCCATAACTTAATTCTAACTAAAAAGAGTTAATTTGCTGCTTGGAGGAAGAAAAAGGGCTAAAAGAGGCTAATGGGGGGTTTAACACATGAAACGAGGTTTGGAAGTAGAAAGAGGGGGTTAAACCCTTAGAAAAATTTATTATAACATGAGTAATGACTTTGGAGCGAAAATAACTCAAAAGTGTGATGGAAAAGTGTGTTGGAGGACAAAAGCCATGATGTGCGATGTCGCAATCGCAACTTCACAATTTTAAATGGATAGGAGTAAGGACTTAATGTAATAAACTATATTGTGCGAAGTGTGAGGTGCAACGAGTGACGTGGTGGGTCGTGAATCGCAATATCAAAATTTTAAATGGATAGCAGTAACGACTTAACGGAATGAACTAAATTGTGTGAAATGTGATTTGAGATATAGTAAGTTTGGCGGGGTGCGATTTGCGATAGGATAAGATTTGCGGGATGCGATTTTCGATGGGGATGACGTGGCGGTGAAAAGAAAAGGGGAAAATTTGCGGGATGTGATTTTCCATAGGAAAAGAACTATGGGATGCAATTTTCAATACGATAAAACCGCGGGATAAAATTTGCGATGGGGATGACGTGGCGGTGAAAATAAAAAGGGAAAAGTTGCAATTTGTGATATGCGATGTTGCAATATTGCAATTGCTAGAACAAGTGGTAAGCATTAAGGTAAAAGGTAAATGGTGCGAAGTGTGATTTGTGATTTCACAATATCGCAATCATAAAGAACGAGCGGTGTGTGTTGAAGGTAAAAGATAAAATGTGTGAAGTGTGATTTGCAATGGCGACGTGGCTGTGGGACCGACGGCGGGGCTTGATTTCGCAATATCGCAATCACAAAGAACAAGCGGTAAGTGTTAAAGGTAAAAGGTAAATGTTGTGACTTGTGAAGTGTGATGTACGGTGATGGGAGTCTCGAGGAGCAAAGGCAGAGGTTGGGTTTTTGGTGGTTTGGAATGGTTTTTCACGTGTTTTTCATAAAAAAAGGTAGGCAGTCGTGAACAGAGGAAAACAAAGAAATAAGGCTAAAGGGCTTAAGTGCATTCGAAAAAAAGGTAAGTGCAGCGTTAAGGTGAGAAGGAAAGGAGGGGAGTGGAGGTGTAAGAGCAGTGCTCAGAAGTGAAGCACACCTATGGATTCATGCATGGGAAATAGGCAGAAATGTGTGATGAAATAGGAAAAGAGAGGCTTGGACTTGGTAATACAATTTCTTCCAAAAACTTCAAACAGAAAGAAATTTTGGCCTATGGGAAGGTATACCCTGCTTGAACTCTATTGACAGAAATGAGAGGGGGAGACTTGACCAAATTTTTTGGAGTTTTCCCTCTATTTTACTATGCATAAGCAATTAAGAATACAGAAGCACAAAAAATAAACATTAATGAAACTTATCATAAAAATATCTAACTTAAATGGTAGAAGAAAAACTAGCTAAATGACAGAAAGAAAAAGGTAGTAACAACAGAGAAGCTTAGGCACATGGATTTGGTCCTAACCCACGAGCCTAGCCCTCTAAAAATTAAATCAGTCGAATGAAACCAATCTGCCCATTTCATAAAATAATAAATGCATACATCTCTGAAGTTTGATCCCTGAATAAAACAAAAATCTCAATAGATCACAACAATAGTTCTGAATGGAATTGAGACTAGAATAGACTAACTCTTCCTAGCTCTAGCTCTGTTCTATTTATTCTACAGGGCAGCTACCAACATCTCCCTAGAAAATGGTGATTGAGTCCACTTGACTCCCAATGAACAAGGATTGGGTGCACTCCTCTTTGAATTGCTTGGTTGCCTCTGGAATTCGAATTGCTGGAGAGAATCTTGGGGGATCGTTTGGCTACTTTTGGAATTTGAATTAGAGAGAATCTTTGGGATCCTTCAGCTACCTTTGAAGGCAGAAAATCCTCCTATAATTCCTTTTTGTTGTCCCCTCTGAGTCTTTATGATAAAATCCTTTTAAAAATGATTAATAATTCTAGATTTTCTGCTCTCAACCTTATATTAGGCACTCATATTATGTTAGCCTAAATCACCACCTATGCTAGCACCATAAAACCAAATAATAATAAAAATGCAAGAGAAATATATCTAAGAAGGAAAAAAGGTGACTATTAACTACTCCAAATATGTCGAATGATGGATCTCATCAACATTGTCATCATGGACCATGGTTCCTTGATGCTAAATGTTTGTATGTATATATGTCATTTTCTGATAGGATCATGCTTGTTTTATGGTGATTATATATATGTGTATGTATCTATGTATCTATGTCACTGTATGACAGGGTTTTCAAGGATCATTCCTGTGGAGGAATGATTGCTTATGCAAGTGAATGGCATGAAGAAGTTCTTGGTCTTATGAGGAATCAACTAGGAAGAGAAGCTCTAACAGATCTATGAGGTTAGTATCATGTGGACATGAATTGATATTATATGCTTGTGTATAAATTATATAGAAACTCAATGTCAATGGATTCAATCCAATCATTTAATGTAGTAAAACAAGATATTGAATCCTTATACTATATTTGCAGAATATAAAACATGATCACTCAATCACATGAAAGTAAGAGAAAGAAATTATCAATCACACAACACAAGATGTATATGGGGGAAAGTACCTACTCAAAAACCCTGTATCATATATTTTACAAATTCAAAGAATCATGAAACAATATAATGCTTTCTCACACTGAGAAAATCCTGCACTCTAACGATCGTCTCACCCTGATCCTGCTCAAAACTGACTAGAAATTCTCAGGAAAAATTGACCAACACTTAGCCAATTCTCAACCCCTTCTTAGCCCAGCCTTGCTCATTCAATCCCTAGGCAATTAATCCCTATTAAATAGGATAATAAACCTTCCTTAACTGTGCAATCCATCATGGGATTCCCATGACTTTATAATTGTGCCCGGTCAATTCGCTAATAATACAACTAATAGTTAACTTCCCTTTAACCTCTGCATCAATTGGATCTTTAGTAGAACTGACATGCATGCAGCTATTAATAGCGAATCATCATTATCTGATTGATCACTACATGTGAATTCAATCTAATTTAATTCACTTGACCTCTCACTAGCTCATCGCTCAATTAGAACTAGTCAAACTAATTTTAACTTAATTAATCTGAGTTAACTGATTACACATGCACTAAACTAATGAATTAACTGGAATTGGACCCCAAAATTATTAGCATCACTCTACATGCCTCATATTAGACCCTCAACTCAAATTTCTTGAGCTAACTCAGCCATCATGACTTGATTAACTGATACAAGTTGTTATGAGATGAAATTACAATTTATTGTCCAATTTATTTAAGGGGTAAATAAATTAGATGCCCACATTCAACGCTAGTGTCTAATGGAATTCCTCACTCATGTGTGACCATAATCCCACACCAGTTATGTGGTCAATTTTTGTCCTTTTTGGTTGCCAATTTCACTATTTCTTGTTGCAAATTTCAACACTCACTCTCAACAAGAAAGGAATTCAATTTATCCTAATCCGGTACCTTTGGAATGTTTTGCATGCAACACTTCACCTGAAACTCCTGAAATTGAATAGCCTCTAAACAAATGAATGAATATGATGCATTTGTCATCAAATTATTTTGACTACTGCTAGCTACTTCACGTCTACTGGACTCTCTGCATTGTTGCTAATATCTGCACTGCTGCCAACTCTGATCTGCATTCCAGTATCTGACATTTTTCACTCTAATTTATGTCTTCATGACATATGACTGCATCAATCTAGCTGATCCTTCTTGCTACTACTGTACTTTGGGCTCCTCGTAGCCAGGTTTGATCCATGAGACACGCCATCTCAATGGACCCTGCCCAAATTTATTCATGGGATTAATTATGCACATCGCCCTACCTCACACCTGGAGGTATAGCTGCATGTACTCCCTCTTCCTTTCTAGCTCAAAATTCACCCCTCCTAGAGGTCTCTAGTTGAGTGGACTCTTCCACTCAGTCTCCTCTCTTCTTCTCCAATTGTGGCTGCTCCAAAACCTTCTGAGACAACTTCTGAGGCTGCATATTGAGAGATAATTTCTCCATCTCAACCACCAAGTCATTAACCCTTTCTTTTCTCCTCAAAACTTTGCATTCATCCTCAACCTCGAGAGAATACAATTTCTTGACTCTTGCATCGATCTGTTTCAATTTTCCCATGGCTATGTGTTTAAGGAACACCTTTCCTTTTATAAACATCACCTCATAACCACAGCCTTCCAATACCGCTAGAGAGACAAGATTATTCCTTAGGCCTGGAACATACAAAACATCTGCTAGTCTGAGAGGGGAGCCAGACTCCCTCTGAAAGGTAACTATACCTATGTCGGTTGCGCTACACCTCCCGTCATCTCCAAAATCTATGTTCTGTTGGAGGTCCTCCTCCTGCAAGTCACTAAAGAGATCTCCATTCCCTGTTATAGGATTGAGGCACCGCTATCTAGATACCACATGCATCACATTATAGTGTTTGAAATGCATGAAATGAGAGTAAAATAAATCTTGAACTATGAATCCAATGCTTCACTCGTTGCAAGTGCAAGCTCCTTCATGTTTTCCTTCTTCTGTGGACAATTTGAAGCAAGTGCCCATGCTCGTGACAGTGAAAACATATGATCTTGGACAAGTCTCTCTTGCCCTATTTGCCTTGGGATTTCTTTCGCTTGGTATTCTTTCCTTTTATGACCAATGCACAATCTTCTTCTTTGTTGGTGTTGGAGGTCTTGTCTCTAGTGCTTCGCCTTATCTCTTCTATTACCAAGTTGGACCAAAAACTCTCCCATTCTAGTAACTTCTCCCTCCCATTCACTGAGTCCTGGTAACTATTATAGCTCTTGGGAAGGCCTAGAAGTTCTAGCCTCACCAAGTCATCATTGGCTACAGTCACACCAACACTTCCAAGCTCATCTCAAGATTGAGTGAACTTCACCAAGTATGTTGGTACCGTCTCGCCCTCCTCCTTCTTGATATTTTTGAGCTTGTCCTTAAACACCAACTTCCTTTGGTCATTATTGTTCTGAAATAGATATGTCAAGGCCTTCCACATAGTATATGTATTTGCATTCCCATCGAGACAATATGATCTCGAACTCCCTCTAACAAGATCATTATTTCCTTTGCTAACTTCTTCTTCCATGCATCAAGAAGTTGGGCATCTGCTGCTGCGGGCTTGGGAATATCAGTATCCATGAATTCGTTCAACCCATTGTCCTCCAACACTGCATCCATCCTGTCCTTGCATGCAATATAATTCAAGTTTCCCTCGAGTGCATATTCGAGTCTCAAGCCATTGAAAGACATCTTGATTTGTTGCTGGACACTGAAGAATAAATCTGCAAATTTGAAACTATTCAAGACAAACTCAATTTCTTCTCCACTATTGTGATTCATGGCACTCTGATACCATGTAGAAATTATATATAAAATCTATATTAATGGATTCAATTTGATAATGTAATTTACTAAAAAAAATATTGAATCCTTCTACTATATTTGCATAATATAAAACGCGATCACTCAATCACATGAAAGTAAGAGAAATAAATTATCAATCGCACAACACAAGTTGTATATGGGGAAAGAGCCTGATCAAAACCCCTCTATGATATATTGTACAAAGTCAAAGAATCATGAAACAATACAATGATTTCTCACATCGAGAAAATATGGCACTCTACCGATCGTCTCACCTTGATCCTGCTCAAAACTGACTAGCAATTCTTATGAAAAATGGACCAACAGTTAGCCAATTCTCAGCCCCTTCTTAGCCCAGCCTTGCTCAAACAATCCCTAGGTAATTAATCCCAATTAAGTAGGATAATCAACCTTCTTTGACTGTGCAATCCATCACAGGCTTCCCATGACTTTATAATTGCGCCCAGGCAATTCGCTAATAATACAATTGATAGTTAACTTCCCTTTAACCTCTGTCTCAACATGGTCTTCATCTCAAATAACATGCATGAAACTATTATTAGTGAATCATCAGTTATCTCATTGATCACTACTTGTGAATTAAATCTAATTTAATTCACTTGACCTCTCACTAGCTCATCACTCAGTTAGAAGTAGTTAAACTGATTTTAACTCAATTAATTTGAGTTAAATCATTACACATGCACTAAAATAATGCATTAAATACAACTGGCCAACCCCAAAAATATTAGGATCACTCTACATACCTCATATTAGACCCTCAACTCGAATTTCTTGAGCTAACTCAATCATCATGACTTAGTTCACTGATAGAAGTTGTTATGAGATGACATTACAATTTATTGTTCAATTTTTTTAAGGGATAAATAAATTAGATGGCCACATTTAGCACTAGTGTGTAACTAAATTCCTCACTCATGTGTGATTGGAATCCCATGCCAGTTATGTGGTCAATTTTTGTCCTTTCTGGTTACCAATTTCACTATTTCTTGTTGCAAATTTCAGCATCTTGTACTATGCCTATGTTTATGTTATGGAAAGGTAATGTTGAGAGATACATAATTGAAATGAAATCAATGTTCTTTGCGACATGTTGGGATAAGAATGGATAATGGAAAGACACTAGAAGTAAGGTTTCTTGTGGGGTCAGTGTGTGGTTTATAGATGTGCAATACTACTGTTGTGTATAGGTTGTGCATGTTGTATATGCAATGATTGTACCTATGGTGATGTGTACATGCAACAAATGTAACATTATGTACATATGATATATGTTTGTTATATATATGGTGTATATTGCATATGCAGTGATAAGTATAGATGGTGCTATGTATATGTTGGATATGCAGTGCTATGTACATATGGTGTTGTGTGCATGATTATAGATGTGGTGTTGTGTGCATGTGGTGTTATGTACATGTTATGCATATGGTATTCGTATACATGTGGTATTATGTGGATGGCGTATATGTTGTGTTGCAGGCATGCAGTACTATGCATGTGCATGGTGTAGTCTGACATTGTGACATGTGTATTCATTGTGTTGTACTCTGTATATATGTATATGTAATGTGTTGTGTTTTACACCGGATGTAGGTGTATGTGTTGTGTCATACTATACATCGGGTGTATTTTTATGTGTTGTATGCTGGTGTAGGTGTATGTATTGTGTTTTATTGTACACCGGGTATAGGTGTATGTGTTGTATGCCAGTGTGGGCGCATGTATTTTATGGTGTTGTATGTCGTATGCGGGTGTACATGTTATGATGTAAATTGTGTGTGCATGTATGTGATTGAAGATAAGAAAAGTCATTGGGTGCTCACTAGTTGTGGAAATCGATCCAGTGTTTATACAAAAGAACAATGGAATAAGTAAGGATCGATGAAAGATAAATATCAATATTTTATTTCAGTTCTATTATGCATGTGCTCTATGATTCTGAATTATGATGGTTACATGTGATTCATGATTATGGTTTATATGATTTCATGCGATTTATGATTTTAACTAGTGATGGTTGTATTTTGAGCTAACCAGATGTGATATGTTTATACATGATATTCTGATCAAACAACTAGTTTGACTTGTTGTGATAGGAAGTAAATAGGATTGTAAGTGTACCTTTTTTACGAGCTACCAATGAGGTATGATTTGAAGTTATTTCAATTTATTTTTAATCTAATGGAAATCATGTGTCGGGTACAGGAAGCACAAAAATGCACAGTTGGGTGGTTGAAATTGATTTCAAGCACTAGCAATGTAAACAAAAGGAATTAGAACATGCAACAGTATGTTGGTAAAGCACTTCAAGAGAAGGGCCATTGTGGGACATTAGTACCCAATATTGATTTCCATGAGCATGCTATTACGTGTTTGATGGTTTTGAGGGAGGGATATGCCTTGGTTTTTGTATCTTCCGTTGCAAGGAAGCCTTGCCAAGGGATGGATTTCATGGGATAGGGGTGCCAACAAAACTTGGAAGATGTGTGATTGCACGGAAGGAGTGATTGGATTTCCGAGGGGCTGTGTAGCAGAGAAGGGAAGGTCAGAGATGGGATTTTTTTTTTTCATTAGCATTTCTATATGGAATCAAATGCACATTGGGAGTGTGCCTTGAAACAATGAGCCAGCAACTGTTCACTGAGGGTACAGTAGCGCATGATTGTAGTGCTGGACATTGGATGCATATTTGACTTTAGCAGTGGATTCTAAACTTCTGGGAAGGAGGTGAATCCTGGTAATACTTAACGGTGGAGGTGTGAGCCTATGTATTCCATTTTTGTTGATACGAGCATCCTTTTATTTTTTGGTTGGTAAAATGTGTATATGTGTATATTATTGTAAATATCATAATGAGTTGTGCTATAAAGCTCTAGTACATGGTATGCTTGTCATGATGATTTTTTCTTTTGGGAAAGTTATTCATTGTAAATATTGCAACAATTTGTGTTATAGAGCTCCATAGTTAGTATGTTTTAGTGGTTTTCTAGTTTTTAGGTGTCATTGAACACCAAGGACAGTGTTCCCCCAAGGGGGAGGGTTCTGTAACAAACTTGGTGAAAATTCCGTGTAATAAAGTTAAAATAATAACCACAATTTATGGGACACTTATTCCAAGCTGAATGTTGGGAAAAACATCCAAGTGGGTGTTCATTTCGGTTATTATGGCTAAAGGAAATTGTAAATGGCAAAGGCTTTGGCAAGGCATGAGGCATTAATTGGAATTTTTTTTTATGAAAATACTGGAAAATCAGAGAAAAGGAAGGTGAAAGGTCACAAGTTGCATGTGAGGAGGAAAATGAAGAAAATAGAGGCCTCATTAATAAAAAGGCTTATGAGGATTAGTTGGAAATTTTTTTCTCACACTTATGGCTCTCATTCTATTCGAATCTCTCTCACAAACACACTCTTGGATACTTAGTGTTTTCTTGGAGCACTTTGGCATTGGAGCAAGAAAGGCAAGAAAGCAAGAAGGAGGAAGAAATCAAGGAAGAGTAGGAATCAAGCAACTACAATAGGATTCTTGGCGAGTATCAATTTTCATGTGTGTTTTCCTTGCTAGATTTGGCATGCATGGTATATCATGTGGTTCTTTTCTATCTTGGCATGGGTTTTTCCAGTTGTGACAATATTTTCATCCTAGCCTTTCCATTTCTATATAGCTTTGATGAGATAGGTTACTCGTACTTCGGTTGAGTTGGATTGCTGAATGGATTTGAAGTTGAGTGGGGTGGATCTCTACAATTAAAAACACATGGCCTAGTGGTCCCTGAACCATACTATGGATCATGGTAAAGCCACTGGCCTAGTAACCTATGAACCGAACTATGGGTTGCAATAAAGTGAGATTGTGTGCCTCAGTGGGCCTAGCAATCCTAACCGGTGAGTGATGGGGTATACGATAAAGCCAAGAGGTGTATTTCTCTTTTTTTGGCCTAGTAGTCCCAGGATGGGATGTATGGTAAATCCTGGAGAGTGGGTCTCGGTGTAGGGCCTAGTGATCCCTGGATCGGACTATGGATTATAGTAAAACCTAAGAGACTATGAGGCACTCAACTTCCTCATGATGTAGGTAGAGAATTCAGTAGTAGTCATGCTTGTTTGGTTCTTTTTGGTTGGTTACACTACAAGGAAAAGACCCTCTATCGGAGGTTATAAAGGAGGTTTTTAGTGTTATAAAATTGGCCAAAATTGTCAAAAAAACATATGCTACCACATCCGTTTCTGGTAACAGAGGTTTTGACGGAGTTTTTAGCGGAAATTAAACACAACTAAAAGAATGAGTGGCTAGAGGTTATTACAGATGTTTCTTCATCGGTGCTCTTATTATGGGCGACCGGAGGTTATTACAGATGTTTTAACGCACCGGTGCATATCGGTAGATAGCGCACTAGGGCAGTCTAATGAGAATGCACTGGGTCGTTAAGGAAAACAACAGCATCGGGCATGGTGTTGGTGATACAACGCACGGGGCCGTTCTAATTGGTATTGGGATTTGAGCGGTGCCCATAGGTCGTATAAGCGCACTGGTGTGTGTATCTTTATGAGGCACCGATGCTCCGTATCACAGAAAGAAACTGAGATTTATAATTGGTATCGGTATTCGTGCGGTGCACATGTTATCTACAAATGCACTAGTGCTTATAGATACATAAATGCCCTGGTGCGCATTATCACACAAACGCACCGATATTTATAACTAGAATTGGTATTAGTGCGGTGCCCATAGAATTATAAATGCAACGGTGCGTATCGGTAGACAGTGCACCGGGGTGGTCTAAGGAGAATGCACTGGGCCGTTAAGGAAAACAACAGCACCAAGCCTGGTGTTGGTGATACAACGCACAGGGCAGTTCTAATTGGTCTTGGGATTTGAGCGGTGCCCATAGGTCGTATAAGCGCACCGGTGCATGTATCTTTATGAGGCACTAGTGCTCCGTATCACAGAAAGAAACCAAGATTTATAATTGGTATCAGCATTCGTGCGGTGCACATGGCATCTACAAATTCACCGGTGCTTACAGATACATAAACGCCCCGGTGCGCATTATCACACAAACACACCGATATTTATAACGGGAATCGGTATTAGTGCAATGCCCATAGAATCATAAACGCGTCGGTGTGTATATACACATAAACGCACCAGTTTTCATTCTGTTTTTTTTAGAAACATCCACCTCTGATATTCCAAGTATTGTGATTGTTTTAAATTTATTATTCATCAAAAGTCGACACATCTTATAACAATATTCATATTAATTACATTTTTACTATTGCATTTGAATGTGCTGTTTGGATTAATCTGTTATATCATATCAAAATTATTGTGGTTTTTTAAAATTTATTATTCATCAAAAGTTGACACATATATATAATCTTATAACAATATTCATATGAATTAAATTTTTATTACTGCATTTGAGAACAACAATGGAGAACGCAATAGAATAAATTAAAACATATTATATATATATATATATATATATATATATATATATATATATATATATATATATATATATATATATATATATATATATATATATATATATATGTATATATATATATGTATATATATATATATATATATATATATATATATATACATATATATATATATACATATATATATATATACATATATATATATATGAATAAGGTAGTTCTCGAATATACAAAATGAGATAATTATTCGTATCCCTTTGTCTTTCAATTGGGGCACTATGTCCATTACATTAAACAAAATGTCTAATTTCACAGACATATTTCAAAAAATAAAATGTCTTGCTTTCATATCCAAATTACATAGTGATCATCATTATTTGCTTGAACTGTTGTCACTGCTAGAGCTAGTTCCATGACTTGGGTTATTTTCAGGAATGTTGTGTTTATGGTGTTGATTGTTTTCTTCTTCTTCACTTTCCATCTACAAACATAAAAATAAACTGAAATGAGTGTATATACATTGGTGAGGATAATGAAAATCCAATATTAAATAATATACATCAATGTAAATCGAAAAGAAAATGACGTACCATAGCAACAATTGACTCATAAACTATACACATTCTTTCAAAACCATGTACCATGCCATCTTTCAAAATTTCATCTGTTGGCGCTGTTCCATACTTTGTTTCCTGCAAGTTTTATACCCCATAACAAATCATATATTTAATATAAAAGATGTTTTTCTTCTATTAATAATAGACGGAGCTAATTAAAACAATATCGATAGATGCTTACAAATTCCACAATTAAATTCTGATATGCCAACATATACTCACAACCCATATTTAACCCAATTTCAATCAATTTGTCTGATGGTTCTTCTTTTTATGTTAGCACCTGTTTGAAGACATTCAATGATGATTTTTGTAAAAAAACTTAAAAAATAAAAAAATGAAATCTAGTTAAGTTGTTATAAGGAAGTAACAATTACTCGGAAACTTAGAGATCAACCATTTTCTTCCTTGTCGTCCTGTTTAATGTACTGAATGGGTTCCATTTTCTTTTCTTTTTTGCAAGAAATTCTTGAAAATTAATATTTAATTCTAAATTGTTTATTTATTGTACCTAATGATCAAAAAGTTCAATGATTACATATTACATTTGAAGCATGTTGTTGTATTCATTCCACTAGATCCCTCAAAATTTTGTAAAAGTTTTTCCCCCTTTCGTTAACTTCCAGCACCACTCCAAATGAGCCAAGGAGAAATTCATTTTCATTTGCATGTTCTATTTTTTTTCTTTTCTTAGAACAACATTCCTTTTCTGAGTTGTTGGTCCCTCTATAACATTAAACAGATGTGAATTAGTAGAATTTTTGACACATGTTATCTAATAATTTTAAATATATTATTAATGATAATTAAAAAAAGAAACTCATATTAGATCGATAGTATTGTTTCATTCACCTGATTCATCTTTTTGCAATTTTTCCATTAACCTTTTATGATCTTCTAGTCGTAGATCAGAAATAATCATATTGAGCTTTGTCATTTTGTGGCTCTACATGATACACATTAAACAATACATATTATTTAAAGTTACATATAGTTCAAAAATAATATTTTTTATAAAGAATTTACAAAGAACTTCCCTTTTTTTCTTTTCTTGATGTGTTAACAATATTTTTGTTACTTGATATCTTGTTAGTCATTTCTTTATCAATTTGAAACCTGTAGCATATCATTCATTAACATATTTATAAATAAATTCTCAACTTTTCAGGTAGAAAATAAATCTCGAGACACCAGTGCGCCTTTCATGAAATCTGCACCATCGCCAGTGCATGGATATATTAACAACACACCTCAAAATAGTATAATACACTGTACGATGCGTTCAGTATTATAAACGCACCGTAAAAACAGTGTAATAGACCTAACAGTATGTGGGGTATTATAAACGCACCGCAAAAACGGTGTAATACAACGTACGGTGCTTTCCTAGTTAAAGAGAGCACCGGTGCCTTTTTTCATATTTGGCGCACGGATTTAAAAAAATGTTTTAAATTTTTTGCGACACAGAACCAGCACTGTGAGCTGTAATAATACATAGCACCAGTGCGGTGGTGTACGCAGGGTGCACTGATAAAGAAAAATCCA
Source organism: Pinus albicaulis (assembly GCA_034641835.2). Lineage (NCBI taxonomy): Eukaryota > Viridiplantae > Streptophyta > Pinopsida > Pinales > Pinaceae > Pinus > Pinus albicaulis. The sequence goes on along the minus strand of CM076580.1, from coordinate 949,909,716 downwards.
TTTTTTCAAAAACTCACGCAATGGCCGAATGGATTGGGATCCGACTATGCAAGTCATCCTGTGGGTTGGACGTCAATATAAAATGAAAAACCCTAATTATGAAATCACAGAAACAGGGAGAAGAAAGGGAAAAAACAAAGAAATTAAGGGTTCAAGGTAAAAATGGATAAAATTGGGAATTTATTTAATTTTCTAGCTTTTGGGAAAGAACATGTGCATATTCATCTTGCGGGCTCTACAACTCCTCAGTGCTAGGGTTTCTATCTCTCTTGCAACAGCGCTGCCCCTCGAAAATTCTCTCGGCGAATATCCCCTAAGCTAAAGCATTTCCCGGTCATCGTTGTCGCTGATCTCGCTCATGGATAAGTCATGGGGGGGGGGGGACTTCTTCAGCCTCCCCCGCTGTCAATGTGATAGTAACCCAACAGCTTTCGACTGACACAAATCAACCTCGTTCTGTTTCTGCACAGGGCCCGGTCACGGACAAAGAACCACAAGTCAATGATGCGCATAAGCACCCCACTGGGCAAGATCCGGGAGGGCAAGCAGACAAAAAGGAGGGTGCGGAGAATAGTACACCCATTCCCAAAGCGACCTCAGCCACCTGCAAGCCAGTTGCAGCTGAACGCCCCAAAATTGAACTTCCAAGCCATCATATTAACGGCCAAATACAATATATGAGGGACCATGCATTGATAGGAAAATTTGTTGGTTTCTGGCCCACGGAAAAGGCCCTGCATGGCTGGATCAAGTCAAAATGGAAGCCGAAGGGTCAGGTCACCCTCCAACTAGGGCCCAAAGGGTTCTTTACTGCCATTTTCAACTGTCTGGAGGACAGGAACCAGATCATGGACGAGGGACCCTATTTCTTCAATGCCTTTGGGCTTTATCTGAGGGACTGGGTCGAAAGATTCAACCTGGATAAAGAGGATTTCAATTGGGCACCAGTCTGTATTAGGCTTTATTCTCTACCTCTGGAATACTGGGACGAAGAGTCCCTAAAAGATATTGGAAACGGCCTCGGAGAATTCATCAAAATTGCTGAGGAGACCAAGCTCAAGTAGTACACCTCCTATGCCTGAATCTGTGTCTTCATGCACCTTTCAAACGATCTCCCCGACTCGGTAAGTCTCTACCACGATGATTTCGAATGGGTACAGTCCATTGACTATGAGCATGTCCCATTCAGATGCAGGAAATGCCATACCCACGGCCACCTCTTTCGCGATTGCCCTCTGAACATGCCTCCCAGCAAACCCTGATGCTTCCTCTCCGCTCGATGCGCAGGGGTTTACCAAACTCCGTAATAGGTGGTGCACAACAAGAAAACCCTCCTACAACCCCCAAATATTCTTCTCCAGTACCTCATCCCCCCTCCACTGCCAGCCTTTGAATCTCGGAAGGCCATCCTCGACTCCATTATCCCCCAAACGAAAACCACCTCAACCTCTCCTACGCCAAAATCCCCGCCAACCTAAGTCTAACAAGGTCCCTCTATCGACATGGAGATGGTAAATGACTTCGGGCAAATGCAAGCCAAATCACTATGGAGACCTAATTGGAGATGGTGGACATCGAGAGGAATACATTCGACAATTGGAGCAAGCTTGTAAAAAAAGGGCGATGATCGCATCTCCCAAAAACAACAGAGCGCCCAACTACCGCCCTCTCGGGCACAACAAGATCAAAACCCTAAAGGCTTGGGCTGGGGAAGCATCCATGGGATGGTAAGAGGCAAAGAGGCTCTTCAAAGACTCAAAGAAAAGAGGAAGGAAAATCGACATTCAAAGAACAATCCTACGAAGAAATGCTCATGGAATCTCAGTATCCCAAGCTACTGCTGTTTTTTCTCAACCTAAGCAGACGGGGCTCTCAACAACTAGTCTCGTGGAATGTCAGGGGTCTCAATGGTCCCTCAAAACTTTGAATGATAAAGAACTTGATACGGACAGAAATACCACAAGTCTTCTTCCTGCAGGAAACAAAATGTATAGGTAACACGCTAGGCCCCATTCTCTCTAAGGCCTGGCCCGGTTGTCATTCTGTCACAGTCGATGCCTCTGGAGCCTCTGGAGGACTTGCTATTGCTTGGGATCCACACTCTATTTCAATAAGTGATGCTCATGCAGCTCACAACCTAATCCAGGCTTCTTTTCACATTCTTGGCACCAACCTGCATGGACACCTGTCCAATGTCTACTTCCCTCAGGATGCTGCCAGGAAAATTGCTCTGCTCAACATGGTAGAACTCCTCAACTCTACTAGAACACACCCTCTCTGGATCATGGGAGGTGACTTTAACATGATAACCAATTTAGAGGAGAAAATAGGCAGACGCGCAAAGCTTGAGGTGGACATCTCCCACTTCAAGGACTTCACACAGCGGAATTAGCTCATTGATATCCCCTTTGCAAATGGCCTCCATACCTGGAACAATAAACGGTCTGGTTCGCAGCAATCACTTCCAGACTGGATCACTTCCTCCTATCTGACAATGCTATTCACATTGGGGGGGACTTCCAAACTTCAATCTTGCCTTTCGCAAGTTCAGATCACTGGCCCATAGCTCTCCAATGGTCCAGGCCAGGGGACTCCATCAAAAGACCATTTCGTTTCGAAGCGTTCTGGCTCACTCACCCAGGCTTCAAGGAAATGGTCCATTCGGCCTGGAAAGATTTCACCCCTCCCCCGGGCTCCAAGATGTTCCAGTTTCAACAGCATCTCAAAGATATTAAGGCCCATATCGAATTTTGGAACCACTCCACTTTCGGCAACATTTTTCAGCAGCAACAACTCCTTGAAAAGGAAATGGCAGACCTCCAGTTGCACATCATTCAAGAGGGGCACAATGAAATGGTGGACATGAAAGAGCAAAGCCTACTTAAACAGCTGGAGGAAAGAAGGCAGTGGTTAAAGGAAGCGGAACGTAATACCAAGTTCTTTCATCGCTCTACCATCCAACGCATAATGGGCAATAACATTGGTTTTCTTCTCAATCAAGCGGGAGAGCGACTGGAAGACCATCAAGCAATCGAGACGGAATTGGTCTCTCACTTCATAACGGTTCTGCAAGAAGACCAAATTGACAGGTAGCCTGAAATTACTGAAGTGTTGCAACACATTCCTAAACTCATAACGGAGGAGCACAATCAACTCTTACTGCGACCTGTCACTTTTCTGGAAGTTGAACAAGTTGTGGCCCAAAAAAAAGAAGGTAAGGCTCCAGGACCTGATGGATTCACCTCCAATTTCTTCCATCACTTCTGGGACCTCATCAAAAATGACGTCTGGCAATTAGTCGAAGAATCCAGATCCATGCACTGGCTCCTTCCATCTCTCAATGCCACTTTTATAACGCTTGTCCCCAAGGAGAACCAAGCTGCCACGCCTGATAAATTTCGGCCCATTGCACTCTGCAATGTCATCTACAAAATCATTTCTACGGTTATCGCCAACAGGCTCAAGCCGTTACTCCCTCTGCTCATCTCACCTGAGCAAACAGGGTACGTGGAGGGTCGCCAAATCTTGGACGACATAATTCTCACTCATGAGGTCATTCACTCGTTGAAGAAAACCAAAAATCCAGGTATACTCTTGAGGATTGATCTATCTAAAGCTTTTGACAAACTAAACTGGAAGTACATTCGTCAGATGTTAGCAACTTATGGGTTCAGTCCTTCCTAGATCAGATGGGTCATGAGTTTGATCTCTTCTTCTTTCTTCTCGGTTCTTGTTAATGGCATTCCCTCCCGCCCCTTCTCACCCTCCCGAGGCATCCGTCAAGGTGATCCTTTGTATCCCTTTCTCTTTGTCCTTATGGCTGAGGGCCTGAGTCGATCCTTTCATCATGCTCTACATAGACATCGTCTAAGAGGCATCTCAATCCATGGAGCCCCTACCATCACCCACCAGCAATTCGTGGAAGATAATATGCTCTTCGGTCATCCCTCAGCCCAAGAGGCCTCCACCCTCAAGAGCCTCTTAGATTTGTTTGCTAAAGCTTCAGGCATGATGGTCAATGCTTCCAAGTCCCAGATCTTTTTCTTCAACATAGATCCTACCATTCAGCTTTGCATTGCCTGAATCCTCGGATTCTCCATTGCTAAGCTGCCTGCTAATTATCTTGGAGCCCCCATGATTGATTTGGCCCTCAAACACTCTGCTTGGGAGAACCTCCTGGACAAGATTGAGGCTGGACTTTCATCTTGGACTTTTCTTTCTCTGAACCTTCCCAGTAGACTCACTCTGGTCAAGTCGGTTTTACAACATGCCCATCTACCTCTTCTCCATCTTGGCTGCTCCTAAATGGGTTCTCAAGCAAATCCAATCTCTTCAGCAGAATTTTTTGTGGGGTGCCTCTGGACAGAACAAAAAATGGGTCTTGGTAAAGTGGACATCGATCTGTCGCCCTAAGCATGCTGGCAGCCTAGGACTCCGTGATCCTCAGCACAGCAATGCTATCATGGGAGCTAAGGTTTGGTGGCAATGGCTTTCTTCCCCCCTCCGCCTCTGGGCAAGGCTATGGACTGCCAAATATGCCCACCACAGACCTACCTCAGAGCTTATTTGACTGTCAGAAGCAGCTGAAGGCTCAAAAATATGGAATGCTACGAAACAACACCACCTCCTCATCTAAGAACACATCTTTTGGGAGGTTTGCGATGGCCGCTCAGCTCACTTCTGGATAGATTCTTGGCAAAAGCAGCCTAATTTGATTACCACCATTTAACCGCCTCTTCAGCCAGACCAAATCACTGCTCTTGAGGCCACGGTCCACCAGTTCTGGGAAGAGAGCTACTCTCAAGGATACAGGCAATGGAAATCAGCTGACTGTTGTCTCAATCATCTGCAGGAACAGTCTTATATAGCTCTGGATTCGGAACTAACAAACAGGAAAATCTGATACTCAGATAAGCAGGACATCCTTCGTTGGGGCTATACCCCAAAGGGAAACTTCACCACTCAGGAATCTTATGCCTTGCTAACCAGCAACCCTGATCCTATCGATCCCATTTGGAAAGATCTTTGGCTACCACCTCTGTGGCCGGAGGTCTCCCTGTTCTTATGGCTCCTATGTCATAAGAAAATCCTCACCTGGGATAACCTTTTGAAGAGAGGTTTTGCTAGGCCTTCCCGCTGCCCAATTGCAACAGTCAAGAGGAAACCATACATCATCTTATGCTTACTTTCCCCCTAGCTACTTTCTTTTGGGACACCCTCAGTACTAATTGCAAGAGGGATGGTAGGAGCTCTGGGGATCTAAAATATTTCATTCGCAACTGGACGGTCTCTCCCTACAGATCTGCGCTGCTCAACACTCTCTAGTGACTCATACCTGGGCTCACTTTGTGGATCATTTGGAAGGAAAGGAACAAAAGGATCTTCAAGGACCAATGTACTCTGCCAAAAATCCTCTGGAACACCCTCTGCAGTAACCTATAGGAAACCATGGTGCTTCAGAAATGGAACCAGGATGACTTCCCGACTTTTCCTATTGAACTTCAAATTTGGGAAAGTTGGCAACTCAAGCTCAATCTAGATTAGGTGCCAGCTTGCACTAGGGGCCCTCAGCAGACCACTCAGGACACTTGGGTCCCCCCCCCAGAAGGCTTTCTAAAGCTCAATTTTGATGGTGCCTCCAAAGGCAATCCAGGGCAAGCTGGCTTTAGAGGAATTTTTCGGGACCACCAAGGCATCCCTTTACTCATTTACTATGGATCGATAGGCTGGGACTCCAATAATTCCGCTGAGATGGAAGGACTTTGGCAGGGTTTGCAGTTAGCACAGCAACACAATTTCTTTCCCATTGAAATTGAGGGAGACTCGCAAATTCTTATCAACATGGTCCACAAACTGCTTTCAGGTTCTCATCCTACTAAGGTTGCTAACAGTTGGAGACTCTTGGCTAGGCTTGAGCTCATTGCTGGATGGGTCCAGGAGCACAGAGCCATCTGTCTTAAGCATACAAAAAGGACGGGTAACAAAGTTGCTGACCTTCTGGCCAATAAAGGTGTTAAGAGTGCCCAAACTCTTTCTGCAGGGCCCCTTTCAAGCTTCAATGACAGTGATCTTATTCAGGATTGCACTCTGTTGGTGCACCAAGACTGTGTCCACCCTGATGCGGGTGTTTAATTCTGAAATGATGGGTGAGATCGAGCAAGGCAGCGCGTGGCATGCCCACTTGACCACCTGCAATCAACATTCATGTTTCATTAATTTTGCACTGTCGAGCGCCTCTCCCGAATCCGTCACCCTACGCGGCATTTATGCCGGTGGGGAAGCCAAGAGAACCAGCTTCATAACTTGCCTCTGCTCGGCTCATCGTCCCTATTCTGAAATTCGGTGTATGGGTTCCTGGTGTGGTCTAATTGCAGTTTGCAGGTTTTCATGCCGATGCTCATCCGGACAGTGGCTTCCCAGTGCTCTCAAGACGCCGAACTGTCAAGCCGACACACCTTCATGGGTCGAAGATGCCATTTGGGTTGCTGTTTTGATTTACTTCCCGACTTACATTTGTCTCACAGTCCCTTTTGCCCCCTTCTCTTAGTTTCTTCGCCTGGTCCCTTGGCCCCTTCCTTCCCTCTGCTGTCTCCTGTTTTCCCAATTCCTTCTCCTCGCCACTGTGACGCCATGCCAAGGCTTCGACATAGACTATGGTGTCGTCGCGGTAGTTCCCGGGGCTGGGATACCAGTAGACACCACTCTCCCTCCTCCAGTTCATCGTTATCTTCCTCGGAAAGCTTCCAGAGCCGCTCTCCCCCTGCGCGTAATCGTCGTGGAAGAGGCTGTGGAAGGTGCTCTACCTCTTCCCCTCTGCGAGGTTCTGCTGTATCCAGGCCGCCTCTAGCGCCCCACCCAACTGTCTCTGCCACTCTCCATAGCTCCTCCACTGTAATTTTTCATTACCGCTGCGATTCCAATCGCCCCCTAGTTATTACTACTGTCTCAGTGTCTTTCAAAGAAATCCCTGGAGCCCCTCCGGACCCCCCCCCCCCCCCCGACGTCGCTCCCAGTCCATCCGCAAGCACCCCCGTCTTCCTCGCATGGCCCTCAACCCGTGGGAAAAAGTGCCACCCATAATGCGGGGGAAAGCTTCTCGAATGTTCATCAAGAAGTTGGATTGTAGGTTGCAGGAAGTGAGGCTGGCGCTGAGGCACACCAAAGCGGTCCGAGCCACAATGACGAGGATGTTGGATGGTGCAGAATTGAAGAAGAATCGCCCTCAGGTGACTATGGTCTCTAGCGTCTACGTCTTGGTCCATGTAATTCTGCTTAGTCTCTATGATTTTTTGTTGTTTCTAGTCACTGCTGTGCTTCGATATGTCAATGTCGCGAGCCTCGTCGAGGAAATTTTTGCACCGCCGGCCGCTTGACTAATTTTTGCATGTCAAAGTCAAGTTTACTTCCGTTGAGGCAAAGACTCGAAACGATCTAAGGGCCGGTTTCCCCTCGAGGGCTGTTCATATCTTGTTATTTTGCTGACTGTTTGCCTCTGATGGCCATGTAATTGCTGTATATTATGTTTCACTAATAGAATTAGATTTACTGAGAAAAAAAAATGGATAAAACTGCAGGAAAAAATAAAAAACTTCAAAAAAAGGTTAAAAAAAAAAGAATTAAATTTAATCATGAAATAGTTTGAAATTCTATAATAAAGGGCTTGAATCACTGGAGTTTTGGTTTCTGATTGTCTGAATATTTCTGTTCGAATGTATTTCGCCATCCATAGTGCCCTCGTTTTCTCCAACAAAAATCTAACTGAAAATGTTAGCAAAAATAATGAAAAGTGTTTAGTATTTAAAGAATTATTTTATCAAATTAGATTTTCGAAAATATTTTGCTGCCCATTTTTCAAATTGCCTCTTTTTTTAAATTAAACAAAATAGAGTTGCATCTTTTTTATTTGCGTTTATTCGTTTTCGGCGAGTGGAAATGTGATGCACCGATGCGTTGTATTAATATGACGCACCGGGGCCTGTTAGGATGATAAGCGCACCGGACTTTTTAAAGTTAGTTTTTTTTTTTTTTTTTTTTTTTTTTTTGTAGTATGTAATATCATAATAAAATAATGATAATTATAAAGTACATGAATTTATTTTCATTATTTTCTAAACTTTATGTTTCAAAAATTCGTATTATTCTAGATTTGTTATTTTACAATTATTTTCAAATTTTCAAATTTAAATATTTTAATAAAATCATTTCACATTAATATAATTAAAATTTTCACATTAATAGAATTAAAATTTTACAAATTAATATTTTACATACAATTAAATTAATTAAAATTACAATTACAATTACAATTTTACATTAATTTCACATACATGAATTACGATTACAATTACAATTACAATTTTAATTTTACATACAATTACATTTACAATTTTACATATAATTACATTTACAATTACAATTACAATTTTACAAATATTTTACAGACAATTCAATTAAAATTACATTTACAAATACAATTACATTTACAATTTTACATAGAATTACATTTACAATTACAATTACCATTTTACAAATATTTTACATTCAATTCAATTAAAATTACAATTACAAATACAATTACAATTTGTGAAATTTACATACAATTACAATTATACAATTTTTCATATATACAATTACAATCATTTCAGAATAAATTAAATATTACAATTACAATTAAAATTTTACATTAATAAATATTTTACATACAATTACACTTAAAATTACAATTAGTACAAATACAAATACAAATACAATTTTACAATTTTACATAGAATTAAAATTTAAATTACAATTACATTCATGACATAATATTTAATAAATATCATGGTCATTTAATAATATTAAATTAATTAATAAACATCATCATGATCATGATAACCATCATACAAACATCGTATTCGACTAATAAACACATTCAATTAACATCAAATTAACATTATATATTAACATCATCACAACACAAACATCAAATATACATCTCAATATAATGTCAAAGAACTCATGCACCTATCACATATACACATTATCCGCAAGCTAAACATTAAATGAACATATCTAACATGACTAACAATATGCGCCACATCATGATGATCATCAACACGAAAATTAAGTACAACTGCAACATGAACATAAAATACATGGACCATATATATATATATATATATGTATATAACTGAATAATGTTAAAAATATACAACTGTAATATAAATCATGTCATGGATCAAGCGCTGGTGGTAATATAACAACATGATCAATAACACTAGTATAAGTGGATGTGACCTGCTCAGTAAAGCTGGGTGCGGCCTCGACAGTCGATGGTCGATTAGCCTGCTCATGATCATGGTGATCACCAGTACTGATGGATGCATTCGCTGGTGGTAGTACAACGTGATCAATATGAGGTGCAGTAGTAGTGGAGGAAACCTACTTAGTCAATAGTATTACAGCCTCGGCAGTCGATGGTCTAGCCTACTCATGATGAACGTGACTAGTACTCATGATGGATGCTGCAGGCTGCTGACTAGACGTGGCCGATGGTCCAGCCTCATCTCCATGATGACTAGTGTTAGATGCTGGCAGTGGAGCCTCATGCTACTCATCAGGCGCATTGCGAGGTGAACGATCACGAGATGCATCTGAGTCGCTGTTGGCAGATTGTCCATCACGTGCCACAGCTCGACTACGCCTATAGCTACAAACAATCCTCCTCAATCGCGTAATAGTTGTCATAGCTCCTACGACATGCCGCATCAGGCTGTACATGTCACGCGACATGCCTCTCCACATGCATAACAATCTATCATCACCCTGTATCTCTCTGTAATGAGCGGGCCTGATGCCCGCATCTGAAATCAATCCACAGAGTTGGCTGCCCAACTCCATCCGGTATCTGGTCTCAGGTCGACCACGCCTAGCAAAAGGTGGTACCGGTGCACCATAAGGTGCATGAGGATCAACACGTCTCTCTACTGCACCACCGACCTCACCCTCTGACGCATCAACCATCTCATCAGGATCGACACCTGGATCATGTGGTGGATCCGACATCTCATCACCATCAAAAGAGCCAATGTCTGCAAAATATATAGAAGAACACAACAATAATTAGACAATTTCATTACATAATTTAATAAAAACATGTTAAAGAACATGTTAGAATAAATATAAATAAAACAGTAATATTACCTCTATCATCTAGCGGCTTATCAGGAGTGAAGAGGATGTTGGGACACCCTCGCCAATCTAGTCCAGCATAAGGACATGGGACCATAATGAAGGGATGCAGCCCTTCAACGCTGGCTAGTAAGTCTAGCGAATCATGTGATATCCTCGCTGGAAACATAGTGTCTCCCCTCTTTGGCATCATTTTCCCCCACATGCGCATCCGTGCCTCCAACATCAGCCTACGAGGCTGTCGAACAAAACTGGGTCTCATCTCTGGAAACCTCTCAAAAAATAAACAAAATAGATCTGAAGCAAAAGGGAAGTTGACCCTCCCTTGTGCATAAGCACGACATCTATCTAAGGCCATACAAAACTGTCGCAAAAAATTGCAGACCACTTGACAAGTCATGGCTGTTGTACTAAAGAATCAACGTAATATAAAAGCGAGCAACTAATGTGTTTCCCGTCACTAGTGTTGTGCGAAATGATCGAAGCGATAATAGATAGGCATTGCACGTCTTGTCTACCAAAAGCACCTATACGTAACTAACCTTCAGGTACCTGAAACTCTAAAGGAGATAGTACATGTGCTCCAATGTATCTTTTGGAGTAAACTAACTCACTCCCTGCTACACAACGAGGTGGCACGTCTAGGAATGAGGGGAAATCCACCCCTCTCTTCGATAATACTGTAATAAAATAAATGTCCTCCTCAGTGGGTGTATACCACTATTTAGGACCAACCTGAAAAGCCTGTCAGTGGGCATTCCACCTACCGATAAGATGTCTTAAAAGCACACTATGGGCCTTTAGGCCGGAAAGGCCCGAAATAGCCTCCTCATAGAACTTGAGGAGGCCTACCTGCTTAAGGATCTCCTGGGTATCTGCAATAATATGGGGAGGGCATCCATCTCTCTCCCTCTCTCTAGCCTCCCATTGGTGAATCATGTCATATTGTTCTACTTGTTGTTTCTGTTGTTGCTCCTGTTCTCTTTGAATAATTGCCATATTAAATAATTTTTTTTATTAAAACATAAATGTATTTATAAATATACATATATAATTTTTTTTGAAAAAAAAACAAACATACAAGTCGGTGCTCCATAAAAAAATTCACACACTGATTCCGATTCATTTTAATATTTTAGCACACTGTCCCCGGGGCCCCTAATGAAACAGACCGCACTGGAGTCAGTGCCGATGTCTATTTTTCAAGCACCGTGGACTGTACATAATTCAGAATAGCAGTGTGTTGACTGAAATATACGCCCCGGCGCATATAGTCATGTCAGCGCATCGACTTCATGACAATGACATAGTTGAAGGTGTGGTCTTTTATCCGGCCACACCGTTGACCCTCTTGGAATGCAAAATGCGGTGCGCTGACATAAACCGGGGCGGAAAATGCAGTCAACGCACCGCACTGTGATTGCCGGGGTTAACAGTGCGCCTGGATAAATGAGTGCATCGCCTTTTTTATTTTTTATTTTTAGTTTAAAATTTTCTGGGCTGCCTTCCAGCACCGCCCCGAAAATGGTGCGGTTACCATTAGCACCGGTAATGGTGCTGCCTGTAAATTTTACAGGTAGCATCACTATTCGGTGTGAGCCGAGCAGCTCAAGTGCACAATGCGACAAAGTTTTTTTTTTTTAATGGTTATTTTTAAGTTTATTTCAATTTATAATCCACTAAAAGGCTTAATTATAGAAAAACTAGAAAAATACCTGTATATTTCGCTGTCGAGGAGGCATATTGGCTATAAAATTTGGAAAATAAAATTTGCCCACTATTTTTCAAAATGCAAGCTGGAGATTGGTGGCCAATGCACAACAGCAGTGCGTGCAATGGGTGTAATGAGAGCACCAACATCAGGGCAGCTCAGAAATAAGAAAATAGCACTAGGGCTTGAGAGCTCTGGAGCACTGAAGAAAGTGAATAATGAAGTTTTTTGGCCGTAATTTTTTTTTAATTAACCGTGTATTGGTGCGCGGGGTTTTCGAAGCGCACTGGTGCTGTTAAACAAAACCACACCAGGATCTTTCAGTTTCGGCGTGAAAATTTGATGATGCACTAGGGCGGCGTAATTGTAAAGCACCGGTGCGTAATAGTCGCAAAGCACCATTTTTTTTGCCTTATTTTTTTTATATATATATAACGCTATTGCAGTGCGTGTGGTTTCAGCCGCATTGGTGCTATTAGAGAAGAATGCATCGGCTCGTTCATGTTTTGGCGTGGTGTTTTTTAATCCACCGGTGCGAAAGAATATTGATGCCCCAGTGCATTACAGTAATTAGACACCCTGGCGATGTGTGTACTTCATGCACACTGTCTAGTGTGCCAATGTTCGGTGCGCACTGGTGCGTTCTGTGGTATCATGCGCACTGGTAATTGATAGCTCAGGAGCATTGAAAAACTAAAAAATCTGAGTTTTTTGTCGTAAATAGTTTTTTAGTTTAACCCTTTACCGCTGAGCATTTTTTATAGGCGCACCGGTACTGTTTGCTACAAACGCGCCAGTCAGTTTGTGTTTTGGCGTGTTCTTTATGATGCACCAGTGCGGTTTCTTTCTACCGCACAAGGTGGTTTCAGTGTTGGCGTTGCGTTTTATAATGCACCGACACAGACGAGTTGTGAGGCACCGGTGCTCTATCATATTATGACGCACCGAGCGTGTGTGTACGGAGTGCACTCCGGTGTGCCAATGATTTTGTCTGCACCGGTGCATTATTTTTTTTATAGCATCGGGCCGAGTTGTAACGATAAGAGCACCGATAGGAAAACATCCGCAAAACCCTCCGCCCACCAACCTCCTCTAGTAACCTCCTCTAGAAACGAATGTATGGGGTATTTTTCTTTGTGGTTCCTCAAAAACATCTGCTAGAGGGTCTTTTCCTTGTAGTGTTATGAGTCCCACATTCATGCTTGGAATATCATACGGGGGTGACTGGCTGAAGAGAGATTTGGCCCAGAGAAACTATGGTCGGGTGGAACGTGGTAGTCCCATCCCTGGTTGTTTTTTATATCCATAAATGAGAAGCTCATTCCTTTGGTATTTGGTATGAAAATGTACTGGTTATTATGTGGATTCTATTGTTATTGTATCCATGGTATTTTTGTTGTTATTATGCTGGTCATAAGCATGTATTTGATTAGTGATGATGTATGTCTCTATCCATGTTTTTACTTGCAAATTAATCCAAAATGTATCTATGGTAAAACAGATTGTATTGCAGCTAATGATGTAAGGGAGAAATTATTCTTAGTGATTCTCCGATAAGTACAAGACCCCTATGTTTAAATCTGTTGTTTACACTTGTAGGTTCAATGTTTGTGACATATTTGACAAAATACATGTCATGGGTAGGAGGGGTCAAGATGAGTCTTATTGAGGTGATTTATTTTGTATCATTTTACTATTTTTATTTATCATCCCTTCATTTTTCATGAAGTTCTAGGAAGTGAGCTAGGATCTGGGCCTGAAAAAGTGGCTCAAATCCCGAAGCGGCAAGCACAAAACTGAGCATTTCAGGCCCTAGCTACTGGCATGCAATGTTATGCCTATGGATATGGCTCAAAGGGGGCCAAAAATTTAGTGTGACCCAGGGGTAAGGGACATGAATGGTTGGGTTACCTCCTCGACATGTTATGGTTTTTGTACAAGGTATGTATGTTGTGTTTTCCATCAATTCCACTTCCTTAAGGTCACATAGGAGGTTGAATCTCATTATAGTAGCATGTTTACCCTGGTTGGTTGGTTACTTGGATAGATGTGGGAAGGGGGTGTTACATACTCGATGGAGGAAGATGAAATTGGAGGGCAGGGATAGGCTAGGATGAATAGTGTTTTCCCATCCAACTCCATAGAGGGAACACCTTTGGTGTAATTAACCTAATATTGGGGAGAATGAAAGAAAAGGTAAGCATGCTTTTATTTTTATAACAGCAGTAGGTTTCTCTTTTTTTTTGGGCTAGCCTTGGGTCAATTTACTAGTGTCCCTGATGGTTCAAAGAAGGCCCAAACATCTAACATCGGCTAATTAAGACATTTAGTGTTGAACCACACAAGCCAACAAAGCCATGAAATAATATATTTTTAAAATATAACATATATGAAAGTATCATGTGTGAAAAGATAATAAGAAAATAAAGCCAACAGAAATGGGAGCATGACAGGAGCTCCACTAGTATTAAAAAAAAAACATGATGCTAAAGGTATATATGATATTAGCAACAAAGTTTCTATTGATATTGGAAAAATATTGATTTTTGAATCTTACTATAGCAAACTGAAATTTCAACTACAATCTTATCACAAAGAAAACTAATTTCATCACGGGAAACTATTATACCTAAAGAGAAAATCCAAATTTCATGGCATACATACCATTCTGCAATATACTTATAAATTTGATCGAATTTTCGCATACTGGAAAAAGCAATGGGCACATATTATTTCCTGAATAAATGGACTTGAGCTTCCTCCACTTGAGATTCTGGTATATTTTATTATGATAGAACTCTCATTATAATGTTACTCACAAGGATTTTAATCTTGATGGGAAGATAACAACCATTCTGTCTAACCACCCAAGATAACACCAATTGACAAAATTCGATCTCCGATAAATGCTCCAACAACATCGTTAAGGGAGTCGTTTAGGTTAGGAAGAAGAAGAATAAGAAGCGATAATCATAAGCATAACATAGCCATCATGTGGGATGGTAATGATTTTATTACTGTAGACTTCCACAAATGCACCAACAACACCATTAATTCCTTGTCGAGGAAAATATCATGCACTTGTCATTAAGGGGCTTGTTCAACATAGAATATTGTCGCTGATTAACATAATATTGTTGCACCATGACATAATATTCCTGAAGCTTGTTCGACACATGATATCCAAGAGAAGTGTCATGGAGTTATGATTATTTTCTAAAAATGGCAAGTGATATCTCCTTTTCTACATATGATCAAATTTGATGTTAAAATTAAGAGAAGGTGGAATCATAGAGAACTAGGCAGCATGAAGAAAACAAGGCCATGTATATCGTAACTCTTATGATCAAGGGGCTTGTTTTTTATGTATAGGAAACCAACTCATGGAGGTTAGGAGCAAGGTTCTATGGAGTAACTTAAACTAACCACATCAATAATTTGCCTCTCGATAAAAGGTGCACTATATAATCCTTCTTGTTCATTTCTTTCCTTGCATGATTATGATAGTGGGGGTAAATAGATTTAGGAACCTACTATCTATGATATGTTGAGAATTTGGTAGGGCATTGATTAATTCAATTCTCTTCTTAATAATTACTTGTGAGCTTACTCTTTATACTTATGTCTTATCTTCTTAGCTTATTATGTCTTTCATCAAGTCAATTACCACAAAACACAAGAGATACAAAATTAGGTTCTTCGAGCTAGTGTTAAAACCTCTACCTCTTGGAGAGGAAAACCCGAAAGAAGTTATTCTTATAGAATTTTAGTTGAAAAGTACCATGACCATGACACAGACCCTTGACCTATGTATGCCTCCATTACCTTGTCACTGCTTCTTCGCTAACTCCTTAATCTTATCCTTCTTTCTTGCACCTTCCTACATCGATAAGCACTATTCAACACCAGCCTTAGAGAACTCGGTCTCTAGACCTCCTTTAATTTGTATCCTTCTTCTTATCTGTCTTTATGCCCAAAAAATAGATACTATTTACTATACCTTAGATCTTTCCTTCAACAGATGTATCCTCCATTTCCTCATTTTATTCTCCAATCATGAAGCTCGCATTGAACTTGAACTTGTCTTCCACATCATATTTTTTTCCTTACTTCAGACTAGCCACAGTCCTTTCTACGCATTAATCACATACTTTTTATCACATTTATTGCAAGTATATATCATTGAACTGACCTTAGACTTGTCCGCATTCTTCTATTATCTTATTCAACACCTTAATCTGCACCTTAACACTGTTGAACGCAACCCTTATCTTCACTTGTCTTATGCTCTTCCACAGTCCCAACTTCACACTTTCATTAGACTTCTTCACACTATTATGTCACAAAGACATGTGAAAATATATTAAAAAATTAACCACACTCTCTCCTTATATATACATGACATTTATTCTTTATTGAGCCGACATGAACGGTTGCTTGTGGCCAACTTGTGCAGGAGTATTGAGGCTAACATGTTTACTTTTTTCAACGTTGAACTTAAGCCACATTGTTGGAGTGTGTTTGGTTCACATATTCACAAAATCACACCAACTTAAGGGGTGTGGTCTACCCACTTAAGTTATTGGTAACAGGAAGAAAAAGAAGTGGAGTCAAGCAAGTTAGTGGAACAAGCTAGAATCATAAGCATACTAGATAGAGAAATAGCATGCATATATAAACTAAAACTAAACTAAAAACTAAAACAAATGAACACGAGCTCCGAAAAGAGTCAAACGAAAACAATAATATGAACGGTGGCTCTATGCCCCTCTTATTGAGTGCTGGTAGGAATAGGAGTGAAACTTTACCCTCTTACCAAAGGGCCCCTAGAACATGGGTTCTAAGTCCCAATGCAAGGATTTTTTTATCCCAAGCTTGCCTTGATGCAATCTCCCTCTCTCTCTCTTGTGGTGGACTAAAATTGTTGGATGGAAAAAAATTGAGTCCCCTCTATCTTCATCTCTGTATCACACACTGCTGGTATTTCTTGGGCAATTCTGGCCAGCATAACAATGTGTTCACCCATTCTTCATCTCATGGTGGCCTTATATAGGAGATTTCAAATCCTCCTTCCCTCTCTTGGTACATTTTGGATGGTGACCCAAGAGAGAGGTATGATTCCTTTGTGTGCTCACTTGATGTCTAAGGAGGCGTTGGTGGCTGTCCTTAGGTAGCTTCAAGTGAGGAATCACTTATCCTATGCTTTGTGTGGTCCCGGAAAGTGACATTTCGCCACTCCTAGGATTGCGTGCATTTTGGGCCATAAGGCACGCAAAGGTGCTCTTCACGAAGGATAATGCACGCAAAAGCATTTAGGAATTGTTCAAATTTGATTTTTCCTCAGACGTTAGAGATTTTAAAATACTTCCTAGATTCTGTAATGTCTTCCAACCTTGTAAATCCTTCTGCTTGACATTGAATAATGTCATCTTCTATTTTATGATTTTCCAATGTTAAGATTTTCCCCCTAATGTGTGAGGTCTAGGAAGAATTGTATAGCTGAAATACATTATAGTTTATTTTCCGTATATCATGCGTATAGAGATAGAGAGACCTGCGTGAAGCTTGGAATTGAAAACACCCTGCACTGGTTCCAAGAATAACCGTGTCCTAAGGGATCCCTATAAGAAATTATAATACAATTCATTTACAAATTTTCTAAGAGGCGAGCATGTTCCATGCTTTTGTTGTTGTGGTTAGTTAAACAAATCTATTTGACAGATATATGTTCTTTATGTATCACTTATATGGTAGTGATATGGGGGTTGTTGACGATGACTGTTGACGCCCTCTTGGGCATTTTTTTCTTTGACAATAGGTGGAATATGGTACCCATATGCATAAACTTGGTATGGCATATAGCTGTAAATTTTACGCATGGGTGTTGGTTAGGACCTTCCCGTGTAAGTGTTGTTGAAATAGATGCTTATGGAGGCACGGGTCTTTGACGAATTTGATCAAAGTGTAATGGTTTTAAGGTACGATACCATCTTGACATGAAAGATTTTGTTGTAGTAGAATGTCAGGAGGATCGACGACATCTATGGGTAATGATGTATCTTATAGTGCCACCTAAGGATGTCCCTTTTTTGGAGAGGGGTAATCCAAGGTACCGCATCCTTTTTTGAAAATGCATGCCGAAGTCGACAAAAAGGAAGCCTCAACTGAATGAGGGGTCACTGACATGAGGGATAGGGGACCTGGATGTGATGGGTTTAAAATAGCATGTTGGCGAGGGGTGACTGAAAACTAATGATACGGATTCAGTGACCCAGGTTCGGAGTATACTAAGCAACTTGGATGCAGTCATAGTTATTTCTATTGGGGAAATCTCTAGAGTCGGTAGGACTTCCAGGATGGGTATAAACTGGCTATGAATGTCATGGTGGCTTGTGCGTGGGGGTGTAATACTCCAACCAAGGGTGTTCAGGGACTGCTGCCATGGTAGAAAAAGATGGATGGGAGGGTGAAGGGATGTAGTGCACTATTTGAGGTCCTTTTACACTTAATAAAATAATAAAATAATGGGGTTTGGTTTGTACAAAACATAGAGATGGGTACCCAAAACATGAAAGTGTTCTCTCACTAATGTTGTGAGGAAGGTGTTTTGTTGAGGGTGGGGGTCCCATTGGTTGGTCTCATGTGTGGGGTTAATGAAGCGGATGAAAAAGTATCCCAGATGGGATTATGCTGGTGGAGGTATGGTGGGACAAATGCGAGGTGCGGTGATGTGCTTTTGATTTGCTTACACAACTTGATCGTCTGGGAAGGGGGTTTTAGCTTGTATGGTAAACTTGACCTTATGCATGGTGAATGGATGGGTATGAGGTGCTTCTCGGACTAAAGTGGTATGGCCATGGTGTCACTTTTGCTGTGATATATGGTCTACTGTGGGTGACGAGCGCCATGGTGGGGAGGCTCTATCGACCAACGAGGATGTTTATCATGTGCAGGGTAAGGTGATGATAAACACGGTCGGATATGAGGACCCTATGGTTGATTTCTAATGGAGAAATGATGCCAAGATATGCAAAGTTTACTGGGAATCTATCATATTGGGGGTAGAATGATACCTGCTTTGGAACTTTCAGTAGATGGCGTTGTGGATGGTTTGTGAGCTTTTCCTGCAAAAAAAACTACCTCAAGTGAAAGCATCTTATTTATCAAATATTATTGAAAGTCATGATCTTTAAAAAATAAGATGAGAGAGGGAATACCTACCGGTGCGGAACAATAAATTTTTTGGGAGTGCGATTATGTGGCATCGCCCCTGTTCGTTATGGAGTGATGATCATGATGCAGCTTACAGTCCGAAGAACAGACCTGATCTCTTGTTATGGTCCTCCTAAGTTTTTGAAAAGGGCAATATATAGGTGAATATGGCCCTAATTCAATTCATTTGTACTTTCTGAGTTTTTGAGAGGTCAGAGGCTTCTTTGTAGCAGTTCTTGCCGTTGCAGTGAGCCTGAGCACCAGGGATTAGTTATATCATGCCCAGGTAACCTCCATGACATCCTGTACTTTAATTTTTTCAGTTTGATGGTGTCGGGGTCTGTACAGAATGGGTTTGTATGGATTCTGAGTAGAATCGTATGAGTATCCAGTGTATTGATTATTGCTGCCTAGGTGTCCTTGGGCCAAAGACCCGATCAAACTGCCAGCAGAATCGATGTGCATGGTACTACTCGTGCCTAGGTGATCTTGGGAAAAATACCCAATCAAACTGTCTGCAGGATTGATGCACATCGTATTACTATTGCTAGGTGATCTTTGGTCAAAGACCCGATCAAGCCATCTGTAGAATATACCTACCTGGTAACTCTTTAAGTATCATGGGTGCTACTGCTACCTAGGTGATCTTGGGTCAAAGGCCCGTATAAAACCTTCTGTAGTAGAAAATGTTCCTGGTAACTCCCCGAATATAGATTACTGCTACCTAGGTGACCTTGGGTCAAAGACTCGATCAAACCGTCTACAGTAATCGATGCACGTGATAACTCAAGAGGATGAGGCAACCAGGTTCCCCTATCCCTGGTTGGTGTATGGTGGCTTGGGGGTAGGGCGTCTGGTGGGGAACCTTTCAAGTGATCATCGTTCTTCCTGTAGGTACAAAATGATATGAGGTTCATCCCCGAGAGATTGGGTGGGGGGATCCTCCTGATAGGATTGCTCGATGGCGTGTAAGGTGTCCCTATATCATGAGATCTTAGGGAAATGATGGGTATAGTGCCTGTAGTTGCTACATAGAGTGCATGCGTGATTGGTACGCAATGCTTTCCCTTTACCTTTGGTGGTAGGTTCCTTTTTATGGGAACACGATGTTGCGATGTCTATCTCAGAGCCAAGGAGTGGTTTTAATTCATCTAGCTCCGGACAAATATCGGTAGGGTGGCATATTACGTCACATATGGCGCATACTAGTGAATCTCGTTGTATGGCAGGGGTCACCGTCTTCTTTCCTCTCTTCTCGATTTTCTTAGTCATGTTCACCGGTTTTCCAATGGGAATTTCCCTTGCAGGGGTGGTTTCAACTGTTTCTTGGATGAGTGGGGCCTCCTCGGGACTAAGGGAATTTAATCCTGTGGCAGTGACATGGGTGGCTCTAGTTCCCATAGGGGGAATGAGATACCAAAATGGTATTTCTAATGATATTTTTGGTAATACCAGCATTTCCAAAACTTGTTGGGAGACGAAACCAACTAGGGGGTAGAGGAAAGGGGTTTGGGAGGTGGCGTAGGCTAGAGAGGTTGTCGGGGCTGATGAATCGGTGCCATTACTGCTTATGTCCATGTCCTTATTATATTCGGTGATTGATGTGGACATCATGCACACCAGAGCCTCTGTGACATTGGGTGATGAATCAGGGATTAGTGGAGGATCTCCTAGGAATGCCTGTAGAACGGACGATGGTTTGAACTGGCCGGGGCCATATTTTTGGTATTGTGAGAGAGCATCTGAGGATGTATCTACATAGGGTAGAATTACATCAGTGTTTTTTAGGGGTCGCTTCTTCCTTTGCATCAATTGGTCTACATTAATGATGTGGTCCTCGTGGGGGAACATCATGATGTAAAAGACGGAGGAGGCTATGACATACATGGCATACATATAACTCTGCCCAAGGAGTATACTCTAGTCTAGGTGAGCGTCCAAGACTTCAATGTCTAAGTGGACTATATTTTTAGCTAAGCAGACTGAGACGTTTTGGTAGAGGCCGACGGGGGTTGATGGTACGCGTAATGACTGAGGGTTTTAGTTTGGGAGACCCTAACTTCTGCCAAACTTTTTTGGACATGATGCACATGGATGCACCCTCATCTATGACACATCGGTGAATTGTGATATTCTAGACCAATACTGGTATCTAGAAGGCAACCACAGAAGGAAGCTTGGGGGTGGCTTTTTCTAAGTCAAAAGCCATTAGGTGTGTATCAGCAGGGTCGATAGTGCCTAATATGGAAATTAGGGCTTTCCGTTCTTTTGGGCATGACTGCAATACTTCCAAAGTTGACATAGCAGCGAGAGATTGCACTAAATAGTCCATGATACTATAATTATGGGCCGCTTTGGAGTAGCTTCCTGCTCGCTTATTAGGTCCCTTCACCATTTTTGGCAGTGGTTCGATAGGCATCTTTGAAATGGTCAAAGGTGCAGTCGGTGCACTAGTACTTGCCCTTGATGCATTGGTGTCTGGTGGGGTGTCGTAATTGTGATTCTGTGTTTGGAAAAACATCTCTTGCCAGTTATGTAGATTTCATGGTTGCTTTTCCCAGAGTTTTCTGTATTTTGGTGCTGACTGTTGGTTGTCCCTTGATGGGGGAAAGGTTCTTACATCACAGCTGGTTGCTGGGAAGATCCTCCTTGTCCTCGGTTACTCTGTAGCTTCTTCAGCTCGGGGAGATTAGGGCAGTGGTGAGTATAGTGGCCATACTCACCACATATTGAACAAGAATGGTTTGTTCGAAGAGGTGGCCTTTTTCTCTACTGTTGGGCATTTCTTGGCTCCTGGCTCTATTTCTGGTTGGAGTTCCCTCTAGCATGGGATCACAGTGGGTGTTGCTGGTTGTTGCCCCCTTGTCCAGGGTTCCCTTTTGGCTTTTTTTTTAATATTTTCTTCACCATGTTAGGAGGGTAGTTCTCCTAGTTGTATTGGTGTGGTTGTTTTTGGGACGACTGCACAAACTTCACCTGTGCATTGGTCTACATAGGCAGGTCTTGTGTTATGAACTAAGCATAACACGGTCCCTAGTTTGCACCTAGCTGTTGGAGGGGAGCTCTTCTATCAGTGTTTCTTTTTGCATGTTGGGTCCCCTGAGCCAGAGGATAAGGTCCTCCCTAGTGATACGCTAGTGCCCTATTGTTCAAATTTTGCTGAGGCATATGATGAATTTGAAAACTTGGTTGAGGTACGTTCTGGGTAGAACTATACGTGTAACCGGGGTTTTGACTACTGCTTCCTAGGTAACCATGGGTCAATGACCCAATTAGTCCGTCTGCAGAGTTCGATGTGCCTGGAAATTCTTGATAAGTTTGTAGGTGTGGGGCGTGATGCAGGATGTTGTAAATGTATCCTGACTGCGTATAAATTAGCTCAAGCTACTAGACTTTGTTGATGGCATCCTCTTCGGATGTGGGCCTTTTTGTGCCACATCCTTTGAAATATTTTTCCTGAGAGTTTTAAAGAACAAATATAAAAGAACCTAGTTTTCAATTTTATCTTTACATAAACTACGACGTCGCCTCCATTCGTGGAGATGATCCAATATATGGACAATGGGGGTTTGTCTAAAATGTGTCAGTAATTCCATTATGGAATCATGTTGAATGGGTAACTAAAAATATGTTAGGAATGTGGTGGCGAGGGCACCAAAGGTTCCATGTGAAGCTGAGGGTTGATCCACATACCACTTAGCGAAAACTCTAGATAGAGTGTGTTGAAATAGTATCAATAGAGTAGTGCCATCAATGATATTGTTCGATGAGCACCACAGGTGGAAGGTCATGACATGATTACCTGGGTCTTTCGCTTGCTTTGCTTTGAACTTTGGAATATCCGAAGGGAGATTTGTGGGCATGGGAGGCCATGTAGGGTTGTGTGTGATGGGGTCATTCGTTATCTTGGTTAAATCGGGTAGATTCAACGAAGCTAAGAAAGGTGATTGGGAGGTTGATTCCATTGCAATGTGTGAAAACACAAAGTTATGATTAGGAAGAGGTTTGTTCTGCGACGTACCCTATTATGTATTCAGTTGGATTCTCGAATGGGACACACTCCTCTATGCCTTAGGGGTCGTGGGAGGAGTGGTGTGTGATGTGTTGTTGGGAGATTAACTCGGGTTCCAAACTAAGGATGCACCGATAAAGGACGAACCAATAATGGTGGTAGTGTTTCGTCTTTGACGCTTAAATAGAGAAAGAATTGGAACCCCTCTCGGTAATGGGGGGAGTTCCGAAAGACGTCTAGATCGAAGAGGTCCCATTGGGTCCATTTTGGTGTCAACTAGGTTTGGTTTTGGAAAAATTTGAGCGGATAGAGTCTATGATCAAAGAAACATTCTGGTCACATACATAAAACAATGTGAAAATAAATTAAATTTTCCCTTTAATTTAATTCTATGTTATCAAGCAATCAAAAAAGTGGTTTTTGTTTGTTTGCGCATGATACTCAAAATCCTAGAAGACTTATTCTTCCTCACACACTCAAATATAACTGCACCTTGAGAAGATATCTTGCGAGTGCTGGCACAATGTCCCGTAAGTGCTGGCGATGCCCCTAGTCAGCCGAAGAAAATCCACCAAGGTAAGGGTAGAGGGTCTGGCGCTTGCCTGCACCATCACCTATAGGGAAGGGATGCCCTATTTTTTATCACTAATTACCACCATCCCACGTGATCGTTTGAGTCTTGGGCTTCTTGGTAAGTCAGCTAATAGTACCGAGTATCAGCCAAGTCAGGTAGCCCTGATTGATAATTGCTCGCACTGTGCCTAAGCCTAACCCCCTCTGAAACGGGTCTCTGTCGTGCTCAGGTTTTCTTTTCCATGGGCTGATAGGTGGATTTGAAGCTCCCTAAATAGTCAACTTCTATTTTTCAAGATGAATAATGATCAAGGTAGCTTATTGGATGCCTACCCGCTTGATCCTAACTTAAGCTATAAATTCTTTTGTGGCCCCTGTGGGGAGAATTTAATGAGTTTGGTTAAGTTAGTTTTTGGTGTATTTTCTTTGCTTAGTGAGTGAATGTGTGTGAGCACAAAGTGGACAAGCACATAGTTTGAACGTGTGGATATTCGACGATCCTTTTCAAAATCCCCTATTTAAACTATAGTGTATTGTTCCTTGCTCAAAATAAAAACATATGCGGATATGGGCCGATTTCTATTTTTCCTAGTTAATCTATCTAATCAACTATAGGGAGATGGTGATTTGTGAATAGGGAGCATTCATATTCTTACCTAGGATCACCAGAGGGTTCAAAGGTAGCAGAGATTACTTGCTCCCTTATCAATAACTCAATCCTAGTCCCGAAAATCCTAGTGCAAAAATTGAACTAAACTAATAACTTTTACACTAGAAAAAAGAAACTAGCTATGCATGTGTGGTCTTGGGCCACTTACTTTGGCTACTTATCTAGGTGTGTTAGTACCAAAATTTGCAAAACATTATTTTTTTCAGAATGCAAGTTATTTCCCCCCCTACTTAAACTATGTGTGAACTTTGCAAAAATCAACTTGAAATAAAACTGACACTAAGCCTACAAAAAGTAGCTAAGAGTGAGCTTTAACAAGCTGTGGGGTACCACAACCAGTGTTGGTAGGTGTATTAGGTGCTCCCAAGCACTTTACAAGTAGGAAAAGATAGAAATAAGGGAGAATTTTCTCTTTCTATCGTATGCACACAAAAGGCTGAAACAGGTGCGATGTCTATGCGTAGGTCAAATCTGAACGTGCGCTCGCCCTGGGTGCGTCTGTGGGCAGAAAAAACAAAAAAATTATTGCACGTAAATTTTGGAGTTGTTCTTCTTCCGTCTGTCACTTGGGATGACTTAGGGACTGTAAGAGAAATCAAGGGAAATCCAGCTCCACTCCACAGCACAAACAAAGGTCTCTGCAAAAAAGGCACAACCACATAAAGTTGGTAATTAACGTTAGTGGAGTCGCCAATCTTGTTGGAGAGTGTTTGGTGCATGTATGTATGAAATCACATGTAATATCCCAAAATAGGGAAATTCTACAACAATGAGAATATCTTAAGATATTCTCAAGTTGGAGATCCAACAATACATTAACACAATATTGTAAACACAAAAAATATGATCATGACATGAGAGGGATCATTATATAGCCATGATTTTATTAATGGATCAGCAACAATGTACAAAATATCATGAGGGACAAGCCACTCAAGCCATAAGTCTCCAATGATCAAACAATAGATACATGAGATGCTGCAACTATATAGAATGCCAAAGAGCAATGAATTCACAGTCTATATTAGTGTAGCTACTGCTGTAGATGTATATACATGAAATATGGCTAATAGAAACAAAATAAATGCCCAGCAATGGAGATATGGGCTCCAATACAAGATTTCTAGCCAACCTAGAAAGGATTGCTAGAAATGTCGGAAAACATACAATGTGACAAATAACCCTGGGGTTAATGTGCCACTGCAAGCTGGATCTGATATGAAATGAGGCTATGATAGATCTAAAATGCTGATGTCCTCCTCCAATGGTATCTGTGATTAGAAGGTTGATCCCTATACTCAGAAATAGACCCTCCTGATGAGCTCAATGAACCTTCCCAAAAAATGTCTCCAAAAATAACGCAGTTTAGGATGGTGACTGCGCTGTGAGGGATAGAAGATGGTTGGCCTGATGCCAAAGATGTATAAATATGCCCTTGAGTCCTTATTACTAATCCTCCAATGAATATACAATCTCTCCACTAAAAAACAAGCTTGGAAATGACTCTAAGAGATCCTCCTTTGTTGCACCCTACAACACAACCCAACTCTAAATATAAACTGCACTGTAGCTGAAGGAGGTAGCTTGGAAAAAATGTCGAAATGAGGAAATTTATCCCAAAGAACCTCTCCTTCCCTGAGGATGAGGTATGAATTCCCCACCGGGAACACCCTTGTGCTAAACAACACTGCAAACCTGCTAAACAACAAGAGGAAGCAAAGTCTCAACAGACCAAAGAAAATAATAATCCAAGCATGAATACAATGGTTGTCCTCCGCTCCATATATAGCAAGTGCTCCTCTCCACAATGGGTCCCATCCATATGTGCCACCTAGCTCATGCAATTTTTCCTCCATTAAAACTGCGCAGTCCATCATGGAGATACAATGTATCTAGACAGTGCATGTGGACTTGGTCAAATATGACTGAATCAACATGATCCAATCTTCACACCTGTAGGTGCTCAATCCAGTTTCTTATTCTTCCCCTTTTCACATGAGGAATGTTATTTTCCCTTCTAAAGAGGTTAATGGACCTCCCTACCCATTTTATTCATCCAATGTTAACTATAATGTTCCTTTTAGCTTGAGGCTAAAATTTGGGAACATTACATCACATCAACTTAAGGGGTGTGGTCTACACACTTAAGTTATTGGTAACAGGAAGAAAAATAAGTGGAGTCAAGCAAGCTAGTGGAACAAGCTAGAATCATAAGCATACTAGATAGAGAAATAACATGCATATATAAAATAAAAATAAACTAAAAACTAAAACAAATAAACAAGAGCTCTGAAAAGAGTCAAACGACAACAATAATACGAATGGTGGCTCTAGGTCCCTCTTATTGAGCACTGGTAGGAATAAGAGTGAAACTTTACCCTCTTGCCAAAGGGCCCCTAGAATATGGGTTCTAAGTCTAGATGCAAGGATTTTTTTATTCCAAGCTTGCCTCGGTGCAGTCTCCCTCTCTCTCTACTGTGGTGAACTGAACTTTTCGGATGGCCAAAAATTGAGTCCCCTCTATCTTTAGCTCTAGATCACACATTGCTAGTATTTCTTGGGCAATTTTGGCCAGCATAACAATGTGTTCACCCAATCTTCATCTCATTGTGGCCTTATGTAGGAGATTTCAAATCCTCCTTCCCTCTCTTGGTACATTGTGGATGGTGACCCAAGAGAGGGGTATGATTCCTTTGTGTGTTCCAAATATTCCATTGTGTGCTCACTTGATGTCTAAGGAGGCATTGGTGGCTGTCCTTACGTGGCTTCAAGTGAGGAATCACTTGTCCTATGCTTTGTGTGGTCCCGGAAAGTGACATTTTTCCACTCCCAGGATTGCGCACATTTCGGGCCATCACGTAAAGGCACTCTTCATGAAGGATAATGCGTGAAAAAACATTTAGGACTTGTTCAAATTTGATTTTTCCTCAAACCTTAGAGATTTTAAAATAATTCCCTTATTCTGTAATGTCTTCTAGCCCTGTAAATCCTTCTGCTTGACATTAAATAATGTTTTCTTCTGTTGTACAATTTCCAATGTTAACACACATATTGAGCTCTGATCTAAAGGTTTATGAGACAAGGTATTGAGGCATACAAGATGATTTTGACTCATCATAAAAATGACTCTTTAATACATTTATAACCAAGAGACAATTCCATAAAGGACATTAAGAAGAAGTCCTTAGACCTAAAATAAAGCCTTGCTCATGAGACGCATGAGGAAAGCATACCAAAAATATATTTTATTATCTTTGTCTTCTTTATAAATTCATAATTACATAGTTAATATGAAGACCGATCCTAGTTACACTTTCTAACACTCCATCTTAACTAGGGAGGTATTCATAATGGTACATGGTCACTTTCAACCTGAAGAATCTCATAAGAAGAATTAAATTGGTAATCACATATGTATAGGAAAATATCAAACAACATTGTCCTAGTGCCAGGTCTTGAATAACAACCCCATTTCTCAACGAGACAATGGGCTACAATGTTGGCGAGACACATGACTTATAGATACCATAGTCATTGTCTCTCCAAGGTACATACTCCACCCAGGTGTTCCTAGAGTATGAACTTCTATTCGCTTGGGTAGCTGGTGAGCTCTGGTATTGCACCAAGAGTGATGAAACTCCCAGGGACTGCCCTACTTTACTTTATCTACAGGAGGTCCATACATACTTTGAGTTGAAAGTGCTATACACACAACAGATGCATTCTGTTAATGTCATACTCTTCTTCTTTACAGAAGGGTGATATTTCTTAAATTAGGAGAAAAATTGGAAAGTAAATTACTGGAAGGAAATGACAGAAAGGAAACTGAACTAAATTGCTAGAAAGAAATGAAAAGAATGAAGCTAATTGAATTTGCAGAAAACAAATAGCAGAAAGGAAACCAATTCTAAACCATAATTGACTTGGCCAAACATCTAAATGCACTCTACTTATCCTATGGTCTATCTACCAAGCTCTTATCCATACAACTAAACTATCCATGACTTAATTCTAACTAAAAATATTTAATTTGCAACTTGGAGGAATAAAAATGGCTAAAAGAGGCTAATGGTGGGTTTAACACATGAAATGAGGTTTGGAAGTGGAAATAGGGGTTTAAACCCTTAGAAAAATTTATTATAATGTGATAAATGACTTTGGAATGGAAAGAACTCAAAAGTGTGATGGAGGAAAAAAGTCGTGATGTGCAATGTCGCAATCGCAACTTCGCAAGTTTAAATGGATAGTAGTAAGGACTTACCAGAATAAACTAAATTGTGTGAAGTGTGAAGTGCGACGAGTGGCATGGCGGGTTGCGAATCACAATATCGCAAGTTTAAATGGATAGAGGTAAGGAATTAATGGAGTGAACTAAATTGTGCAAAGTGCAACTTGTGATGCAGTAAAGGTTGTGGGCTGCAATCTGCAATGTCGTAAGTTCGACGGGGTGCAATTTGCGATAGGATAAGATTTGCAGGATGTTATTTGCAATGGGGATGATATGGTGGTGAAAATAAAAATGGAAAATATGCGGGATGCGATTTATGATAGGATAAGAACTGTGGGATTTGATTTGTGATAGGATAAAATCGGTATGATGTGATTTGCGACATGCGATGTCGCAATATCACAATCGCAAGAATGAGCGGTAAGCGTTAAGGTAAAAGGTAAACAGTTTGTAGTGCGATTTGTGATTTCGAAAAATCACAATCATAAAGAACAAACGATATGTGTTAAAGGTAAAAGCTAAAATGTGCAAAGTGTGATTTGCGATGGCGATGTGGCGGTGGGACCGACGACGGGGCGCAATTTTGCAATATCGCAATTGCAAAGAACAAGTGGTAAGTGTTAAAGGTAAAAGGTAAATGTTTCAATTTGCGAAGTGCAACATATAGTGGCAAGAGTATCGAGGAGAAAATGCGGAGGTCGGGTTTTTGGTGGATTTGAATGGTTTTTCAAATTTTTTTCATAAAAAAGGGTAGGAAGCTGTGAACGGAGGAAAAAAAAAAGAAATAAGGATGAAGGGCTTAAGTGAGTTTCAAAAAAAAGGTAAGTTCAGAGTTAATATGAGAAGGAAAGGAGGGGAATGGAGGCATAAGAGCAGTGCTCAGAAGTGAAGCACACCTGCGGATTCATGCATGGGAAACACGTAGAAATGCGTGATGAAACAGGGAAAGAAAGGCTTGGACTTGGTAATACAATTTCTTCCAAAAACTTCAAACATAAAGCAATTTTGGTCTATGGGAAGGTCTACCCTGCTCAAACTCTTTTGACAGAGATGAGAGGGGGAGACTTGACCATATTTTTTGGAGTATTCCCTCTATTTTACTTTGCATAAGTAACTAAGACTACAACTGCACAAAAACTAAACAGTAATGAAACTTATCAGAAGGAGATCTAACTTAAATGGCAGAAGAAAAAATAACTAAATGATAGAAAGAAAAAGATAGTAACAACAAAGAAGTTAAGGAACATGTATTGGGCTCTAACCCATGATCCTAGCCCTCTGAAACTTAAATCAGTTGAATGAAACCAGTCTACTAATTTCATAAAAGAATAACTGCATACATCTCTCAAAGTTTAATCCCTGAATAAAACAAAAATCTCTATAGCTCACAACAATAGTTCTGAATGGAATTGAAACTAGAATAGAATAACTCTTCCCATCTCTAGCTCTACTCTATTTATTCTACAAAGCAACTGCCAATAGCTCCCTAGAAAATGGTGATTGAGTCCACTTTACTCCCAGTGAACAAGGATTGGGTGCACTCCTCTTTGAGTTTCTTGGCTACCTCTGGAATTCGAATTTCTGGAGAGAATCCTGGGGGATCCTTTGGCTGCTTTTGGAATTCGAATTAGAGAGAATGGTTGGGATCCTTAAGCCACCTTTGATGGTGGGAAATCCTCCTATAATTCCTCTTTGTTGTCCCCTTCGAGCCTTTATGATAAAATCCTTATAAAAAAGATTAATAATTTCTGATTTTCTACTCTCAACCTTATATTAGGCACTCAGAGTATGTTAGCTTGAATAACCACCTACGCTAGCACCATAAAACAAAATAATAATAAAAATGCAAGAAAAAGGGATCTAAGAAGGAAAAAATGTGACTATTAACCCCTCCAAATATTTCTAATGATGGAGCTCATCATCACCCCCCTACTGAATGGTTGCTCATCCTCTGAGCAACTAATCCTCCTCTTGCATTTCCTTGAAGGCTCTAACAACCCCCTTGATTTCTTGAGGAGGAAGTTTGGGAGTTTCCCCAAGGGGGTAAAAACTATTATTATTATTTGCAATCTACCATTCTCTATCTTATGCATCTGTGTCCTCTTCATTATTCAGCCCCAACAACAAAGGTGGTTTGAGATTTAGTCCCAACCATTGGATATTTTTGGCCTACATGGCCCTCTTGTATAATGGTTCCCTTTCCAATGCACCCCTCATTCTTTTTGAGTATGGTACTCCCTATTTTTGAGGCTATGAGGGAGGTTGTTCCATCTCCTCTGGCTGGACATAATGCACTCCTCTTCTATCTGCCTATAAACATCATCAAAGTGGCCTATCACATGGTTTTGAGTCTGAACGTAAATTTCCACCAGTGTAGGGTCCCTTAAATCTCTCGATGGTTCAGGATGACTCCTCTTGGGATGAACACTTATGGTCTGAGATATAAGGGTTCTCTATTTCTTCTTCCCATGACCTTCCATATCTCTTTTGTTGTAGTTTTCTCATTTACCATCCAAGATGCTAGAGCCATTAACTGCATATCCCCCATTGTAAGATTGGGGTCCCAAATCTCTAGATTTTTGAGTACAAATTTATGCACATAAAACTCTACCATCTTTGCCTGATCAATCATGTTAGCTTGTTTGTATAACTTCATGAATTGCCTACAATATTGGAAATGGAGTGATCCATGGAAGGCTAGAGTTTTAATTTGAAATAGAAGCCATTTTTCTTTGAGGTACACATAATATGAGTCAGAGGGGAATCTGTGTTGAAGGGCTTCTATGCATAAGTCCGCTATGGTGCCTAATTTCTCCTCTTTTTTCTGTAATTTCTCCTTCAGTGCTACATTTTATGCCAATGCCTTCTACAGCTGCTCCTTCAGAGTTATCTCTTCGATTCTTTCCTCTCCCCTTGGTGATTCTTCAATGATAATCGGGCTTGTGGGAGAAGTTTATGGCTCTCTCTAATTCTTGTCAGCTCTGGAATACCTATAGGTCTGCCTTTTTTCTCCTTGTGTTCAGAGGAGCTATCGTGGAAACTATATTTTTGTATTGAGGGGATGTGGTACTATGTTGTGAGTCTGTTTCTTGCCTGCTTTCTACTATCTCTATGACTTCTATGGCCATCTCTTCTATTTTTCTTTGGCCCTTTGTCTCTTCCTCTTCTACTTCTGGTTCTTCTTGTTTCTACTGGTTCTTCCTCTTCTTCTTTAAGTGTTGCATGCTTCTGACTGTCTATCTCCCTTTAAAAAATTTCAATTTACTGGTTTGGATGAGACGACATCTCCTTTTATTAGAAAGCGTAGCTAATTTTGGAGTGCTTATGTAACTCAGCTGAGCTCCAGTTCTATTATAGATAGTTGTTTCCTTCTCTTGTTGGTTCATGATGGACTGTGTGTTTCCTCCTCTCATTCTCCTCTACTCCAATTGATTCAAATACTTTTCTTTTGCACGCCCAGGTGGCGTGTACTTCTAGTTTTACTCCAGTCATACCTCACGGTGGTGGACGAGCTAACTAGCCACCTTTCCTCCCCTTAAACTCTAAGTCTGCAAATTACTTATTTCTGGCTATTATGGATGCATAGCAAAGGGTGATAATTTATGCCTGAGTTTACCTCTTGTTTCCAAGGTGGTTGCAGGAGGTGGAGGTTGGAGAGAATCCTTTTAGATGTTTCATTCCTCACCATATTCCTGTACTCGGAATGAGTAGCTTGTTGAATGAGAAACTTCCTAAATGAGCATCTTCCTGAGTGAGCTGCTAATATTTTCTTGTTGTTTCTCTCTGCTATGGATGTCATGTGGGGTGCTTGAGATGCCATGCGTGGAATTCCCGTTCTCCTGGAGTCCATTATCTAGCTTTCCTTCTTATTATTCTTGGCACTCCATGAACAAATTTGATTTTTGAAGGAACTTCCTTATGTTTGTAGCAGTCTATTTGTGTGTTGCTGCCCTTGCTACATTATGCTTAGGAATGGAGGAGTGTGGTGTATGGATGTGATGGAGGAAGTTATGAAGATGAATGGAGAGAATGATGGGATGGATGGTAATATAGAAGAGGGGAAAAGAAGATGAATGCTTCCCTATTGTTATTATGAAATTGATCTTGATTGGCTACTCATTAATCAACTCAATGTAACTCTTTCAAACCACTTATAACTGAAGATTAGCCTCTTCAGTTTGAGAGGACTCTCTCAAAGGGGGTTTATGATTTTGAATAATGATAGTACTAGATGGCTAACTCTATGGAATATAACTTGTTTTTTTGTATGATTGCAGGTTGAAAAAGGAAGGCTTGTTACCATTGGGCTTATGGAGTCAAAAATCATTAATCTTAGTGATAGTGATTCTTCACATGGAATCTAAGGCAGATAGAGGTTTTTAACAGAGATAACTCACACACATAACATAGGAAAATAATGTCATTTCACCACTAAAGGAAGTCATAGAATAATACTATGAATTCTGATTAATTAGAGATGAAATCTACTGCAAGTGATTAAACATAAAGATTCAGATCAATAACACATAAAAAACCTCATCAGAATCTAAGGTCTGGAAAGTAGAATGTCACTTTGTATTGCTCATAATGGTCAAAAAACATACAAGCAACAGTTTGGTGCAATATTCTCCAACCTCTTGCTCTTCGATGTGTTTTATATAAATAGACATTCTTTACAATGTAGATGACCTACTTGGCTGGCTAGATCTTTGAATTCTACTATGACACCTACCATAACTAAAACCACTAACTTAAAATAGAAAAATGACAGTTATCTTTAAAGAAACAAACTCCTAATAGGAATCTACCTCCTATTTATTACATTCCTTTATCCTATATATGAAACAGTTACATAATGAATGCCACATGCTCGAAGGACACATGACCAAATTCACCACCACTTTACGTCTTTAAAACACCCCTAGATATGTGGAACATCCCTGCTTTTTAGGAATGGATGACCTTCATCTTTAACGTTGTTTTGACTGATGAGATGGCTGCATGGCACTCCCTTTGAGTTGTAAGTTTTTACTAATCAGGTCCACTAACATGCTGGAGGTCTCCAACTGGAAAAATTTGCTGTTGAGATGCTTAAAATCCTTCAAAAATTACTCGCTATGAAAACATGACAGTTTTAGACAGTTTGGTAGCGAGTTTTAGTAGCGTGGGAAAATTGGTTTTTCCATCAATATTCTTGAATTGTTTGTTGTTCCAACATCTTCATCATGTCATGACACCTTGAAACCATCGATATCCCTCCTTAAAACATGCCAAAACTGAGTTTAAATGCAAAAAATCACCTACAGGAATTTTCGTAGCGTATTTCTGGATTTAAGCCTGAGGTATGCTACGAAATTGTGCAAAAAACCAAAAAATGTTCTCCAGCTGAAAATTTTTGGGTTCTTTGCATGTTATGAACCTCCTAAAACATATTCCATCTTAACTTATTACTCCTCTGGTGTTTCCTCCTCATTCACAATTAGTTGACTAATGGGCTCTTCTACCACTGTCATCTTCAATCCTTTCTTTTCCAACTCCACATGAATCAAATCTAATTGCTCCTGAAGATCTTTCACTTTGTCTTTTAATGCCTTGTTCTTTGATTGCAAGTGCAAGTTTATATTTTTGATGTGTTTTATCTCTCCTCTTAGTGGTTGAGTTCACTTTATCAACTTTTCTCTATTGTCCAAGGTCTTTGAAACACTTGTGACTTGGTCTACCCATATTTTCCTCATTTGTTCATATTGAACCTTCTTAGCTCTATATTTCTTTGCCTCTTGCTTCAAAATTGATATTTCCTTACCTGTCTCCTTCAACTGCTCTTTAAGGGTTTCAATTTCAGATTTTTCAATAAATTTCTCTTTACCCTTTCTTTGTTCGATAACCAGTTCTTATTTTGCAGGTGAAGACAAATCTATGATGCTTGGTGGCTGAGCAAAAACTTCATTGGTTTTATCAGTATATTTGATTTCCATGACCTTCCTTGTATGTCTAGTCATTGGTTTCCTAGGTTGAAAAATGAAACCAACATCATCACCTGCAAACTCTAGCTTTTTAGCAGTCTAACCGTTTTTCAGCTTTCTTCCTCCATATTTAATGTCTTCAGCTTGGACAATGGGATTTTATTCAATGTTAATTGCATGCAGGATATCCTCCAAGTTTCCTTTAGCCACTGTCTGGCTCCTAGTGACTCTTTTTCTTCCTTGTTTGCTAACTGTCTGCTTTTGTTTTGCAGGTGTTGTCTTAGGTGTGCCAATATTTTGCAAAGGTTCTGCTTCCATGATGACTAGTTCTGGAGGAGATGATCTATTCCCTTCTTCAACTTCCTCTGCCACAGTTGGTGATGAAATGTTTCAAGGTTTGGAGGCTTTCTTAGGAGTGAAAACATCAATTACATAACCACTCATAAACAAGAAGGAAGTCCAATCTCTGTCTAGTATTTTCAATTTCTCTAACACCAATAGATTAATCAAACCATGGCGAAAAAGATAAGTTTCACTGCCTTCTTTTTTTATTTGAAACTTATCTAACATTTTCTCTAGACTTTTGTATAAATAAAAAGGCAACTCAAGTGACCTCTTATGCAAAAAATGCAACATAAGTCTCAAATGATAGGAGTAGACCATGTGAAACAGTCCTTCATAGGTAAAATACTTATGGATGATCATCAGCAGCTTTGAATAATTGTCCTTCATGAAACCCCTAGGGATATCATTTTTCAAATCAATTTCATTATGTTCTGGTTTGATAAACTCTTTGCAGTCCTGCATTGTGAATTTTATGATTTTAAACCATTTTTCCTGTTGGGGTCCTGTGTTTTGATAGATTGGCTTACCAAAGGACAAGGCAACATACAAACCTAGATTTAGAGCTCTAGGATCTAGCCCTCCTAGTCTCAAAGAGGGATCTCTCAATATATTTATAAAGATGTGTCTTGAAAGGTTTAAAAGTTGATGTTAGGCTAGTTATGAGGTGCAAGGTTGTTTTTTTTGTTTGGTTGGACAAGTATGTTTCATGTGGTATAGATAGAGCATGGGAATCTACAAGCCATTGGGCAATGGAGTCATGTAAATTCCAAATAGTTCTAATAGAGAAGGAAGGGAAACCAAAGGGAAAATCTAACTTGGTCTAGGATCTGTTGAATAATATAGGTGAAATGGGATGAACATTAAGGACTAAGAGTGAAAAACAAACTAAGCCCTTTCACAATGACTTAAAGGATTCGGGGAACGCCCTATTTCCTCCTATAAGTTCACCTTTGATAGCTTAACCAACAAAGACATATAATTGCATTCAAAGAAGAGGGAACACCTTAGACATCTAAGACTGCAATTATAGGGACCTATAACAAAACAGTTACAATAATGAACAGAGGGTATGATTGAGACAAACCTCACTGTCAAACTGCAAGCATTAATAATCAAAGGTAGACTTCAGATACAATATTCAGTGGCAAAGAAAGAGGGAATGCCTAAACAGTCTTCAACACGACTAAATTAACCATTTCTGAAGTAAAACAAACTAAATATTAAGAGAGCTATTAGACTACCTAGTCATATTCAGTAGAAGAAAACATATAAACAGTGACGGATAGATAGGTCACATGTGCTTCTAAGATACATTTCTTTGCCTAGACTTTTTATCCTACTGTAAGCAAAGCATGATGGAACAAAGTGGAAACACAAGAAATAACATTAAAAATAAGAAGTACTTCACCAAAACTAGGCTCAAGGATCTGATGGTCCAACCCCTTCATCAACAGAAAAACAAATATCTTCACACTCCTTCAGAACACCAAAAAGCTTCTTCAAAGCAGCAACATGTATTACTTTAGAAATCACAAAATGCCAACCTTTTACAATGAGACTTCAAAGAGACTTTATAGATAAAACGAGAAAATTAGGTGAGGAAATTTTTAATGAACCTCAGGGATAGTGGAAGATATTTTGAATGCTCCATTCTGTGCCTTAAACATTTCGTTGAATTCTATACGGGGTGAATAACTTTGCAGCTCGTTTGAGACTATTTTGATATGACAGAAATCACCCGCAGGATGTCCTTGAGAAGGAAATCATCTAGAGAGGTACTATTAACTTCTCGGTGTGAGTTAACAGAAGAATGGGATATGAGGATTCCCATACTTCTAAATGACTGCTTCTGACAATTTTTAGTAGCTTCCCTCATGCAATAACTGCTTGGCAGACTTGTGCGCATGGGTAAAGGTCATGTCTGTGTCAGTCATAGTTCTGCATCACTAACTGCTCTATCTCTTTGTACTTAAACCTGTATTAGCTCTGTTTATGCTTTTATTTTGCTGATTGTTAAAAATGCTTATGTATTGATGCTGGTCTTCTATGCTGTATATCATGCCACTGGAAATGTGATCATCATCTTTTCTGAGTGTTTTGTGTACAGGTCGAGGATTTCGCTGAGTTGGAGGGTCACTGATGGTTTATGGATATGATCTGTTAATTGACATGCCCTCGCCTTCTGTTTTTGGTCCTTTTGACTTTGTTTCCTGGTCCTGAGATAGCTATCTAAGATTGTGTGTCACCTATGCGACTGTAACACATTAATTCCTTCATCGGCCATGAAAAAAACATGTAAACACACGAGAACATGTTATGAAATCCTACTCGCTTGGTTCAGACTGCTTGCAAAGGCTCTAGGGTGGCAGAGGAGCAGTGAGGAAGAATGTGATTGCAGCGGAAAAATGGGAAAAAACACTGGCAGAGCAGCTAACCAGGTGCTTTGGAGGTTTGGGTTCAAGGATAAACTGGGACTGTTAGATCAGGATGATATACGGTGAGGATTGTCTGATGGAGACATTTGAGAGGTTTGATGAACAGAGAAAGAAATGAAATGAAATATAATGTGGGTCGTTGGATTAGGATAATCAACGGCAAGGTTTTTTCAATGAAATCATTTGGGAGAAAAGGAGGAAAACAAATGAACAGGGTTGTGATGTGATCAGAGCCGTCCAATCTCAGAGATCGACGGCTGAGATTAACAATGGAACATTGCTGCGGAGGGTAGGTGGTAAGGCGGAAAACCAACAACGTTTTTTGCAAAAGATTTGGGTGGTAAACGGTTTCGCCAAAAAAAATGTGATATGGTTCATTTCTTGATGCATGTCCCCTTTAATACCACTGGTTTCAGAATTTTTTCTAGGATTAAACTGTAGGTGCAAAACTTTTGTGAAAAGCATTATCGGTCGTCAGATCGGAGGGCCCAGATTTGACGGTGCGGATTGATTGCGATGGGAGAAGTGCGCTGGATAGATCTTGACCGTCAGATCTATAGGAATGGATGGAAGAGATATGTCGATAGGGGAGAATGAGAAGGGTAGGGTCTGATGAGCAGAAGCAACGTGGACCATCCGATCTAACTTGATCAACAGCAGAGATCTGATCGGAGGTCGGGATGGTGAAAAGTTATGAGCAGAGCACGATGAGATCATGGTCGTTGGTTCTTGTGGATTCAACGGTCCAAATATAATCGGCAGATGTGATGACGGGGGCTTTGAATCAAAGTGTGATCGAATCCTGACCGTTGGTTCTTGTGGATTCAACAGCCAGGATTAAATCGGGGAGTCGACCATCGAGAGAAAAGAAAAGGGGGAAAACTGGATTTGCGCGAAGCGATTGAGCTCTGGTCGTCGGATCTGGAAATATTAATGGTCAGGATTAAGTCAGAGGGGGAATGGTGGAAGGATTTCGATGGAGTGCGCTATGATCTTGGCCGTTGGATCGGGAGAGATCAACGGTCCAGATTAAATCGGCAATCGAGAGAGGAAAAACTCATCGCATCAGAAAATTTTGAAGAAAAAAGGAAAAGACATGAAATGA
The DNA here is from genome assembly GCA_034641835.2 of Pinus albicaulis. NCBI lineage: Eukaryota > Viridiplantae > Streptophyta > Pinopsida > Pinales > Pinaceae > Pinus > Pinus albicaulis. The sequence goes on along the minus strand of CM076580.1, from coordinate 949,871,292 downwards.
AAGCTCCGATTGTAATTTGTGATTAGGCCTTAGCACTTGGTCATAGCGTGGGTCACATGCAGAAAAGGGGCTATGGGTTTAGCCAAAAGGGGCTTAAGGCCTTAATGTAAAAAATGAATATTTCCAAGGAATTTCAAGGGTTTTTTGAGGAAAATGAAGGTTCCGATAGGGGTAAAGACAAGGTTTTAAACCTCATAAAGGGATTTCACAAGGTTTGAAGGGGATTTAAGGCCTTTAGAGGTTGAATGGAGGGTTAAAAGAAAAAAAGAAGTCTTCATGAAAATGAAGGGAAATAAGTGAAAACAGGCAGTTTCAGTGACCTTTGGAGAAACTTTCTTTGTTGAAACAGCGTGGCTTTAAGATGGAAACAGTAGTGAAGATGAACCTCCAGGATGGAGCAAACATAAGACTTCAAGGATGATAGATTTTCAAAGGAAATGTATCTCTTGAAGGCTTGAAAACAAACTTAGCCACCATTTGGTATATCAGAATTTATAGGTGGCTAACAGTGGCTCCACTTGGGGAGGACAGCTTGCCCTTTAGGTGTCCAGAACCTCAGTAATCTCTGTATTTAGCAAACCAATGCCTTTCCATTGGGCAGCAGTTTTTCTTTCCTTGATTGGTCTTCTTTTGATCTGGTAACCTTTGCAGCAACCTGAAAAAACTGTTACTCTTCAAAACAACATCTCTACCTACCCATTTCTACTGTCCTAGAATTTTTCTTCTTTTGAGTGCACTTGGACTGGCAAAATATTTTTCAATCATTTTCTTTTGCAAACAGAAAAATAAACCTATCTGATGCTACCTTTATTTCTTCCAAGAGTCCAGGTTAAACAGTGGGACTCTTAATTCTCTACCTAATCTAATCCCTATCAGGATTAAACCGTCTGACGGGTTTTCATTCTCTATATTCTAAGATAGAAATTGGAAAAAAAAGTCAAACCAGGATTAGACTGTCTGGCTTGTTGTAGGTCCATGGCATAAAAACATTTGCACATGAACTAAAAATTAGCAAAAATAACAACAAAATTGGGAAGGCTTGAAGTTCTGAAAACTGAAAACATCTTTCCTTCCTTTCCTGACTCAGATTTTGAGCTTTTTAAAGTCATCTTTTCCTTCATTTCAGCTCTAATTTTGATCTTGTTAGAGTTGTATCCTTTGATTTGCTGGTTCAGATTTTTAGAATGTTTGAACCTTTCTTTTTGGTATGGGGCTGTACCTTGTTTTATTTCTGCCTTCTTTTCTATTTTTTATTGTTTTTGTATTTTCCTTCTTTTTCTTGATGCAAATGGTATGTACAATGGATGAAAACTCTGAAACTTAAGACTCTTGACAGAAGTAGTGTTTAAGCATCCTGCCATTGACAGGACCTCCTAACACTTCTTCAATATTCAGCTCTTGCAAGAAAAATGCATTATGCCCTCTTAAGGAATGAATAATATAGGGGCCTTTCCACATATTTTCAAACTTACCATGTTTTCCTTTCTCTTCCCTTCTTGAATCCCATTTGAGAACCACATTCCCGACTTGGAAGTCATTTGCTTTAGTCCTTTTGTCTAACTACCTTTTGATGTTTTCCTAGACTGCTTGAGTTCTCTGGTAAACTTCCTCTCTGGTCTGTTGCAAATGGATGGTCTGATTGATCCTTCTCTGCATATCATTTTTGTCAACTTGAACTTCCTGAAGGAGTTTCATGATTGGAACTCCCAAAGATGTTGGGAAAACAACATCCATTCTGTAGACCAGCTGATAGGGGGATGTGTTGATTGACTTTTTGGTGGTTAACCTGTCGGCCCACAAAGCATGAACAAGCTTACCATGCCATGCTTTCTGATTCTGCTCCAACAGCTTTTTGATGATGTTGATCAAGCTCTTGTTGGAAGATTCAACAAGTCCATTTCCTTGGGGGTAATAGGCAGTAGAGTGGCCCAAGGTGATCTGATATTTATGGAAGAAATCAACCATATTTTTGGATTTAAAGGCAGTGGAATTTTTTGTGATTAGTTTTTTAGGACATCCGAATCTGGACAATATGTTGGTCTCAAGGAATTTAATAATGACATAGTTAGTAGCATTCCTAGTGGGTATGGCCTCTATCCATTTGGTAAAATAATCTGTGGCTGTGAGGATCCATTTATTTTGGGCTGAGGAGGGTGGATGGATTTCCCCTATGAAGTCCAAACCCCACTGTTGGAAGGGTGTTTCAACACTAATAGGCTTCAAGGGTAAGGGCAAGAGCTTTCTTCTACCATTGAAAATCTGACATTTGTGGCAAGAAATTACTAGTTTGTGGGTGTCTGGAAAAAGGGTGGGCCAATAGTAACCTGATCAGAGGATTTTGTTTGCTGTGGTCTTCCAATTTAAGTGCCCTCCACATTCTCCTTCATGCATTTCACGCATGTTTTTCCTGCGTCATTCTCAAGTAAACATTTTAGTATTATCCCAACAACGTTTTTCCAATATAAAACTCCATCTATCATGCAATATTTTAAAGCCTTCTGTTTTACAAATCTAGCTTTTTTTTTTGACAAAGAAGGAGGAGCATTTAAGTAAAGCAGCACATAAACAATATTAGCATACCATGGAGAGTTCGTGAACGTTTCTTTAGTAAATGGTGATGGGAACTCTTCTATCTTTTCCAAGGCATCAACCATATTCATATCTAGAATTTTGAAATTAGACTTGGCCATGAGTTTTGCTAATCCTTGTCCCTTGATGAGTTTAGTAGGCCTGATTTCTAAGTCGTATTACGGAATAGTGGCAATCCACTTTCCCCTTTCTCCATCGGGGTCCTGACTTAGAATATCTTTGACTACGGTGTGTGGCACAAAAGCAATGATGTGTGAATGTAAGATGTACACCCTGAAATCCTTTAATGCTTTTACCAGTGCCAAGGCTTGCTTTTCCATGATGTTGTATTTGAGTGGGGCATCTCTTAAGGCTTCACTGAAGAAGGAGATAGGTTGTTCTTGCCCCAAGTTATTCTTTTGCAAAAATACTACAGCTATTGTATGTTTAGATGCAAAGGAAAAAATATAGAAATCTTTGGTGAAATCAGGACTGATCAGGACTGATGCTTGCGTAAGGGCTTGCTTTACCAGTTCGAATGATTGTTTAGCTTGCATTGTCCATTTGACACATACTTCTTTTCTAAGCATGTTAGTGATGTTTTCCAATAGCTCAGCAAGGTTGGGGATGAACCTCCTCAGAAAATTAATCTTTCCAATGAAAGACTGTAATTATTTGAGATTTCTAGGGTGGCTAATATTCAGTATGCCCTCAATTCTTTTAGGATCTATCTTGATCCCTTTTTCAGAGATTATATGACCAAGAATATTTCCTTCTTGGAGGCCGAAGAGTGTCTTTTTGGGAATTAAAGACAAGCCAAATCTTCTGCATTTCTCAAAAACCTTCTTTAAATGTTCCAAATGTTTTTCATCAGTTTTGGAGAAAATGGTAATGTCATCAACATAAATGATTATAAAATAGCCTATGTCTTCTGAGAAGGCTATGTCCATGGCCCTCTGGAAGGTGGCTCCTGCATTCATCAGACCAAATGGCATTTTGACATACATGAATGTCCCCCAAGGTGTGGTAAAGTTTGTCTTATGCTGATCACTTGGGAGGACTAACACTTGGTTATAACCCCAGGAACCCATCCAGTAATGATATCGTTTTTGACCCAAATACCCTTTGAAGAATGTGGTCCATTTTTGGCAAGGGGTAGTTATCTTTCAGAGAGGCTCTATTCAGGTGTCTGAAGTCAATACACAACCTAATCTCCGTTGTCTTCTTCTTGACAGCTACCAGATTGGAGACCCATTCTAATTATCTGACAGGAACAATGATCCCTACATCATACATCTTCCTAATTTATTTTTCTACTGCAGGCAGTAAGATAGGGTTTATCCTACTTAATTTTTGTTTGAAAGGTTTCTGATTTTCCTTCAGAGGAATCTTGTGCTGAATGATGCTAGTGTCATATGATTTCAAATCCTTATACTCCCATGCAAAAACATCTATGAACTCTTTGAAGAGTGCTATGTATTGCTGTTTGATGTGGGCAGGAAGGGTGCTAGATAACTTAATCATTTTAGGCTCAGTTGGGTTGCCTATATTGTGCTCTTCCACATTAGTTTCCACAGGTTCTGTTTCTGGTTCTTTAGCCACTTCGTTGAAATCAAAAAGCTGTTCTAATGGCACAAGGCCTTTGGGTATGGTATCACCTTTACACTCTAGAAATTCAAGGTCCCTTTGGTCTAGATCATCAGATAAATTTGCTTTTAAAAGATGATCAAATTGATTTATATCAGTAGGGGAGGGGGGCTCTGTTTCAGGAATTTTTTCCCCATATGAACATTATTTTTCTTGGCTGCAACTTGGTGATGCTGTGGAAAACTCATTTTTGATTTCAGGAAATCCTCTATGTGTTTATCTTAATTAAAAAACTGCCAATGATCTTCGTTATCAGGCATTTTTGGTCTGTTTTTTACTTTTATAATGAGTTGTTCATCGATCTGTGGTATCTGGCAGTTACTGGCAGTAAAAGCCAGTTCGTTTGCCAGGTGATTTTGGGCTCTTGGTATGAACACAAGCTCATATTTTTCCAAATTTTCAGGAGATCTAACACAGTGTTTCTATATTCTCTGAGTCTGGGGTTTTGGGTTGAATATTCTCCTTTGATTTGTCTGATAATCAACTCAGAGTCTCCCTGCACTGATATCTTTTTGGCCTTTAAATCTTTAAGTATGTGCAGGCCAAGGAGAAGGGCTTCATATTCTGCAATGTTGTTGGTGCATGAAAAATCTAGTTTGCAGGCATGTCCTTTGCTTGTGTTGTGTATCCATACACCAACCCCTGCACTATGTTTGCTGCAAGAGCCATCAAAGCTCATTCTCCAAAGTGTTTATGTTTCATTTTCATCTGTTTTGTGTTGCTCTAGGCTTCTGGAAATTGAGATATCTAGAGGTTGAGAGGAAGACAATTCTGAATGTTCTGGTGCACTAATGTCCTGCTCGTTTTCCTCCTTTGTTTAGGACTTCATATTCATTGTATAAAATAAATAAATATAGATCTGAATGGGTGGAATAAATAGGAGTGTTGTGAGGTTTGTCCTTGCTTCTCACCATGTATTTCATAAGGGTTTCCCTATACAATGTTCTGGTTTGACCAAACACCGGTATGGTGGCATATGACATATCCATTTAAAGGCTGCCCTGGATCTTAGCTCCCCATGATCTAGATAAAAGCATGCCATATTTTGGGGCAATGTCAACTACTACTACATCCATTACAAGATTCTTAACAGGAATTTGGGATAAGTTAATGCACAAATCTTTAATTAATCCTAAGCATTTGACCTTTTTGGAATCAAAGGAGTACAAGTCTTTGTAGGGTCTAGTAATCTCTAAGCCTAAGCTTTCCATTACTACTTTAGGCATAAGGTTGTGTGATGCTCCTGAATCCAGCATGGCGTTGTGTAAAACTTTGTCATGTATGTTTAGACTAACATAGAAGGGAGGCACATCCCCTTCTTGATATTTTCCTTCAATTTTATGACCAAACAACAACTATGGCTTATCATCTGTTAAGTTCAAAGTATAAGTATCAACATGTATATTCAGAGCTTTTAGGACCTGGTCTCTGTACACTTCCTGGGTCACTAATTCAGCCAGAGGTATGTTAATTTAATGTTTGCAATTTCTCCCTCAAGGCTGAAAGAAACTATCACTTTTGTTGTATTTACATCTGTTTTCTCACTTGTGTTTCTTTCAGCAATTTTGACTTGCTGGGTTTTATTAGGACTGTCAATCTGAGTTGTTTTATCAGGGCCACTAGCAGAGGCACTAGGGAAACTAACAATGTTACCGATGAAATAGGTAACCGCAATGTTACCTACTTTTTTTTGGTAGCATAAAAAGCACCCGATTTTGAAAAGTGGTGATGCAGAATCACCATTTTTTTTTTGTGCACATTTTTGACACTCTAATATTTTCATTTATGAAGTATGAATATTTGTTTTAAAATGTTAGTGAATTTCATGTTAATTTTGAAATGTATTGATGCAGCATCAACTTTTTTTTTTTAGAGCGGTGATTTTCATGCTAATTTTGAAACGTATTGATGCTGCATCAAATTTTTTTTTAGAGCGGTGATTTTCATGCTAATTTTGAAACGTATTGATGCTGCATCAACCTTTTTTTTTTAGAGTGGTAATTTTCATGTTGGTAATAAAACACAAAACTTAGATAAAAAAATATATAAAAACAATTAAAAGAAACCCAATAAAAATGTAAAAAAAAACAAAAATAGCTCGTAAAAATAAGAAATTTAAACAAAAATAAATAAATAAAACAAAAATATTTGAAAATTATATCAAAGGAAATGACAAAATTTGAAAAAAAAAACACATAATTTAAAGAAAAAAAACAAAAATTGACCAAAAAATTTAAAAAAAAAACATCAAAAACATTTTTTTCTAACTTATTAAAAAAAAACATCAAAAACATTTTTTTCTAACTTATTAAAAAAAAAAAAAAAATTGAAAAATTGAAAAATAATTAAAATTACAAAATTAAAATTTAGATTAAAAAAAAATAAAAATTAAAAATAAAAAAAAATTAAAAATTTAAATTAAAAAAAAATATAATAATAATAAGAAAGAAAAAAAATACAAATTTTAAAATTAACCAAAAAAAAACAAATTAAAATAAAAAATTAAAATTGAAAAAGAAAATTAAAAAAAAATAAAAATAAAAATAAAAAACACTGTCATTAAAAAACAAAAAAAATGAAAAAACCCACATGCAAATAATTAAAAAACAAATACACATAAATTTACTGCTTTTTTTTTTAATGAAACAATTTATAGATTTTAAAAATGAGAAACTAAATAAACTAAAAAATTAAAAAAAACAATTAAATTAAATTAAAATTTAATAAATTTAATAAATAAATGTTAAATTTTAAATTTTAAAAAATAATTAATCTATAATATTAAATATAAAAATTAAAAAAAATTAAAAAAATTAAACAAATTGAATTTAAGATAAAAAAATTGAATAAAAAAAAAAATTAAATTTTTTGAAATTAAAAAAAAAAAAAAATCAAATTAAAATAAAAATATTAAAAATTTAAAAAAAATAAAATAAAATAAAATAAAATAATATATATATATATATATATATATATATATATATATATATATATATATATATATTTATTAAATTAAAAATTTAAATTAAAAAAAAAATCAAATTAAAAAAAAATTAAAAAAAATCAATTTAAATGCCGGGAATTGTGGGGGGTTCCGCAGCCTCCCCGCCCGCCCAGCGGCCGGCCTCCGCCGCCGCCTGGGCGGGAGGCCGGGTGGCGCCGCCCCCACCACCACCACCGCCGCCATTTTTTTTTTTTTTTTTAAATTGATTTTTTTTAAATATTTTTTTTTTTTTCAAAAAATTTAAACTTTTTTTAATTTAATTTTTTTATATAAAATATAATTTTTTTTTTTTTTTTGTTAGTAATTTTTATTAAATTTTGCTCTTTTTTTTATTTAATTGATTTTTTTTTTTTAATGTCATAATTTTTCTTTATTATTTTATAAAATTTAATAAATTTTGTATTTTTTTTAAATTTGTTTGAATTTAATATTGTTTTTTAAATGTTTTACTTTTTTATTAATTTTTTTTTGTTAATTACATAAAATTTTTATATTTTTATATTTCAATTAAAATTGTGTATTTAAAATTAGATTTTTTTTAAAATTAAACTTAATTTTTTTAAATTAATTTGTTTTTAATTTTTTTTATTTAATATTATTTTATCTTATTTTTATTTTTTTCAATTTTCCATTTTTAATTGATTTTTAAAGTTTTTATTTTAACAATGTTTTTTCTTTTTTTCTTTTATATTTAAAATTTATTTTTTCTTTCAAAATTTATTTGTTTATTTGTTTATTTATTAAAATTTAATATTTTTGTTTTTAAATTTAATTTGTTATTTTAATATATATATTTTTTAAATTTAATAAAATCTGATACAGATACATATTTTAATTTAAGTTCATATATATATATATATATTTTATTTTTTATAATTTAAATTTAATTTATTTTTTATAGTTTATTTGTTTTTTTAATATATATTGTTTTAAATTTAATATTTTCATTGTATTTTATTTTTATTTTTTATTTTTAATTAATTTTTCATTTTTTTACTTTTAATTTAAATAATGTTTATATATATATATATATATATATATATATATATATATATATATATATATATATATATATATATATATATTTTAAAAAAAATTTTAAATTTATTAAAATTTTATATATTTCTTTAAATTTTATTTTTTTATTTTAAAATTTATTTATTTTAATTTAATAAACATTTTCTTTTTGTTTTTTAAATTTAATTTCTATATTTTATTTTTTATAATTTCTTTCTTTTTTTAACTTTTTTTTTTTAAATTTAATATGTTTATTTTGTTTTTATTTTTATTTTTTTATATCTATATATTTTGAAATTTTAATGTTTAAATTTTTTATTTTTTTTTCCTTAAATTTTAGGTTTTTTTTAATGTTTGAATTAAAATTTTTATTTCTTTGTTCCTATATATTTTTAAATTTTAAGCTTTAAAATGTTTTTATTTTTTAAATTTATTTTTTTCTTAAAATTTAGGTTTTTTTTTTAATGTTTGAATTTTAAAAATTAAAAAATGTTATTTCTATTTTTAAAAATGTCAAAAATATGACACATTTTTTTTTGTTATTCCAGCATCAAATCGGTTTTGTTGGGTGTTTTTTCAACTTTTTTTCAAGAAACAATTTTGTTTTTACCATAATTTTATAAAATGTTGAAATTTGACCTTAAAAAAACGAAGTGCGTTCGGAATACACACTTTTTGTTTTGAGGGTGTTTTTTCAATCCTTTTTCAACAAACAATTTTGTTTTTAGCATAATTTTATAAAATGTTGAAATTTGACCTTCAAAAAAAACCAAGTGCGTTCTGGAATACACACTTTTTTTGGGGGTGTTTTTTCATGTTTTTTGAGACTTTTTGGGCTAGAGTTCCCATTTTGAGGTCAGGTTACCTATTTCATCGGTAACAGTGTTAACTCTCGTTCAAAATTTGGTCACGTTTCTCTTAGCAATAAATCGCTCCCTTTTTGGTCACAGGGATAACATGGCCGTCTTTTAGTTTAGTCAGACTTTCTTTCCTAATAGCAGAGCTAGTGTTTTTGTCATTTGAAATATTTGTGTTCCCTTTACTTCTTAGCTCATAATCTCTGTGTACCTCCATGATTGCATTTTCAAACCCCAATCTGTATTCTTCAGACTCCTCATGTGTATCTTCCTTTGGTTCTGAAGAGAAGAAACCTTGTTCTTCTTTAGTGAGGAAAACATCATCCCCACTATCTGATCCAATCAAGTTCACATGGTTTTCTCCCAAATTCTCAATCTCCCTTTCTTCCTCTTGATCTAAGTAGTTTTGTTGGAAGGGAGCTCTAATTTGCTGGTCATTATCGCGTTGTCTATCTTGATTGTTTTCTCTTCTAAAGTTCTGGTTTCTATTTATATTTTGGAGATTGTTTTAAGGTTCTCTTGGTGGTACTCTATCATTCAAGTTTATCTTCTCAAGCATTCTCTCCATCACCTTCACTAGGTTGTCAATTTTGGTATCAGAGGATGAGGTTGAGGGTGCGTAATCATCTTTATAAGTTACCCTCTTCTTTGATCTTAGCCTAGCTCTTTTTTCAATTAAGTTTGCTTCCACACTCACTGCTCCCTTCTGCATGTCTTCTAGAGTTGCATAATCTCTTTCCCTCAGCTGATAGGCCATATCAGCATCGAAGCCCTTAGGATATTTTACCAAGGCCATGCCTTGGGGAGGTTTCATGTGGGGTGGGAGGGCATTGTAGACACTGTTAAACCTGGTGGAGTAATTGTGGACACTTTCTCCCTGATTCCTTTTAAGGTTCTGATACTCTGCTACTATTTGGAGAGGGTTTCTTTTGACTTCCCATTTGTTTATGAATGCTTGATGTAATGAGGGAAGGTCATGGATGCTATTAGGGGTTAAGCCTTTAAACCACTTCTTTACTTCTCCTCCTAAGCTTTGAGCAAATATTCTCATTTTAACGGTCTCGTTGTCTATCTCCATGTAATCAAATGCATCTCCCATTCCATCTACATCTTGTTGAGCTGTGGTGGATTCTTTCCCAGTGAAATGGGGAATTTTAGATTGATAGTAATTTGGTAAGGGAACCAAAGGTTGTGGTAACACTAGTGGGGCATACCATGCTGCCATGGGAGTGTTTTGTGGAGGTAAAGGATTAGCTTGAGCAGCAGGTATGTGGATGGCAGAATTGCTTCGTCCGGCAACAAACTGTTGAGCAGATATAGGGTGAGAGAGACCTAAATTATGAATGAAATGGATATCAGGGGGTGTTGATGGGGGGGGGCTTCTCTGTCACTAATATGTTGACCACTATGTGGTGGTGAGCTTGGAGTCTCAAAATATGTCTAATCTACACTACTGAATGACTTAGTTCTAGGTAAATTACTTGGCAAGTCTAAATCAGCTTGAGTATCTGATAGAGTTGCAAGGTTTTCGGGTGCTGAGTTAGCTCTATAAATGGGTCTGACAATATTTGGATCCCTAGATGTGAGAGACTTCTGAAGAATGATTTCTGGATTGTCAATTGTTTAAGGAGGATTTGGATCAGGATAAGCTCTGGTATGGATTTTTCTTGAAGCTTAAGTCTCAGATCCAATAAAGGGGAAAGCTAGCCAGATATGACAATCTTTAAGAGGCAAACTATCCTTAAACAAAGAAACTTAATCCTCAGTGTTTCCTTAAGTATGGATGATGTGATGATGAAACTGGTCTCCCAGTGGAGTCTTTTGGTCTTTTAAGAACTGTGGAGTCACCAGGTGGAAAATTTTTAGCTTTTTGTGAAGGTAAAGTGTATTATGGTTCCACCACCATGTTTATTATGAAGCCAATCTGATTTTTTTTTGGGTTTTTTCTAATTTTATATGGTTATTTAAGGACTTACTGGGTCTACAAGAATTTGCTAGACTATCATATACTCAGTAGGTCCCACTGTGATCGCCATTATATTGGGGTCCTGTGTTTTGATAGATTGGCTTACCAAAAGAAAAGGCAACATACAAACCTAAATTTAGAGCTCTAGGATCTAGCCCTCCTAGTCTCAGAGAGGGATCTCTCAATATATTTATAAAGATGTGTCTTGAAAGGTTTAAAATTTGATGTTAGGCTAGTTATGAGGTGCAAGGTTGTTTGTTTTGTTTGGTTGGACAAGTATGTTTCATGTGGTATAGATAGAGCATGGGAATCTACAAGCCATTAGGCAATGGAGTCATGTAAAGTCCAAATAGTTCTAATAGAGAAGGAAGGGAAACCAAAGGGAAAATCTAACTTGGTCTAGGATTTGTTAAATAATATAGGTGAAATGGGATGAACATTAAGGACTAAGAGTGAAAAACAAACTAAGCCCTTTCACAATGACTTAAAGGATTCGGGGAATGCCATATTTCCTCCAATAAGCTCACTGCTTTAGACTTAATCAATATAAACACTCAAAGAAAGCAAAAATGCAGACTTAACCTTCTAAATGAATTATAGGATTCAAGGAACGCCCTATTTACTCCTATAACTTCACCTTTGAGAGCTTAACCAACAAATACATACAATTGCATTCAAAGAAGAGGGAATGCCTTAGACATATAAGACTACAATTATAGGGACCTCTAACACAACAGTTACAATAATGAACAGAGGGTATGATTGAGACAAAACTCACTGTCAAACTGCAAGCATTAACAATCAAAGGTAGACTTCAGATACAATATTCAGTGGCAAAGAAAGAGGGAACGCCTAAACAGTCTTCAACATGACCGAATTAACCATTTTTGAAGTAAAACAAATTGAATATTAAGAGAGCTATTAGACTACCCAGTCATATTCAGTAGCAGAAAACATATAAACAGTGAAGGATAAACAGGTCAGAGGTGCTTCTAAGATACATTTCTCTGTCTAAAATTTTTATCCTACTGTAAGCAAAGCATGATGGGACAAAGTGGAAACATAGGAAATAACATTAACAATAAGAAGTAATTCACCAAAACCAGGCTTAGGGATCCGATGGTCCAGCCCCTTCATCAACAGAAAAACAAAGATCTTCACACTCCTTCAGAACACCAAAAAGCTTCTTCAAAGAAGCAATATGTATTACTTTAGAAATCACAAAATTCCAACCTTTTACAATGAGACTTCGAAGAGAATTTATAGAGAAAATGAGAAAAGTAGGTGAGGAAAGTTTTAATGAACATCAGCGATAGTGGAATATATTTTGAATGCTCCATTATGTGCCTTAAACGTTTCGTTGAATTCTAGACAGGGTCAATAACTTTGCAACTCGTTTGATACTATTTTGATATGACAGAAATCACCCGCAGGGTGTCCTTGAGAAGGAAATCATTTGGAGAGGTACTATTAACTTCTCGGTGTGAGTTAAGTGAAGAATGGGCTATGAGGATTCCCATACTTCTAAATAACTACTTCTGACAATTTGTAGTAGCTTCCCTGGTGCAATAACTGCTTGGAAGACTTGTGCACATGGGTAAAGGTCATGTCTATGTCAGTCATAATTCTGCATCACTAACTTCTTTCTCTCTTTGTACTTAAACCTGCATTAGCTCTGTCTATGCTTTTCTTTTGTTGATTGTTCGAAATGCTTATGTACTGATGTTGGTCTTCTATGCTGTGTATCCTGCCACTGGAAATGAGATCATCATCTTTTCTGAGTGTTTTGTGTACAGGTGGAGGATTTCGCCGAGCTGGAGGGTCACTGATGGTTTATGGATATGATCTGTTGATTGACACATCCTTGCCTTATGTTTCTGGTCCTTTTGACTTTGTTTCATGGTCCTGAGACTACTATCTGAGCCTGTGTGTCAACTCTATGACTGTAACACATTAATTCCTTCATCGACCATGAAAAAAACTTGAGAACACACAAGAACATGTTATGAAATCCTGCGGGCTTGGTTTAGACTACTTGCAGAGGCTCTGGGGTGGCGGAGGAGCAGTGAGGAAGAATGTGATTGCAGCGGAAAAATGGGAAAAAACACTGGCAGAGCAGCTAATCAGGTGCTTTGGAGGTTTGGGTGTGAGGATAAACTAGGACTGTTAGATCAGGATGATCTACGGTGGATATTGTCCTATGGAGTCATTTGAGAGGTTTGATGAATGGAGAAAGAAATGAAATGTGATATAATGTAGGCCGTTGGATTAGGATAATTAACGATGGGGATTTTTCGATGAAATCATTTGGGAGAAAAAGAGGAAAACAAATGAACGGGGTTGTGATGTGATCAGAGCCGTCTGATCTCAGAGATCGACGGCTGAGATTAACAATGGAACAACGTTGCGGAAGGTAGGTGGTAAGGCGGAAAACCGGCAGCGGTTTTCACAAAATATTTGGGTGGTAAATGGTTTCGCCAAAAAAATGCATTACGGTCCGTTGCTTGACGTGTGTCCCCTTTAATACCGCTGGTTTCGAAATTTTTTGTGGGATTAAACTGTAGGCGGAAATTTTTTGTGAAAAGCATTATCGGCCATCGGATGAGAGGGCCCAGATCCGACGGTGCAGAAAGATTGCGATGGGAGAAGTGCACGGGATAGATCTTAACCATCGAATCTGTAAGAATGGATAGCGGAGATTTGACAACGAGGGAGAATGAGAAGGGCAGGTTATGATGAGCAGAAGAAATGTGGACCGTCTGATCTAACTTGATCAACAACGGAGATCTGATCGGAGGTCGGGATGGTGAAAAGTTATGAGCAGAGCGCGATGAGATCATGGTCGTTGGTTCTTGTGGATTCAATGGTCTAGATCTAATCGACGGATGCGATGACGGGGGTTTTGAATCAAAGTGCAATCGAATCCTGACCGTTGATTCTTGTGGATTCAACGACCGAGATTAAATCAGGGAGTCGGCCATCGGGAGAAAAGAAAAGGGGGAAAATTGGATTTGTGCAATGCGATTGAGCGTTGCCCATCAGATCTAGAAATATTAATGGTCAGGATTAATTCGGAGGTGGAATGGTGGAAGGATTGTGATGGAGTGCGCTGTGATCCTGGCCATTGGATTGGGAGAGATCAATGGTCCAGATTAAATCATCAATCGGCAGAGGAAAAACTCATCGCATCGAAAAATTTTGAAGAACAAAGGAAAAGACATGAAAAAAAAGCTCTGATTGCGATTAGGCCTTAGCACTTGGTCATAACATGGGTCACATGTGGAAAAGGGGCTAAGGGTTCATCCGAAAGGGGCTTAAGGCCTTAATGTAAAAAATGAAGATTTCCAAGTATTTTCGAGGGTTTTTTGAGGAAAATGAAGGTTCCGATAGGGGTAAAGACGGGGTTTTAAACCTCATAAAGGGATTTCACAAGGTTTAAAGGGGATTTAAGGCCTTTAGAGGTTGAATGGAGGGCTAACAGATGAAAATAAGTCTTCATGAAAATGAAGGGAAATAAGTGAAAACAGGTAGTTTTAGTGACCTTTGGAGCAACTTTCTTTGTTGAAACAACGTGGCTTTAAGATGGAAACAACAGTGAAGATGAACCTCCAAGATGAAGCAAACATAAGACTTCAAGGATGATAGATTTTCAAAGGAAATGTATCTCTTGAAGGCTTGAAAACAAACTTAGCCACCATTTGGTATATCAGAATTTATAGGTGGCTAATAGTTCCCCTCCTCTAGGGATTCCTGTTGCTGATGAAATGTTGTCTGCTATCACTTTAAGGTTCAGAATTCCAAATTTTGAAGCTATTCCTATGAAGCTGTTAGCAAAATCCTTGGAAACCTGTACATGAAAGACCTGCAACCTCTGGCAAAATTGCAAGCAACCAGTTCTTTTGAAAACCTCCATGGTAGTTGGGTCTTCATTGAGAAAATTCATGTCCATGGCCACATACCTGTGGCAATGACCACCTTTGTTTTTTTTCCTTCTAGCATCCATGGGTGATTTATATCTTCACAACCTCATTTGCTTGATGACACCTGCAAAGTTCAAATCTACCAAAAACCTGCTTGGCTCAATGAAGTAGCTCTCCAGAGGTCAAATTACATGCAAAGATAAAGCACAATATGACAAAAGGCTAATTGGGGTAAGGTTTTATGGTTTAACTGAGAGCTCATGCTCTAATCATGACATATACATGCCGAAAAGGGTAGTGATGACCTCATACATGACAACGTACCTTTGAATTAACCATAACAGACTCAAATGACCTCCACCCTAACTCCTCCAATCATGGAATGAAATTTCATATCAAATTTGACAAGACAGGTAAGAAAATAGATTTTCGTAGCATAGTTAGCTTAACCTCTGATAGATTCACTACGAAAATATTAGGCAGTTTCGTAGCGAAAAATGTTGTTTTGCTGTATAAAACGCTATGAAAATTTGCAAAACTAACACAAGCGCCCTTTTTTATTTTAAATGCATGGGGAATGAAACCTGACACCATATGAGGACTGATGGGACATGACATGACATAAATGGAGGTGACCATGAACCTTAGGATAGGTTAAACATGTAAAAAATGAAATTTTCCTGTACCAACTTGAAAAGGATTAAGGAGACCTTATCCTTTTGATGAGTGAACTGTATGACCATGTCAAGTAATGTTTTACAATTTTATTAGTGATAACAATGGCTCCACTTGGGATGGTGTGCCCCTTTGGTACACCAAATAACCTATAGTTATAGTGCCAACCATCTTTTTGGAAATAAAAAAACTCTAAAATTTGCCAAGCCTTCTTCAAACTCTAATGGCCTTCACCTCGGGCTCAAGTTTGATGATCAGCCTATCTTTATTAGCACAAAAGCATAAAAATATGGAATATATACAATGGAGTGAAAAAATAGTAGAGCTTAAGAGGAATAGTGCTTTAGAAACCCGCCATTGACAGGCCCTCCAGCACAAGGTTGTCCATCCATCTCCTGCAGGAGATAAGTGTTGTTTTCATGGAATGCAGCTACTATGAATCATCCCTACTAGATGTTCTCAAACTTACCATGTTTCCCCTTTTCTTCAATTTTTGCCTCCCACTTCAACACCACATCTTGAATCTGAAAATTTTCTTCTTTGACCTTCCTGTCAAATGTATTCTTTATTCTGTTTTGTGACTGCTGATGGCTGTTGTAAAACTCCTCCCTTTTTTCCTATAGAGCTATAAGCTGGTTTATCCTCCTCTAAATAGCATTAGGCTCCTCTTCTAGTCCTTGCAGCAACTTCATAACAGGCACTCCCAAGAATGTGGGAAAGATGGCTTCATCTCCATACACTAACTCATAAGGTGAAGTACCAATTTATCGTTTTATACATACTCTATCAGTCCACAAAGCATACTTCAACTTCAAATTCAAAGATATTTTGTTTTCTTACAGAACCTTCTTGAAGATTCTCACAATGCTTTTATTAGAAGATTCAACAAGACCATTACCATGTGGGTAATAATCAGTAGAGTGTCCAAGTGTAATGTGATATTGATGACAAAAGCTAATCAACCTTTTGGATTTTAAAGCCTGTGCATTGTCAGTAATAATCTTCATAGGACAACCAAAACTGTACAATATGTTATTCTCTAAGAACTGTATGATGAATGAATCATTTTCCTGCCTTGTTGGGATTGCTTCAATCCACAAATAATCTATTGCTATCAGGATCCAGCGATGTTGCCTTAAAGATGATGGATGAATTTCACCAATAAAATCTAGCCCCCACTACTGGAAAGGCGCCTCAACATAAATAGGCATTAAGGGTAAAGGAACTAGCTTTTTCTTACCATCAAAAAATCTGGCATTCATGGCAGGCATCTATCTTCTTATAAACATCCTTGAACATGGTAGGCCAATAGTACCCTGCTCTGAGAATTTTCTTTGTTGTGGCCTTCCAATAGTGATGTCCTCCACAATCTCCTTTATGAAACTCTTCAATCACTATTTTAGCTTCCTCTTCCAGCAAACAATTCAAAAGAATGCCACATTAGGGAAATTTTGAGGTCTAAAAGGGGCCTCCTAAGGAAATAATAAAATAATAGCTAAACCAATAAAATAATATTTATGAATTTTCAATTCAGTTTTTGCACCACAATCCATGTAACCATAGTTAAATTCAATTCAAAAGTTGTACCAAAATAAAATTAATAAAAAAAATTGTATTGATGTGACTATAAATAATAATGATCTTTTCAAGAAAAAGTCATTATCATTGAATAAATAATGCATTTGTCCTTTGTACTTAAATAACTTAAAATAAAATATAAATATAAAATTATAAATTCTTAATTATATTATATGATATTAATTAAAAATTATATTATTTAAATTGTATAATAACATGTCATTATAAATTCTAAATCTTCCGGGAAATCATATGAGAAATTTTGGAACCGATGCATTTCGAACTACCAACTGTAGATCATCATTATCTTGATGATAAACTACAGTTGGTAGTTTGAAACGCGTCGGTTCCAAAATTTCTCATGTGATTTCCCGGAAGATTTGGAATTTAAAATGTTATGGATCATAGAAGCTTGCACTCTCAAACATGTCATTAATATACTATATAAAAATAAAATAAAATAATATAATATAATAAATGTATATGGATATGCATTATTTCTTTCAAGAAACGTGAAATGACAATAAAAAAAATTTATTCAAAAAGTGTGAAATGACATTTACTATGAGTAATTTACTTTGACTTTAAAAGTACTTAGAGCACTACCATGGTTAACCATGAGTTTTTATCGACCATTGATAATGTGACAAGTAAGTACCTTTAACTCAAACAATGACACCTCAACCATTAGGGGTGATGTCATCCCCTAAAATGTGATTGGTTCTCATAAAGTGAATTTTGATTGTACATTTTCCTTAGGAGGCTCATTTTAGACCTCAAAATTCCCCTAATGCCAGTATCTTTCCAATACAGATTTTTATTTATAATGCAGTACCTCAGAGATTTCAACTTCACAAAACTTGCTTTAGATTTAGTCAATTCTATAGGAGCTCTATAACTATGTAAGAAAAATACAATGTCTCTGTACCAGTCAGATAAAATGTACTTCTATTCAATAGGAATCAACTCTTCATCTTCATCTAATAACTCTGAAATTTCTGCAATTAAATTCATATCAAGACAGTCAAAATTAGACTGTGCCATCATCTTTTCTAGCCCCTAACCTTTCACCAATTTTGTAGGTCTGATTTCTATATCATACTTTAGCAAATTAGCTATTCACTTCCCTCTATTTCCATCGGGATCAACTTGAGTCACGATTTCCTTCACCACAGTGTTAGGCACAAATGCTATGACATGAGAATGCAGAATATAGATTCTAAAATCTTTAATGGCTTTGATCAAAGCATATGCCTACTTTTCTAAAATATTGTATTTCAACTCTTAGTTAACAAGGGTTCTGCTAAAGAATGAAATGGGTTGCTCTGTACCTTGTTGTCCTTTCTACACTAAAAATCCAGCAATGGTGTTTTTCGATGCAAATGTAAAAACCAAAAATTATTTTGAAAATTCTGGGCTAATCAATACAGGATCCTGAGTGAGTACTTTCTTAATTTCTTCAAATGACTGCTTTGCTACAAATTTCCATTTACTATCAGCTCCTTTCTTCAGAATCTTGGTTATATCTTTGACAATCTCAGCGAAGTTGGGGATAAACCTTCTAACAAAATTCACTCTCTTAAGGAAAGATTGAATTTCCTTTTTGTTCCTTGGCAAGTCAACTTTCTAAATGGAATTGACTCTATTTGGATCAATATTTATCCCATATTTTGATATAATATACGTAAGAAAATTTTTGAAAGTTAAAGAAAAAATACTTTTAGTGGGATTAAGAGAAATACCAAATCTTCTACAATTCAACAGAACTTTCTCCAAATGCTTCAAATGGTCTTCCTCTCTCCTTGAAAATATAGTTATGTCATCTAGATAGACCACCACCAACTTATCCTTCTCCTCAGCAAAGGCAATGTCCATTACTCTTTGAAAGGTCGCTCCTGCATTCATCAGACCAAAGGGCATCTTGGCATACGTGAATGTTCCCCATGGTGTGGAAAAAGAATTTTTCTCCTGATCTTCTGGGTGTACCAATATCTGATTGTATCCTGAAAAACCATCCAACATAGTTATTCTTTGGGAACCAACAACATTATGCAGAATTTGATCCATCTCAGTGAGAGGATAGTTGCCTTTTAGATAAGCCTTGTTCAAGTTTCTGAAGTCAATGCAAATTATGATCTCTCCACCCTTTTTCATAACTAGTACCAAGTTAGCAAGCCATTTTGAGAATCTAATAGGAGAAATAATTTTTGCATCAAAGAGCTTCTTAATTTCCTTCTCAATCAGAGGCATGAGCAGTGGATTAATCCTTCTCAAATTATGTTTGAAAGGTTTCTCATTTTCTTTAATAGGAATAGTATGTTGAATAATAGTATGATCATACTTGATCAAATCAGGATAAATCCATGTAAAAACATCAATGAAATTTTTCATCATCTCAATATATTTCTGTTTCATATTTATAGAAAGAAACTTAGAAAGATTTATCATTTTAGGCATTACTACTTTACCAAGATTACAACTCTCTACCTCTTCATCATCAACCTGCATTCTAGGAGATTTGAACACATCAATTTGGTCAAAAATATTTTCAAGTGGAATAAGACCCTTGGGTATACAATTATTCTTCAGTTGCAAAACTTCAGAAATACCCTTAGTTTTAGCAAGCATGTTTTGCTGATCTACTTGTGTGCTTTGAAACTCCTCTTTCAACTCTATGAAAATTTTGAATTGTTGGTCATCTTCAAAAACTTGCCAATGGATGATGTTGTCTGGAATAGCAAGCCTATGACGGAATTCAACCTCATACTTATCAGTGAAATTTGCAGGGGTGACAAACAGACTTGCAGAAATAGCTAGGGAATCAGCTACTGAGTTTTGATCCCTAGTTTTCACAATAAATGAATATTCTTGAATTTTTTCTAAAATCTCCATGATCAGATTTCTGTATGCTTTCATTCTCACATCCTTGGTTTGATATACTCCTTCAAATTGTTTTATCACTAATTCAGAATCTCCACAAACTGAAATTTTTTGGGCACCCAATATTTTCAAAATTTCTAAACCCAAAAAACAGAGATTCATACTTAGCCATATTATTTGTACAATAAAAGTTCAATTTGAAAGAATAGAACTTACTTTCATCATCAGGATTTGTGATCCAAATGTCTACTCCATCCCCCTCTCTTCCAGTTGATCCATCAAAGTGTAAAAGCCATCAACCCTCTACCTTTTCTTCAAGAATTTCCTGATTTTCAGCTTGTTAATTTTCAACCTCCCGAATTTCTACTTTCCTTTCATTTTCTGCTTCATCACTTAGTTCATTGAAAAGAATTGTTGATGCTAATTCAGTCTCAACAAATAAATTGGGAAATTCTGAGGTTGTCCTTACTGCTTACCATATAAACCATCCTAGTCTCTCTGTACATTCATCTTTGGTCACCAAAAATAGAAATGGAGGCATATGTCAAGTCCATCTTCATGGTGCCTTTGATTTTTTCTTCCCAAGACCTAGATAGAAGCATGATAAACTTGGGTGGAATGTCTGCTACCACAACGTCCATTATCACTGTCTTGGCAGGGACTTGTGTAAGGCCAACAACAACATCTTTTATCAATCCAATGCATTGAAATCTTTTTGAATCAAAAGAAAAAAAAAATCCTTGTATGGCCTAGTGATTTACAATCCCATCCTCTCCATAATCACTTTAGACATGATGTTATGAGAAGCCCCTGAATCTAACATGGCATTGTGTAAGGTCATGTCATGGATACTAAGGCTGTCATAGAAAGGAGGTACTTCTTCATTCTGCTCATCTTCTAATATTGGTCCCAAGTAGATGGTAGGATGGTCTTCTTGTACATTAAGGATGTCTGTAGCTCCTGGTTAAGAATTCAACATTTTTACATTTTTACTTTTGTACTCATTCACCTTGAGAATTTATCCAAAAGGGACTGGGATTTTTATTTTGGAAATATCATTCTCCAAACTGAAAACATAAGTAATCTTTTCACTCTCTTTGATAGGAGGAGGAGGTGGTGGATATTTTCTAGCCTCAGCTGCTTTAGGAGCATCTTTCTTGGGATGTGTTTTATTTGTTGTGTTTCTGAAGTTTTATTTTTTCTACATCTCAAATATTGCATGTTGATAACCCTTAAGGTATTCAGATGGTTCCTCGCCCTTGTTTACATCATGATCAAACTCATCATGCTCTTCTTTCGTCAAAAACATTCTAGACATGTTTTCATCTAGGCAGTGAGTGGAGTATTTTGGAATCTCAGGTTGATCTTCTTCATCAACTAAATTTTGTTGAAAAGGAGGCCTTACTTGAGGGTCAGGTTGATTTATGTTCTCCCTTGGTATTTGCTAATTCTGAGGCCTTATAAACTGTGGATTTCTAAATTATGGCTCATGTTGTGCAGGAGGTGCAGAAGCATTTCCAAGGGAAATCCTATCCATGATTGTTTACAATGTATTCATCATGGAATCAAACTTATCATCTGAGGTGGAATGCTTATCTTCTTCTTTCAATTTTTTCTTACCCATCTTAGAATTCTTAGCTGCTATCATATTAACTTCTACTTTCACAGCATCATTTTTCATTTGTGCTAGTAAAGGAGATTCTTTTTCTCTAAGAAGGATAGAGAAGTCATAGTAAAATGCCTTAGCATAGCGCAATTGAGCTACTCTCGGTGGAGGTTTAAGATGAGAAAGGATGGAATCATAGACTTTATTAAATATCTTAGAGAAATTTTGGACAGTTTCATCTACATCTCTTTTCAGAATATTGCATTAAGTGAGGGCCTGCACAGGGTTTGTTCTATTTCCCCACTTTCTCAAGAAACTATCCTCAAACTCATTCCAATTATGAAAGCTTCCTGGAGCTAAGGCTTTAAACCATTTTCTAACCTCACCAGTGAAAATTTGAGCAAATATTCTCATTTTAACATCTTCATGGTCAACCTGCTCTCTGTCTATGAATTCATTGAATTGGTCTACATGTTACTCAGCTGAAATTTCTTCATCACCCCCCCAAGTTTTGATTCTAGCAGAGTATTTTCTTGGGAGGGCATTAAGGACAGCTGGGAGAACAAGTGGAGCATATCTACTAGGTGCGGCAACAGGTGGAGGTGGAACACTTACAGCCATGATGACAAGGACTGTGGCTTTTTTAAGGACAACAGTAGTAGAAGAAGAACTATTAGGAGGTGGTGTAGTTGGTCTTTGTAGTATAGTTACAAATGAGATCTAGTCAGGTAAAGGAATACCAGATTTTCTTCTTAGAAAGATTTCAAATGATTCTAATTCCTTCAACTTATCCAAATATTCCCTATCTAACAATAACTGAGATATTACTAATCCCCATAATTCTTATATATCTTTTTGGGTCACTAAGGCTGAGGTATCAATACCTCTTTTTTGTAGGTCTATAACAATATTAGTCAATTCATTTTCATTTTCAGACCTCAACAAAACTTCCTAAATTTTAACATCAAACTTTTTATCTTCAGAACTTCTTAAAATTTCAGAGGAAAAAGCTCTTAAATATGATGGGGTACCCGATTTTGAAGAGCTTCCTTGAATGCCTCTGAAAATTGTGTTTGGATTATCCACAATAGCAGGTGGGTTAGGATCTAGATTGCTCCTTGTGTATATCCTTTTCGAAGCCACCTTTAAACATGAAAATTTAGAAATTGAGTCACCAAGGTAGTTGTGGCCTCGAACAGATTCTGAGCTCCTGCTACCTCCAAGAGTTCAGCTTCACTTTTTGCACAAAAACTTCAGGAAATATGTCTTTAGGCTCCTG
The DNA here is from genome assembly GCA_034641835.2 of Pinus albicaulis. NCBI lineage: Eukaryota > Viridiplantae > Streptophyta > Pinopsida > Pinales > Pinaceae > Pinus > Pinus albicaulis. The sequence goes on along the minus strand of CM076580.1, from coordinate 949,848,295 downwards.
ACATATGCACCAAAATGTTATCACCAAATTGATCTTTATTGGCTGCTCATCAATCAACTCAATGTAACTCTTTCAAACCATTTCTCACTGAAGATTAGCCTCTTCGGTTTGAGAGGGCTCTCTCAAAGGGAGTTTATGATTTTGAATAATATAGTACTAGATGGCTAACTCTATGGAATTATAACTTGTTTTTTTGTATGATTGCAGGTTGAAAAATGAAGGCTTGCTACCATTGGGCTTATGGAGTCTACAATCAGTAATATTAGTGACAATGGTTCTTCACATGGAAGCTGAGGAAAATAGAGGTTTTTAGCAGAGATAACTCACTCACATAACATAGGAAAACAAATTCATTTCACCACTAAAGGAAGTTATAGCATAATACTATGAATTCTGAGTAATTAGAGATGAAATCTTCCACAAGTGATTAAACATAAAGATTCAGATCAATAACACATCAAAAACCTCATGAGAATCTCAGGTCTGGAAAGTAGAATGTCACTTTGTATTACTGATAATGGTCAAAAAACATACAAGCAGCAATTTGGTGAAATATTTTCCAACCTCTTGCTCTTTGATGTTTTTGCTATAAATATACATTCTTTACAATGTAGATGACCTGCCTAACCAGCTAGATCTTCGAATTCTAATCTGACACCTATCATAACCGAAACCACTAACTTAAAACATAGAAATGACAACTATATTTAAAGAAACAAACTCCTAATAGGACTCTATCTCCTATTTATTGCATTCCTTTATCATATCTATGAAACAATTACATAATGGTTACAAAATGAATGTCACATGTTTGAAGGACACATGACCAAGTTCACCACCACTTTAAATCTTTAAAGCACCCCTAGATCTGTGGAACAAAACCTTGCTTTTTAGGAATGGATGAACTTCATCTTTAACGTTGTTTTGACTGATGAGCTGGCTGCATCGCACTCCCTTTGAGTCATAAATTTATGCTAATTAGGTCCACTAACATGTTGGAGGTCTCTAGCTAGCAAAATGTTCTGTTGAGATGCTCAAAATCCTTCAAAACTTACTTTCTATGAAAACATGGCAGTTTTAGACAGTTTCGTAGCGAGTTTTAGTAGCATGGGAAAATGTCTTTTCCATCAATCTTCTTGACTTCTTTGTTGTTCCAACAACTTCATCATATCATGACACCTTGCAGCCATCGATATCCCTCCTTAAAACATGCCAAAACTGAGTTTAGATGCAAAAATCACCTACAGAAATTTTTGTAGCGTATTTCTGGCTTTAAGCCTGAGGTACGCTATGAAATTGTGCAAAAAACCAGAAAATGTTGTTTTCAAGCTTGTCTTCAAAAACTATTCTCCAGCTACAAAATTTGGATTCTTTTGGTTCTTTGCATGTTATGAACCTCCTAAAAAATATTCCATATTAACTTATTACTCCTATGGTGTTTCCTCCTCATTCGCAATCAGTTGACTAATGGGCTCTTCTACCACTGTCATCTTCAATCCTTTCTTTTCAACTCCACATGAATCAAATCTAATTGATCCTAAAGATCTTTCATTTTTTCTTTTAATTCCCTATTCTTGGATTGCAAGTGCAAGTTTATCTTTTTGATGTGTTTGAACTCTCCTCTTAGTGGTTGAGTCCACTTTATCAACTTTTCTGTATTATCCAAGGTCTTTGAAACACTTGTGACTTGATCTTCCCACATTTTCCTCATTTGTTCAAACTGAACCTTCTCAACTCTATGTTTCTTTGCCTCTTGCTTCAAAACTGATATTTCCTTTCCTGCCTCATTCAACTACTCTTTAAGTGTTCCAATTTCTGATTTTTCAATAACTTTCTCTTTACCCTTTCTTTGTTTGATAACTAGTTCTTCTTTTGCAAGTGAAGACAAATCTATGATGCTTGCTGGTTGAGCAGCAACTTCATTGATTTTATCAATGTCTTTTCTTTCCATGACCTTCCTTGCATGTATGGTCATTGGTTTCCTAGGTTGAAAAATGAAACCAGCATCATCATCTGCAAACTCTAGCTTTTTAGCAGTCTTACCCTTTTCAACTTTCTTCCTCCATCTTCAATGTCTTCAGCTTGGACAATGGGAGTTTATACAATGTTAATTTCTTGCAGGATATCCTCCAAGTTTCCTTTAGCCACTCTCTGGCTCCTAGTGATTATTTTGTTGCCTTGTTTGCTGACTGTCTGCTTTGTTTTTGCAAGTGATGTTTTAGGTGTGCAAATCTTCTGCAAAGGTTCTACTTCCATGCTCACTGGTTCTAGAGGATATGATATATTCCCTTCTTCAACTTCCTCTACCACAATTGGTGATGAAATTTTTCTAGGTTTGGAGGCTTTCTTAGGAGTGACAACATCAATTTCATAACCACTCATGAACAAGAAGGAAGTCCAATCTCTGTCTAGTCTCTTCAATTCCTCTAACACCAATAGCTTAATCAAACCATGTTGAAAAATAGAAGTTTCATTGCCTTCTTTTTTGATTTGAAACTTATTTGATATTTTCCCTAGACTTCCGTATAAATAAAAAGGTAATTCAAGTGACCTCTTACCCACAAAATGTAGCAGAAGTCTGAGATGATAGGAGTAGACCATGTGAAACCATCCTTCACAGGTAAAATACTTCTGGATGATCATCAACAACTTTGAATAATGGTCCTTCATGAAACCCCTAAGGATAGGATTTGTCAAATAAATTTCACAATGTTCTGGTTTGATGAACTCTTTGCAATCCTACATTGTGAATTTGATGCTTTTAAACCATTATTCCCCTCTTGTTGCTCATGAAATGTTGTCTGCTATCACTGTAAGGTTTAGAATTCCCACTTTTGAAGTTGTTCCTGTGAAGCTGTTAGCAAAATCCTTGGAAACCTATAGATGAAATCCCTACAACCTCTGATAGAATTACAAGCAACTAGTTCTTTTGAAAAGCTCCATGGTAGTTGGGTCTTCATTGAGAAAATTCATGTCCATGGGCTCATACCTGTGGCAATGACCACCTTTGTTTATTTTCCTTCTATCAGCCATGGGTGCTTTATATCTTCATAGCCTCGCTTGCTTGATGACACCTACAAAGTTAAAATTTTCCAGCAACCTGGTTGGCTAGATGAAGCATCTCTCCAGAGATCGAATTACATGCAAAGATAAAGCACAATATGCCAAAAGGCTAATTAGGGTAATTTTTTATGGTTTAACTGACAACTCATGCTTTAATCATGACATATACATGCCAAAAAGGGTAATGATGACCTCAGACACAACTATGTACCTTTGAACTAACCATAATAGAATCGAATGACCTCCACCCTAACTCCTCCAATCATGGAATCAAATTTCATATTGAATTTGACAAGACAGGTAAGAAAACATATTTTCGTAGTGTAGTTAGTTTAACCTCTGACAGATTCGTTACGAAACTTCTAGGCAGTTTCGTAGTGAAACTGTTTTTTTGTTGTATAAAATGCTACGAAGATTTGAAAAAATGACACCATATGAGGACTAATGGGACATGACATGACATAAATGGAGGTGACCATGAACCTTAGCATAGGTTAAACATGTAAAAAATGAAATTTTCCTATACCAACTTGAAAAGACTTAAGGAGACCTTATCCTTTTGATGAGTGAATTATATTACCATGTCAAGTAATGTTTCACAATTTTATGTGTGATAACACCAAAATTTCCATAAACCATAAACAACCTGCAAAACAACAAACATAGAAAACATAAAGATGCAAATGTATTTTTTTTGTTTTTGTTCTTTTTCTATTTTTTCTTTTTCTTTTTCTTGAAAGAAAGTGGGTGGGCTCCATGGAGGTTTTCAACCCACAAACTTGCCTTGGGCACCTCAGAGAGGTTTTCACCTGTGGATATTTATTCTCTTTTTCTCTTTTTTTTTAGCAAGTGAGATACCTCCATCGAAGTTTTCAACCCACAAGCTTATTCTCTCTCTCTCTCTCTCTCTTTTCTTTTCATTTTTTTTTTTTTTTTTTTTGAGGAGGTGTGGGAAACTAGGGATTTTTCCATCACATACACCTCTCTGCTCATTGAATTTATGAAATATTCCTTTGAAAAATTATTCTTGTACATTTTAAGTCTGTGACCAATGACAAGCAAGGGGATTCCTTCCTCATCTATGGTTTTGATTTGAACTGTGCCATTATCAAAATATTTTTCCATTGTGTAAGGTCCTAACCATCTTGTCCTCAGCTTGCATTTAAAATATTTTAGCCTTGAATCATACAACATCGCCCAATATACTTCTTGGAAGGTATTTTCCTTGATTTTCTTGTCATGCCATACCTTCCTTTGCAGCTGAACTACCTCTGTGTGAAGAAGTGTTTGCATTCTTGTTTCGGGGAAAATCACCCTAGAGGTTTGTTGGGTTAAAACCTCCACAGAGCAGGGCATGCCATTCAGAAGGACTCACACACAACCATGCTTGAATGTAAAAAACTAGATAACAACGATAGCAGAACTCACCCGTAGTCCTACGTTCGATGTAGATCCCATGGGGTCCAAACCCCCAGCAACCTTTCTTCCTCCTTCAACCTGAAAACAAGAAAGAACGTGCACGGAAACCTAGTTGTACAACATATAATTCTCCTAAACGTTAGCGTAATCCATGTGAAATATTATGTAAACAATAATAAATGTTTAGTAATCAAATCTTTCACATATACAAATAGATATTAACACGTAGGTTCGGGAACAAGATGGTTATTCATTGTTATGAACAGCATGTACAGAAATAAAGAGTGGAGAGATCACCTGAATCCTTCCATGATCTTCGAGCAGACCATCATCTGGATCCATCCCGCCCTTGCCTCGCTAAGAAAATTCCAAGACTAGTGCACTTGAGATGGCATATAAATGGATGAACATCTCCAGGAAACAAGGGTTTCCGTATAAATCTAGGAAAGTGCAAGAGGCACAGGAATTCAGACTTGAACTGGGATTCCAACGGAGTACAATGTCAATAAAATTTCTCTCTCCCTTAGGCCAAACACATGAGGGGCTTTTATACTCCCTCAAAGTAGTTTCAGTCAGTTGGAAATAGTTGGCCACGTGCTAGGGTGGTTGAACTACCAGAGTAACCATCAACCCAGCCCGAAAATAGGGAATTTTAATATATTTTTTAATGGTTTTAATAGCATACGCGGAAAAGTACATGTGGACTCGCGTATACACGCGAAAAAGTCTGGGCATAACCGCGTATGGGAATTTTAACACTGTTTTTTAGTGAATTTTGCTCAAGTCTGTGGGAATGGGTGCCCAAAGCCATAAAGACAATCATGAATCACCAGAGGGTGAAAAATGATGCTATAACAGATGCCCCCTAATATATGAGGTCAGAAGGGGTACATGATGGCCGAAATGTATTATGCACATAGAAAGAACTTCACAAGGACAAGAGAGGACCTCACCAGATTTCAGCCTGCCAAAAACCAATGAAAGAAAAAAAAGAGTCAACTCATGCTGAGGTGGGCATACCCATGCTCAGTCAAAAATACATCATATAGAAAGTACATAATAGATCCAAAATGTATACAAGTATAGCTGAACTAAAAGTACACAATGAATCATCTGAGCATGTCCTGGAAATACAAGTCTGAATCAATGTCCAAGTATCACATATAAAAAGCTAAGCAATGATGCTGAAACTGGATGTCTGATCATATGAGTAACTGAATCTCCATGTACCAAATCATAAGGGGTGGAACAAACGGTACAATCACGCAACTCGGGAGCCAACATATAAGATGCTGTTGTACTGAACTGAAACATATAAGGGTGAACGACATCACTGGCAGAAACTTAATGGACTGTCAAAAGTGAACTGAGAAATGCTGATGCAACCCGAGGTCTTCACCGATCACTATGGCACAATTCTACATAATGGGAATAAATGAGATGAATTCGACCATGTGAGAAATCGTTGGATTACTGGTCAATGATGTATATCGTTAACCAACGCGAGACAACCCACCAATAATGAAAATGAGCGTCAAGGTGCCCTAGTACAATCTAACAAGTGCGAATGAATGAGTTGAAGTTGAACACTTGAAAGAATCTATCAATCAAGAGGCAATGGTGAATCCACACTGTCGATAACGAAGAGTCTGCCACTGATGACTGCAAACCCTAAGGTACTGACAAAAATACTCTAGACCTTATTCCCAGAGCAATGAGTCAGAGTCGATGGGAAAAGATCTGCTGGAAGGAAGGCATTAAGGCATCCCACATCAGTCTAGCACGAGTGTAACCCACAGGCCAAGATTTGAAAGGAATCGGACGAAGTAGAGTGATGGAACCAAACCGAAGTACGTTTCCTACATGCACAAGATGAAGCTAGCGCACGGAATAAACCCTCTGAACCAACCAATAATGAAAGCTGACACCGAGGCGAGAAATCCATTGATAGGGTCAAATGGAAATCAAGGTACTGCACGAATCCCAAGTGTGATAATGTATGCTGATGTCGAACACAGGGGAAACCACTCAGTCAAAGACCCATAATGATGATCAAATGTTGAGCACAAGGTCACCTATCAATGATGGAAATAGGGCCAGGGTGCGGCTTTAGGTTTGCTCTCAGAGCAATGTGTCGTAGTCAATAAGAGACAAACCCGCTAGCAAGAAGTCAATGGATACCTTCTTAAACCAGCACGAGCAGAGGACCAAAACATCTGATGTGATAGAACAAGACACTGACAAGACCGGGAAGGCCACGGAATAATGAGTCAAGAGACACCGCAGAATGGCCGACTCTGGTTAGACTTCCCTTGAACAAAAGCATGACTCGTAATGACTATGGTAGTAAAAAGTGACACTGTATAAGTCTATTATGCAGGAGGCAAAAACAAACTCTCCATATGATTGGAAGAGATAACCAATCGGGGGAGAACTAACCAGTGAAACAAGGTAAAGGCTGAACCTAGGTCAAAACTAAAACCATCCCAAATGGAGGAAAGATATATAAGTGTATATGCTTTGTTCAAGGGTGACAAACTAACACAATACTACCATAAAAGTATGAAGTTACATCCCGTTCCCGCTCTTTTTGTTATATTTGATTTTTTTGTCTTTTTCATATAATAAGCCTGAAAAAGAATAAAAGAATGCTATGGTACAATGGATAGAATGAGTATCAAAAAAACAAATGCACTAGTTACTGGGACTGGAACAATCCTATGCTCAATGCAAGGTGGCGAAAACTGGTAAGCGATACTCAGAGGAATGTTCCATCCATGGGTAAAAAGGGTGTCAAGTCGCGATAGCTAAGTGCATGCAATGGTTAACTTGTACAGATAGACAAGGTAAAAAGTTGGCTTAAACACTGAGTCCAAATGAAGTCGGATAAAGGCCAGGATAAACAAGTAGCCAATATGCAATGCAGTAATACAACTCAACAACACCAGGGAGCCTCTAGGGTAATAGCCAAAAAAATGATAGTGAGGAAGAAGAAGAATGAAGCTTCAACACATAAGTCATGGCGGGACCAAAGAGGACTCCCGAGCCTACATAAAACACAGCATGGGCAACAAGTAATAGCGAGGAACTAACTAGGAAGCCCATGTAAAGGAAGGCTCTACCACCAAGTCATGATTAAATAATCGGCGAGTGAAATGGGTGTAATACTCATGACCTGATGGGATCGACCCTATGGCAAGTGATCAAAATGGAGGCTAGAATGTAGAATGCAACGGAAAGTGAATTCCCTAACCTATATGCCAGTAAAGATCATATACCTGCCATGACGGGTCAGCAGTCATGGGTCAAAAACCGGGAAAAATCTCAAATTCGTCAAAATGTACCTGAAAACATACCAATCTGGGCACTTCCAAGCATCTGGGTTATGCAGCTTAGGATAGATTGAAAACATAAGCATAACAAATTTTTGCAAAAAATTTCAACTTTTTGGGCATAAATAGACAAATTACCTCATATTTGGTTTATTGTTACATTGCTGATTTGGGAAAAAGTGCTCTGGAGAAAAAAAACCTCTTTCAGCAGAACAGGAGCAACCGACCGTCAATTTTCATTGAATTTGTCAGGTAAGCTCATCAACCATCCTTGTTATCCATTTTGTCCATTCATAAACTAAAATTTAGGAATTTTCACCGTAGAATCTCTTGCTAAAAATCACGGGTTTGCACATACGCGGGTTGGTAATGACCAAGTCGCGTATACACGCGACTGTGCAAAAAGAAAGTCGCGTATGCGCAACCCCAAAAATGAAAAATGCGTAGCTAATGAACGAATTATTGAAATTTGACAGGATGACCATATCATGGAGAGAGCGTGAACACAGTGCTATTGATCAAGAATTCATGCATAACCAAGCATCACTAAATATTCTTCGGAATTGCGGATTACTCAAGTTTTTCAAAATGCCAAATATGAAAAGCAATGTCCAGTTGCTTGAAATGCTTGTGAACTATTGGGAACCGGAAGAGGACTGCTTTATGATAGATCAGATGCCTATACGCATTGAAGTGGAAGACATATATTTTATCACTGGACTCTCCCGGAGGGGGGAGCCAGTAGACTTGCACGGTAAGCCTTTGGGAGGGCTCATCGTGGAAAATTATGTCCACGTGTACTATGTAGAGGGTTCCAAGAAATTTGGAACTCAAATTGCAATCAAAGATTTAAGGGATCTGTACATGAAAACCTCCTTTTCACCATTGGCAGGGTAGCGGGATCCGCTTCCCTACACCACGCGTCCAGGACGCAAATGAGCATAGTAGTGGAATGCTTAACTCATGTATATGATTGGTGCACAACCCTACTGATGAACATGAAGCAAAAATTGACCTCTATCCGCCAAGTAAAAACAAAACGTTTTGGATATGGTACAATTTTGATGACATTCTTCTTCGAGAAGATTCCAGTACTAAGACCCAGAGTGATCTCTACCATCAGCAGCCCGAGAGACCCAAGAATTGCCCGCTGGGCAGACATGATGAAGAGATTGGGGGGAAGTGAAGTTCCCCGGACCACCTGGGATGATGAGTTCTTCTTATGGTGGAGAGAACAAATCATCGCAGTGGACGACTATCCCTATGCCGGGATGGACTTTCGTGGAGATCCAGATCTTGTCCTTCCACCAGGCGCAACATGGGGTATAGTCGGTAAGTTTAAAATTTTCGACTTATATAATTTTTTTGGATTTTTTCAATATGTATGAAAAACGTAAAAAACAAACATGTTTTTGATTGGATTCAAATGACTTACAATTTTAAAATGATCATGAAGTAGATATTGGACCAGTTCGACCTGAGGGATGCCCATGACATAAGCGTCGCAGAGGCAAAGAAGATACAGTGGATCCAGACAGAACCCTCCAAGCTGTACAAAGGAATTTGGAGGGGTTAACCCGCCAAGTACTTATGGCTGCAGTGGAAGATCTGCTTGAAGCCATCCAGAGGCAGGTAGTAGGAGTACCTCGCAACTGGGTACGGTTATTCCGCCGAGTTGCCACCACGATTGTGTTCTATAGGAACACAACTTCTGGGCAGGGACCTCAGTAGTAGATAGACATGATGTATCAGATGACTGTATATTTTTTGAGACTGAACATGATCGGGCATAAGCCCAAGTGTTGTATGACTTATGGATCCAAATTTTGTATAGTTTTGAACACTCTGATGATATATATACAGCGATGTTTGATGTGATGTAACAAATGTATGAAAATGTATGATGTTTTTTATGATTAAATTTTATTGTATGGAATGATTAATATGCCAATCAATTGCTTGATTAGCTAATGAGTCCGCCAACCAATTGTCAGCTCGAGGAATATGAATGAAAGTTAAAAATTGAAATGATCTTTGTAACAAACGTACCCTCAAGAACAACCGGACTAAAAATGGGTCTTGAACTCGATAAGTATTGTTCAACTGCGACACCACCAGCTGAGAGTCCAAGAAAACTACCAACGAATCAACACCCAAAGATATTGCCTCCAAGAGTATATAAACAACTGCAGTATATTCTGCTATATTATTGGAAGTAGGACCAATGCAGACCCATCTTGATACTAACAGCTGACCAGATGGATAATGAAGCACCCAAGCCGCGGAAGCTAAGTTCTGGGTGTGTCTACTAGCACCATCGGCGAAACCAAAATGACTCATGACATCCGACACAACTTGCCAAAGTAGATCAAAAACATCACCAACCCATCAAAGATCGAAAAAATCAGATATGTACAAAGCAAAACTACTATATACAAAAGCAACATGCCAGGCCGAACCCTAGGCATAATACTTCTTCAAATAGAGCCTATTTCTAGACTCCAGAAACTGGTTTCCTTCAAAATCAACCAAGGTGTATGCTCCTTTCTTAAGGACTTTTTTAACGATAAAGGGACCATACCACATAGATTTAAACTTTCCTACCCCCAGGGCATCTTTTTCTTGGGCATAGACCAAAACAAGGTCACCTTCCAAAAAGACCCTAGGCTTGACCGCCTTATCGTACTGAACTTTAACTCGGTTTTTATGCACTGCATTCATCGTGGCGGCATCCCGACGCTGCTCATCGAGATGTTCCAGATGAAGGAGCCATTCTTCAAGACTAGAAGTGTCAGGAAGAAGTTCAACAGCTAACTTAAGAGAAGGAATCTCACATTCAATGGGAAATATAGATTCCAACCCGTGCACTAGCTGAAACGGAGTAAAGCCAGTTGCAGTTTTCACTGACGTCCTGTATGCCCAAAGTGCAGGATATAGCATAATATTCCAGTTGGATCTAGCTTTATCGATTGTCCTTTGAAGAATTGTCTTCAAGGATTTATTCACGGCTTCCACCTGCCCATTGGCTTGAGGATAATACGGAGATGAATGCTCCTGCCGGAAACCTAATTTTAGAGCCAACTCAGCCATCATGCTATTCTGAAAATGACTGCCATGATCAGTGACAATCTCTCTAGGAATACCAAAATGAGAAATAACCTAGTTGAAAAGAAAAAGAGTTGCAGTATCACTATCATTCCCAAAAGTAGGCATAGCCTCGACCCATTTCGTAAAGTAGTCTACTGCTACAATAATGTACTTGTGACCTTTAGCCGAAGGCGGGTTACAAGTAGTATAATCAATACCCCACTTTGTAAAGGGACCGACAGTAATGATTGGAAAAAGCGGAGCTGATGAGCGCGCATTTTTCGAGTATAAACTTGACACAGATGACACTTTTTGACCGACTCCATACAATCTTTGAAAATCGAAGGCCAAAAGTACCCAGCATGAAAGATCTTTTGGGCTGTAGCAAGCCCAAATAAATGACCACCACAAGCTCCACTGTGGCAATCATTCAGCATAGCCTTAGCTTCTTCGAGAGTTAAGCAACGTCTCAGGATTGAATCAACCCCTCGACGGTATAAAGCATCACCAATGATCAAATAGCTCTTAGCCAAGTGACGCAACTTACAACACTCATCTTTCGAAAAAGTAGAGGGAAACTTTGCAGTCTGAAGATACACAATTATATCTCCATACCAAGGATCCTGTGAGGAGATAAGAAACAAATGTTCATCCGGGAAGGATTCATCATAGACTATCTCATCCCCACAGGGCAACTCGGAGATCAATTACGCGAAAACTAATGATTTCTTGGACTTGGCAGACATAAAATCAAGATCAAATACCTGCAAAATCACAATCCATCTATTGTATTTTCCCCCAATCACTCGCCTACTAAGGACAAACTGAAATGGATTGGTCGCTGCCAAAACATAAGTTTTTCGTAGAATAATGTAATGTCGGAGTCACTGCATAGCATGAACTGCTGCTAAAGCTAACTTTTCTATCGGAGTGTACCGAAGTTCAGGTCCTACCAAGCCTCAAATAAGATAGTATATCACATGCTCTGCAAGAGCATCATCTTCATGAACCAGAACCATACCAATAGTAGATTCTACTGTTGCCAAATACAAAAGGAAATCCCTACTATAATTAGGTGGACTCAGTAAAGGAGTAGAGGTCAATGATTTTTCAAAGCATCGAATGAGCGTTGAGCGAAGTCATCCCAAAGAAATGGAACTCCCTTCTTCAACAATCTCATAAATCCCTTGGTAACTTCAGCATAATTTACGATAAATCTCCGAAGAAAATTAGACTTTCCTTGTAGACTTTGAAGTTGACGAACAGAAGACGGGGGAGGCAACCGAAGTATTTCCTCAAACTTGAAGGGATCTATCCTTATCCCTTCTCCAGACACAATGAATCCCAATAACCGACCGGATGTAACCACGAAAACGCACTTGTTTCGGATTCAACCTAATCTTATAGAAACAACATCGTTCAAATATTTGACGGAGGTGAGTAGGATGATCCATCCTCTTTCGAGAATGAGCAGCTAAATCATCCAAATACGCCTCGATAATCTTTTTAATGTAGTGGAAGGCATATGACATGGCCCGCTGAAAGGTAGCCCCAGCATTTTTGAGACCAAAAGGCATCTTCTTGTATGCAAAAGTACCCCAGGGACAAATAAAGGCAGTCTTATGCTGATCTTCAGGATAGATAGTAATCTGATTATATCCGAAGAAACCGTCCATGAAGGAGAAAATCTCATCACCGGCACACACATCAATGATCTAATCTATAAATGGTGTGGGGTAATTATCTTTAGGACATGCTTTATTAAGGTCTCTGAAATCAATGCAAACGCGAATTTTTCCTTGTTTTTTATCTACGGGAACAGGGTTTGAAACCCATTCAGTCAAAGGAACAGGGAAAATGAATCTCGCCTCAAGCAGCTTCTCCACCTCAGCTTTGATAGCTGCTGCCTTCCTAGGATTGACCGGACGAAGTTTTTGCCTCACAAGCTTAGCGTTTTCGTAAGTCTTGATCTCATGTTGGACAATAGATGGATCTATACCAGGCATTTCCTCATAAGACCAAGTGAATACATCCCTATAATCTTTAAAGAGCTCGGTGTAAATCTGAATCTCTTCAGGGGAACATTCAGCTCCGATGAAGACATTCTCGATAATATTGGGATCCCTGGAAATGTTCACCGGGATAGTTGGAGAAATCACAACCATGTTCCCTTCAGCATAAACTTGTGTTGGTGCTAAAGGGTTCAGGACTGGGCGAACAGGACCAGGAGACGGAGGACTCGGAAAACTTGTTTCAACTTCGCTTAAATCAGGTAAAAAGTAAGATCGATGATGCAAATCATCCCACGGTCTATCTATACCAGTCATAACTTCCAGGATGGCGTCTTCAGATGGAAGAGTGGTATCAAGGCAATCCTGGGAAGAAGAAGAACTAAGTTCCCAAGCCGGAGCCACATATCCATCCAACTCTTTCGGTGAGAGAGGAGCTGGGATGGATTCTGCAGAGTCAACAATAGAATGATAAGCAATCTCAGTTGCAGACATTGGAAATGCCATTCCACCCACTTGACCTTCTGCCAATGTGGCAGTAGGGGAAGTTAAGGTCCAAGGGTCCGAAAAATAATGAGTTCTGAAGAACAGTCTTCGAAGAGGAGCCTTGGAGGATGAAATTTCATTTATATGAACCGTAGGAGGAGGAATATCAAAAGTACCCATCAAGGAGGAATACATTCCAACTCCTAAATCCTCAGCGAGTGCCAAGTATCCAACTGGAACGGATGCGTCGATGACGCATTCGGGTCTACGGAGGACAGTCCGGTTGATCGCATAACGATCCTCCCCTTCGTGAGAAAACAAACGTAAAGAAATAATGACGATGCAATGGCATCCATGCGAAAATAAATCCGGTTTCTCCCAACGGAAGGTTGTCGTCAACTGCATCGACTACCTCAACCTCTATATTCACGGTTGCCCCAACACGGATAGGAAAAGGCGGAATGATACCATGCGATCAGATGACCATGACGTAGTCGGGAAGAGTGGTAGATGGAACGGCTTTGGGAGATCCAATTGTCTTCCAACATGTGAGAGACATCACGCATGTGGAAGCACCCTCATCAACAACCGTCCGAAAGATATTGCACTTTCGGTACGATGATTTAATATGAAAAGCCATATGATGGGGGAGTCTCTTCTTAAAATTATTCATATCAAATGTAATCAGAAGAGAATTTTTAGGATCAATAGCCCCAATGGCAGTGAGCAAGGCACTGCGCTGAGCCGGACAAGACTAGAGCACCTCTAAATCTGACATAGCACAAGGACTCTACGCCAGATCTTCCACAATAGAGTAGTTCTGGGTAGCCCTAGCGTTTGGATTAATCATCAACTCTTAGTGGATGCTTTGGGCATCCGAGCCATAGGCTCAACAGTAGGCCTTGTAATGTGAAGTGGCTCAGTAGCATCAGGAACTTCCTTAGCTTTCGAAGACTCTTCTCCGCCATAATCACGGGATCTCACAGCGACATCCACGTGAGCACTCATCATGAATTTGTTCGATGGAATTTCCCCTTCCTGGGTGCCCCCAGAGGAAGCCCCAGGATTTTGATTCGCGCCAACAACTAGTTGTTGCCCTTGGGGAAAAGGGTTTGTTAACACAGCCTGGGAACTGGAAGAACCCTGCTGAGCTAACAGGCGCTGCGCATCTTGAATTCTAGGGCAAAGGTGTGTGAGATGGTCTCTAGTACACAGTTTGCATGGAAACTTCACTTTCTTTTTATCCTTTTGACCCTCACCAACATGCTCATTGGTTTTATTCCCATTACCCTTCCCATTCTTGCCCTTCTTCTTATTATTTCGTCCCTTCTTCTTCCCTTCGAATTGTTGATTTCCTTTGGGATCAGAAGCTTGGACAACATTTATGGACAAAGAGGGGGAAGGCGATGACTCAGCAGGCACAACCTGACCAGAAGGAGCATATTGTAAAGACAACTATGCAATTGAGTAAGCAGGCTGGCTGCACCACTATTGATCGATCTAATCAGTCTGTCACCATGAGGACCAGGCTTAGTTTTATATAAATCTAATTTGGAGCGAGGAGCATTGGGCAGATATTTGTGAAGGACCCCAGATTGAGAATATATCAGCTCCAACTGCTGGGCCCTAAAAATGGCCTGCTCCTCAGAAAATACCCCAGATAGGGATACATCTTTCAAAATATCTAACTGCAGAGACTTCAGAAACCATTCCAAAAGGAATTCTCCTGGAATATGAGCTTTAATAAGCCTCTTCCTTCTCCTCCATTTCTAAATGTGATCAGAAATGTGGGTTGCCTCATCCTGCTTAAAATTGGCTAGGAGTTCAGTCCCAGCATCATATCAGACAGGCAACTGAAAATGGTTCAGAAATGTAACAGCCAGTTCTCCAAATGTAGAAAAACTGCCCCCAGTTAGCTCAATATACCATTTGGCGGCGTTTCCAGTTAGGGTGCGTTGAAATCATCTCAACCTAATCGAATCATCGATCAGGGAGTTCGAAGAACACCATAAATGGAAAGTAGTGATGTGGTCTGCCGGATCTTCTCCATTCTTACCTTCAAACTTTGGGATGTCTGAAGGAAGTTTGGTGGGAACCAGAGGCCACCCCGGACTGTGCCGGATCGGATCATTCGTCAATTTCAACGGATACGCTGCAATTTAACGTTGCAGGAAAAGGGTAAACGAGCGGACACCGAAGTTCCATCCTTGATGGGATAGTATTCCAAACAAACGAAAAGAATACCTTTGGTTGATAAGGCACCAGAAGTTGCCGAAAGAACTCGTAGAGAAAAGGAGAGGACCTCCTCCCAATGACGCGGATTCACGAAATCTGAGACCGAGTTCCCCCCCAAGTATTAAATGAAGATGAAAGCCCCTGATAGGCGTTCCAGGAATTAGAAAGAGGAGAAAAGGTCTGATAAGCTCTCGACGAAGGGAAAGAAGCATTTCCTTGGTGACCAGCGTAAAACTGATTCCCTGCCCCCGCTGTAGTGAATACAGGGTTCCAACCTATAAAAGTAGTCGAATTCTGACCTCCAGACCAAGGGTTGAAACTCTGGGTCTGAGAAGTAAATGGAAAGGACCCTAAAGAAGGATTGGAACTAGGAATGTGCCCAGTTCCAAAGGGGAACCCCTGAAAAGAAGCTGAGCCACTAGCCATGGAAGACATGGGCGTAGATCCAGCTGCAGCAGCAGAAAAGGAAAAAGAAGGAATCCCAGTAGTGGGCATTCCGAAACAGAAGGGACCAGATTGAGAAGCATGTGCTTGGGTGAAACCAGAGCCAAACACAACAGTGCTAGAAACAATCGAAGATATAGCAATAGTGCCCCCTCCTTCAACAGAAGCAGGGGTCTGAATGCCTGTAGCACTCACAGCTGAAGCCGCATTCCCAGTCGTGGCCATCGAAAGGTATGAATAATACAGAGGATCTTCCGGTCTCTCTGACTCAGGTCTGATGTATTCAACAACGAACGGATAATCAGGAGGAAGAGGATATGGACCTGACACAGAAGGTTCAGGTACTTCTTCTATTTGAAAATCTTCTTCCTGCGGAAATAAAACTCGCAAGGTGAGCGGAACGCTCCTCTCAGAACCAACTGCAGAATCAGCTGTGAAACATTCAGACCCTTGTGGAGGATCTCTCTCCACTGTGTCAGACATCACAAGGTGATACTCACCTGCTACACTACTCCTACGCCTTCTTGAAGAAAGCTCTGGACTCGCGGGAGATAACCCCCGGATTCTCCTCGATCGACGAGGCGCTTGATCAGCCACTTTAACAAATTTTAATTAGACTCAAAAAATATAAAGCTAAGAAAGCTAGGAGCAAAGAGCACTCACTACAAGAAAAATCCCTGAGATACAATCAAGCAAACAGCCTTCAAGTATTTCCGCTTCGGGTGATTAGGACCGAACACCAAAATACAGGAAAGCGAAATATAGGACCTCCCAAAAGTAGTCTGGGATAATTACAGCCTAGGCCTACTAGCGGAGGTGACAGAAATAGTTACGCCGACCTCCTAACAACATCCTTTGCCGGCTCAAGTACCCAAGCTTTGCAAGGGCACCCCCCAGAAGTACTGCTGGAAGTGATGCAACGTCTGCCTTAGGTACCACGGGTATTCCCCCCCGCAGTCACCTATGTGGAACCTAGGAGTGGCAACTATGGGCACCAATCCATGTCAGAAGCCGGGCGGAATGGTCTTGAGGTCAGATTCAACAAATAAGAGAGGGGGTATCTCTCTTCTCAGCCTTCACTTCCCCTCGCGCTTGACTCTCTGGAGGAGAGCTTTCCCGATCCACCTAACGAAGTTGGATTTCGCTCAATTAATCAACTTCAATGTTTTGTTTAAGCGGCCTTGGAGAGTTAACTCTCCACTCACCTAATCCAAGGCCCTACAACCTAGCTAGTTGGTGTATGACACTTAAAAAACTTGCTAGTTGCTTTTAAATTATAGCGCTTATTTTAATGGGTTGTTATGTTAAGTCAAAGGGATACGGAGATGAAACTTGTGGTGTTTTGACGCAAAAAAGAAATTAATAAAAACCAAACTACATGCAAATGCAGTTATTGTCTTTCGATGAAAAGAAACTTCTAAGCAGGTTCTACGAGACTAAAAATTTTATTTTTCTTTTCAGATAACAAACTTCACACTCACAAAAACTATGAAAATGACTAAATGCTTAAGTGCACCTGATGAAAATCAATAAGAGCATGTAAATTCTAAGATGAAAAATCTACTAAAGCAGAGAGAAATTTCCCAAAGATCCTTCAGTTTTATCTCTTTTCGGTTGTCTAGAAAGCTCCTTCCCCAAGTCAGAAATTCTTAATATAAAGACACCAAAAATGCTTGAAACAAGAGGAAGAAACCAATGAAAATTCCTTTCCAAAATCAAGTCACAAACCAAAGGCTAGAAACCTCAACAAAGCTTCAACAGATATAAAAAAACAAAAACAAAAATGAAAAACAAAATCAAACGACAAAACAAAATGTTTTTTGAGCTTTTGAGTTTTATAAAAAGGAAGAGCTCGAAAAGACCAAGAAAAACTATCCAATCCCAAGCCAAACAACTCTGAATTTCAAGCAAAAACGTCAAAAATGCTCTAAACCTTATAGGGCTAGCTAGTAGCAAGATTTATATGAGAAAAAGAAGACAAGAAACTCAAACACTCAGCCTAGAAGAATAGTACAACCTTGCAGCAAACAAAAACTTCAAAGAATCAAGAAAAGACTCTTCAAAAATTGCAACAAGACCTAGCCAACTGAACTCAAGAAAACCAACCAAGAAATGGGCAAAAATCGAAGTGCAAAGCAAGACACAAAGGTAGGAAAGAGTAAATGAGCAAAGGGTCTCTGTTCTGATGAAGCAGAACAACCAAGAATCCCCAGAAAGAGATCTTGGTACTCGAACCAGAAATGCCAGCACAAGGAACAAGATTTGCCAAATAAGCTAGTTTTCAACCAAACCAGAGAGAGAAAAGACCAAAGAACACTTTTAACACAATCCAGAGGATACAAAGACACTACAGGAATAGGTCTCCACAGTCAGACAAGACTAAAAAGCCCAAAAATCAAAAATTTCAAAATTGACCCAAATATACGCGACTTGACAGTTTAGCAACAAGCGTGCATACGCAACTGTGCTAAAGGAAACCCGCGTATACGTGACTCCCTTTAACAAAAACTGCGTGTATACACGACTGTGTGTAGACAAACCCACGTATGAAAAGGTAAATAATGAAAAATAAAAAAGATTAAGCCTGGATAAGGAACCAGGGCTTCAGTCTGACTGAGAAAGAGTTAACTGGACTGAAAATAAAAGTTAAAACTGTTGGAAACCTATCAAACAGCTGAAACCACCCAACAGGGGAATCACAAGAATGTGATCCCTAGCGGAGTCGCCAGTTCTGTTTCGGGGAAAATCACCCTAGAGGTTTGTTGGGTTAAAACCTCCACAGAGCAGGGCATGCCATTCAGAAGGACTCACACACAACCATGCTTGAATGCAAAAAACTAGATAACAACGATAGCAGAACTCACCCATAGTCCTACGTTCGATGTAGATCCCACGGGGTCCAAACCCCCAGCAACCTTTCTTCCTCCTTCAACCTAAAAACAAGAAAGAACGTGCACGAAAACCTAGTTGTATAGCATATAATTCTCCTAAACGTTAGCGTAATCCATGTGAAATATTATGTAAACAATAATAAATGTTTAGTAATCAAATCTTTCACATATACAAATAGATATTAACATGTAGGTTCAGGAACAAGATGGTTCTTCATTGTTATGAATAGCATGTACAAAAATAAAGAGTGGAGAGATCACCTGAATCCTTCCACGATCTTCGAGCAGACCGTCGTTCGGATCCGTCCCGCCCTTGCCTCGCTAAGAAACTTCCAAGACTAGTGCACTTGAGATGGCATATAAATGGATGAACATCTCCAGGAAACAAGGGTTTCCTGTATAAATCTGGGAAAGTGTAGGAGGCACGGGAATTCAGACTTGAACTGGGATTCCAACGGAGTATAATGTCAATAAAATTTCTCTCTCCCTTAGGCCAAACACATGAGGGGCTTTTATACTCCCTCAAAGTAGTTTCAGTCAGTTGGAAACAGTTGGCCATGTGCTAAGGTGGTTGAACCACCAGAGTAACCATCAACCCAGCCTAAAAATAGGGAATTTTAATATATATTTTTAATGGTTTTAATAGCATACGCGGAAAAGTACATGTGGACTCGCGTGTACACGCGGAAAATTCTGGGCATAACCACGTATGGGAATTTTAACACTGTTTTTTAGTGAATTTTGTTCAAGTCTGTGGGAATGGGTGCCCAAAGCCATAAAGACAATCATGAATCACCAGAGGGTGAAAAATGATGCTATAACAATTCTGAACTCATCCAATCCATTTAGTTGCAACAAAATCTCTTTTTGGACATTTGATAGATCTATTTTTAATTCAGATGCCATTCTTAATTATTGAATTCAAGCTCAATAGAAAGTAGAGCTTTCTTACCATAGACTAGTTCATAAGGAGTGAATCATGTTGTTGTCTTCCAAGTAGTGTTGTTGGCCCAAGTAGCTTCTACCAATCTATCTTCCCTATCTTTTCTACTTCTGCTCACAACCTTGGTGAGGATGCTTTCTAAAGCTATGTTAGTTACTTCTACTTGGCCATTCAACTAAGGATGATAGGTAGTATAAGTTATATGCTTAATATTTTGCTTCCTCAAAATATTCTCAATGAAGTGAGAAATGAATTGTGCTCCCTGATCAGTGACTGTTTCTCCAGGGTATCCAAATTTGTACAACACATTCTCCCTCATAAATTATGTTACTTTGTCCTCGGTTGCTACCTTCACTGCTTTCAATTCAACCCACTTTGTCCGGTAATCAATGCAAACTATGATATACTTCTTTTGTCCAGATGGTGGATCGACAGGTCCAACTAAGTCCATGCCCCACTTATCAAATGGCTCAAGAGCCACCTGGGGGTGTAAAGGCATTTCATCCCTTTGTGTGGGTTTCCTCGTCCTTTGGCACTGGTCACACCTATTGGTGTATCTTCTGGAATCTCGGTGAAGGATAGGCCAATAGTATCCTACCTGCAAAACTTTGTAAGCAGTTCTCTTTGTAGCAAATTGGCCTCCACATGGTCTATCATGACATTCAGAGAGGATATCAAAAAATTCTTCCTCCCTCACACATATCATTAGGATTTGATCAAGGCCTAGCTTGAAAATATTTCCCCAAATCAATGTGAAAGGGGAGCTTTTCAAAATATCTGACTGCAGAGACTTCAGAAACCATTCCAAAAGGAATTCTCCTGGAATATGAGCTTTAATAAGCCTCTTCCTTCTCCGTCATTCCTGAATATGGTCAGAAATGTGGGTTGCGTCGTCCTGTTTAAAATTGGCTAGGAGTTCAGTCCCAGCGTCATAACGGACTGGCAACTGGAAATGGTTTAGAAATGTAACAGCCAGTTCTCCAAATGTAGCAAAAATGCCCCTAGTTAGCTCAATATACCATTTGGCAGCGTTTCCAGTTAGGGTGTGTTGAAACAATCTCAACCTAATCGAATCATCGATCAGGGAGTTAGAAGAACACCATAAATGGAAAGTAGTGATATGGTCTGCCGGGTCCTCTCCGTTCTTGCCTTCAAACTTTGGAATGTCTGAAGGAAGTTTGGTCGGGACCGGAGGCCACCCCGGACTGTACCAGATCGGATCATTCGTCAATTTCAACAGATCTGGCAAGTTTAACGTTGCCAGAAAAGGTAAACGAGGCAGAGCCTGAGGATTCCATCCTTGATGGGATGTATTCCCAACATTCTGAAAAGAATACCCTGGATTTGATGAGGCACCAGGTTGCCAGAAATAACTCGTAGAAAAAGGAGAAGGACCTCCTCCCAACGCCGAGTTACGAAATCCCAGACCAGTTCCCCCCCCTATAGTATTAAATGAAGAGGAAAGCCCCTGATAGGGGTTATAGGCATTAGAAAGAGGAGAAAAGGTCTGATAAGCACTCGATGAAGGGAAAGAAGTATTCCCTTGGTGACCAGCGTAAAATTGATTCCCTGCCCCCACTGTAGTGAATACAAGGTTCCAACCTGTAAAAGTGGTCGAATTCTGACCTCCAGACCAAGGGTTGAAACTCTGGGTCTGAGAAGTAAATGGAAAGGACCCTAAAGAAGGATTGGAACTAGGAATGTGCCCAGTTCCAAAGGGGAACCTCTGAAAAGAAGCTGATCCACTAGCCATGGAAGGCATGGGCGTAGATCCAGCTGCAGCAGCAGAAAAGGAAAAAGAAGGAATCCCAGTAGTGGGCATTCCGAAACAGAAGGGACCAGATTGAGAAGCATGTGCTTGGGTGAAACCAGAGCCAAACACAACAGTGCTATAAGCAATCAAAGATATAGCAATAGTGCCCCCTCCTTCAACAGAAGCAGGGGTCTGAATGCCTGTAGCACTCACAGCTGAAGCCGCGTTCCCAGTCGTGGCCATCGAAAGGTATGAATAATACAGAGGATCTTCCGGTCTCTCTGACTCAGGTCTGATGTATTCAACAACGAACGGATAATCAAGAGGAAGAGGATATGGACCTGACACAGAAGGTTCAGATACTTCTTCTATTTGAAAATCTTCTTCCTGCGGAAATAAAACTCGCAAGGTTAGCGGAATGCTCCTCTCAGAACCAACTGCAAAATCAGCTGTGAAACCTTCAGACCCTTGTGGAGGATCTCTCTCCACTGCGTCAGACATCACAGGGTGATACTCACCTGCTACACTACTCCTACGCCTTCTTGAAGAAGGCTCTGGACTCGCGGGAGATAACCCCCGGATTCTCCTCGATCGACGAGGCGCTTGATCAGCCACTTTAACAAATTTTAATTAGACTCAAAAAATATAAATCTAAGCAAGCTAGGAGCAAAGAGCACTCACTACAAGAAAAATCCCTGAGATGCAATCAAGCAAACAACCTTCAAGTATTTCCGCTCCGGGTGATTAGGACAGAACACCAAAATACAGGAAAGCGAAATATAGGACCTCCCAAAAGTAGTCTGGGATAATTACGGCCTAGGCCTACTAGCGGAGGTGACAGAAATAGTTACGCCGACCTCCTAACAACATCCTTTGCCGGCTCAAGTACCCAAGCTTCGCAAGGGCACCCCCCAGAAGTACTGCTGGAAGTGATGCAACGTCTGCCTTAGGTACCATGGGTATTCCCCCCCGCAGTCACCTATGTGGAACCTAGGAGTGGCAACTATGGGCACCAATCCGTGTCAGAAGCCGGGCGGAATGGTCTTGAGGTCAGATTCAACAAATAAGAGAGGGGGTATCTCTCTTCTCAGCCTTCACTTCCCCTCGCGCTTGACTCTCTGGAGGAGAGCTTTCCCGATCCACCTAACGGAGTTGGATTTCGCTCAATTAATCAACTTCTATGTTTTGTTTGAGCGGCCTTGGAGAGTTAACTCTCCACTCACCTAATCCAAGGCCCTACAACCTAGCTAGTTGGTGTATGACACTTAAAAAACTTGCTAGTTGCTTTTAAATTATAGCGCTTATTTTAATCGGCTGTTATGTTAAGTCAAAGGGATACGGAAATGAAACTTGTGGTGTTTTGACGCAGAAAAGAAATTAATAAAAACCAAACTACATGCAAATGCAGTAATTGTCTTTCGATGAAAAACAACTTCTACACAGGTTCTACGAGACTAAAAATTTTATTTTTCTTTTCAGATAACAAACTTCACACTCACAAAAACTATGAAAATGACTAAATGCTTAAGTGCACCTGATGCAAATCACTAAGAGCATGCAAATTATTAAGATGCAAAATCTCCTAAAGCAGAGAGAAATTTCCCAAAGATCCTTCATTTTTATCTCTTTTTGGTTGTCCAGAAAGCTAGTTCCCAAAATCAGAAACTCTTAATATAAAGACAGCAAAATTTCTTGAAAACAAGAGGAAGAAATCAATGACAATTCCTTTCCAAAATCAAGTCAAAATCCAAAGGAAAGAAATCTCAACAAAGCTTCAAAAGATATAACAAAATGAAAACAAAAATGCAAAAACAAAAGCAAATGACAAAACAAAATGTTTTTGAGCTTTTGAATTTTATAAAAAGAAGAGCTCGAAAAGACCAAGAAAAACTATCAAATCCCAAGCCAAACAACACTGAATTTCAAGCAAAAACTTCAAAAATGCTCCAAATCTTATAGGGCTAACTAGTAGCAAGATTTATATGAGCAAAATAAGACAAGAAACTCATTCACTCAGCCTAGAAGAATAGTACAACCTTGCAGCAAACAAAAACTTCAAAGAACCAAGAAAGACTCTTCAAAAATTGCAACAAGACCTAGTTGACTGAACTCAAGAAAACCAACCAAGAAATGGGCAAAAATCGAAGTGCAAAGCAAGACACAAAGGTAGGAAAGAGTAAATGAGCAGGAGCTCTCTGTTCTGATAAAGCAGAACAACCAAGAATCCCCAGGAAGAGATCTTGGTACTCGAACCAGAAATGCCAACACAAGAAACAAGACTTGCCAAATAAGCTAGTTTTCACCTAAACAAGAGAGAGAAAAGACCAAAGACCAATTTCTACACAATCCAGAGGATACAAAGACACTGCAGGAACAGGTCTCCACAGGCAGACAGGACTAAAAAGCCAAGAAATCCAAAATTTCAAAATCTACCCAGGTATACGCTACTTGATAGTTTGGAAACAAGCGTGCATACGCGACTGTGCTAAAGGAAACCCGTGTATACGCAAATCCCTTTAAAAAAAAATGCATGTATACACGTCTGTGTACAGACAAACCCGCGTATGAAAAGGTAAATAATAAAAAATAAAAAATATCAAGCCTGGATAAGGAACCAGGGCTTCAGTCTGACTGAGAAAAAGTTAACTGGACTGGAAATAAAAGTTAAAACTGTTGGAAACCTATCAAACAACTGAAACCACCCAACAGGGGAATCACAAGAATGCGATCCCCAACGGAGTCGCCAGTTTTGTTTCGGGGAAAATCACCCTAGAGGTTTGTTGGGTCAAAACCTCCACAGAGCAGGGCATGCCATTCAGAAGGACTCACACACAACCATACTTGAATGCAAAAAACTAGATAACAACGATAGCAGAACTCACCCGTAGTCCTACGTTCGGTGTAGATCCCGCGGGGTTCAAACCCCCATCAACCTTCCTTCCTCCTTCAACCTGCAAAACAAGAAATAACATGCACGGAAACCTAGTTGTACAGCATATATTTCTCCTAAACGTTAGTGTAATCAATGTGAAATATGATATAAACGATAATAACTGCTTAATAATCAATCTTTCCACATATACAAATAGATACTAACACAGAAGTTCAAGAACAAGACGGTTCTTCATTATTATGAATAGCATGTACAAAAATAAAGAGTGGAGAGATCACCTGAATCCTTCCACGATCTTCGAGTAGACCGTCGTCCGGATTCGTCCCGCCCTTGCCTCGCTAAGAAACTTTCAAGACTTGTGCACTCGAGATGGCATATAAATGGATGAACATCTCCAGGAAACAAGGGTTTCCTGTATAAATCTGGGAAAGTGCAGGAGGCATGGGAATTCAGACTTGAATTGGGATTCCAACAGAGTATAATGTCTATAAAATTTCTCTCTCCCTTAGGCCATGCACATGAGGGGCTTTTATACTCCCTCAAAGTAGTTTCAACCAGTTGGAAACAGTTGGCCACGTGCTGGGGTGGTTGAACTACCAGAGTAACCATCAACCCAGCCCGAAAATAGGGAATTTTAATATATTTTTTAATGGTTTTAATGGCATACGCGGAAAAGTACATGTGGACTCACGTATACACGCAGAAAAGTCTAGGCATACCCGCGTATGGGAATTTTAACACTGTTTTTTAGTGAATTTTGTTCAAGTCTGTGGGAATGGGTGCCCAAAGCCATAAAGACAATCATGAATCACCAGAGGGTGAAAAATGATGCTATAACAATTCTGAACTCATCCAGCCTTGCATTTAAATATTTTAGCCTTGAACGGTACAAATATCACTAATATACTTCTTTTGGAAGGTATTTTCCTTTGATGTTCTTGTCATGCCATACCTTCCTTGTGACTGAATCATTGTGAGCATGCTTGCATACAAACTCATCCAATCCATTTAGTTGCAACAAAATCTCTTTTTGGACATTTGATAGATCTATTTTTAATTCAGATGCCATTCTTAAATTATTGAATTCAAGCTCAATAGAAAGTAGAGCTTTCTTACCATAGACTAGTTCATAAGGAGTGAATCATGTTGTTGTCTTCCAAGTAGTGTTGTTGGCCCAAGTAGCTTCTACCAATCTATCTGCCCAATCTTTTCTACTTCTGCTCACAACCTTGGTGAGGATGCTTTCTAAAGCTATGTTAGTTACTTCTACTTGGCCATTCACCTAAGGATGATAGGTAGTAGAAGTTTTATGCTTAATATTTTGCTTCCTCAAAATATTCTCAATGAAGTGAGAGATGAATTGTGCTCCCTGATCAGTGACTGTTTCTCCACGGTATCCAAATTTGTACAACACATTCTCCCTCATAAATTATGTTACTTTGTCCTCGGTTGCTACCTTCACTGCTTTCAATTCAGCCCACTTTGTCCGGTAATCAATGCAAACTATGATATACTTCTTTTGTCCAGATGGTGGATCGACAGGTCCAACTAAGTCCATGCCCCACTTATCAAATGGCTCAAGAGCCACCTGGGGGTGTAAAGGCATTTCATCCCTTTGTGTGGGTTTCCTCGTCCTTTGGCACTGGTCACACCTATTGGTGTATCTTCTGGAATCTCGGTGAAGGATAGGCCAATAGTATCCTACCTGCAAAACTTTGTAAGCAGTTCTCTTTGTAGCAAATTGGCCTCCACATGGTCTATCATGACATTCAAAGAGGATATCAAAAACTTCTTCCTCCCTCACACATATCCTTAGGATTTGATCAAGGCCTAGCTTGAAAATATTTCCCCAAATCCATGTGAAAGGGGAGCTTTTTTTTATGATTATGCTCCTCTCCCTGAATGAAATATTAAGAGGGATTTTTCCAGCAACCAAGTAGTTGGATATATCATAAAACCGTGGTGAGAGTGTTGATATGGCAAAGAGGTGTTCAGCTGGCAACTGTTCATCCACCATTCCTTCTTCACCTATAGGGAGAATTAACCTGGAAAAAAAATCTGCAACAACATTTTCCTTTCCAAGTTTATCAACAATAGTCAAATCCAATTGTTGCAAAAGTAACAACCATCTAATTATCCTATCATTTGCATCTGGTTTTTTCATTAAATACTTGATAGCTGCATGGTCAGTGTGGACAAAGTTTTGATATCCAGTGACATAATGCCTGAATTTTTTCAATGCATGGACAATGGCTAACATCTCCTTTTCAGTAACAGTATAATTCAGCTCGGCCTTTGACAAATTCTTGTTGATGAAATAAATGGCATAAGGGATTTTTTCCTCTAATTTTCCTAATGTTTCCCCTACAGCTTTGTCAGATGCATCGATGTGGATGTGGAAAGGCAGAGTCCAATTTAGACCTCAGAGGATGGGGGGAGTAGTCAATTGTTTCTTAATGAGCTCCAAAGCCTCTTGAAAAGCACCCAACCGAATAAACTCAGAATATTTGTCCAATATCCCAAATAATAGCGAAGCCATCTTGCTGAAATCTTTGATGAACCTTCTATAGTAACCAGCTAAGCCTACTAAACCCCTGACATATTTCTACTTTTGAGGAGCCGGTATCCTTTTTATGATAGTGATTTGGTTTAGGTCTACCTGTATTCCTGATTGGGATATGGAGTGTCCTAATACAACCCCTACTTTCTTTAGGAATTCACACTTTTCTAGGCTCAAGGAAAGATGCATCTCAATGCACCTTCTTAGTACTTTACCCAAATTGGAGAGAGCTTCCTAGAAGTAATCCCCATATGGTGTGAAATTATCCATGTAAATTTTGACAGATTCATGGACTTACTTAGAAAATATGCTCAGGACAGCCCTTTGGAAGGTGGCTGGGGCATTGAATAACCCAAAGGGTAGGAATCTATAAGAAAAAGTACCCTAAGGGCAGGTAAAATTAGTCTTATCCTGGTCTTCAGGGCTGATTTGAATCTGATTGTACCCACTAAACCCATCTAAGAAGGAAAATAACTTCTTCCCTACAAGGCCATCCAAGATTTGGTCTATAAAGGGAAAAGGGAAATGGTCTTTCTTGGTGGCTTTGGTAAGTTCTCAATAATCAACACAAATTCACCACTTCCCATCCTTCTTTGGGACTGGGACAAGAGGGGATACCCACTCACTGTCAGATATATGATATATGAACCCTGCATTCAATAGTTTCTGCAACTCTTCTTTGACTATGTACATCAGATTCGGGTTCATCCTTCTTTGGGGTTGTCTCACTGTAATCTCCCAAAATAGGGCTTTCCTGCAGCAAATATAATATCTAAGGATATTCTAAAGTTAGGGATTTAGAAAATCTTGGACATAAAAATGTATATCAGTTCATAAGATGTATAAGGAACATTTAACCATCCAATGGATGATTAGTAGCAGAAATTTGCCTCACTATTCTCTCCCAGAATGAGGAAATGCAGCATTCTGGACCATAAAAACATCACTTTCAGAGAATAATGCAATAAATATGGTAAATGGCACTTGTATCCCGTTTTTTGTACATTATACAACTTCCATATCAAATTTGAAATTAAACAAATGATTCTAGCTAAGTTAAACAGATCTCACTAGCTAGAGATAGCTCAAAAACACCTCGATCCCATGACTTTTCAACTGAAGAATTTCTGAAGACTATGAGAGCATAATTCCCATGAGGGCTTCTATAGAAAATGATGAAATAATATTTATAAAGGTTTATATTAATCATGTAGCAAAGAAATGGAGGTTTAACCTCTTTTACATCAGAAACAAGACACCCAACAAGAGCTTTCGGCATTATACATGTATGAAAAGAAGTACTGCAGAAAATAACGTAGTTTTATGCAACTCTGTATTGATCATGGATGAATATGACATAAAATATCTAAATAATATAGAAAATGGCCCTAGGCCCTCTTTATTAGATCTTCTGGAGGGAAATAAACACCTCCTCCTCAAAGACTAGCACAAAATCTAAGTGTGCAACCCTGCTATTGCTGCCCCTACATAAATGACGTAGTTTCTGAAGGGAAATGCACTGTATATGAATGTGAATGATTTTACCTAAGCCAAATGATGAAATGGAAGGTCATAGCCTTCCCTTTGATCCCTTAAGCAAGCTGATCCAAAGAAAGGATGGAATTCCCGCCTGAGAATTCCTTGCACTAAGTAGTGCTGTAACTACAGCTAAATAGCTGAAGCATGCAAGTAGTCAAAATACCAAATATAGCTGAATACTAAATTATATCCTTGATTCTATTCCCTCCCTTTTATATTTGGTGAGCTTCCTCCTTCAAAACTGTGTTGTCCTTGTTGGCTTCCCTCCTCTTCTAGCAGCGCTGCTGACTTGGTCAACTAGAACTAGTGCACCTGTAATGCCTCTTTTCACATTGAGGGGTCTTTAATCCAGCTCTTCTTATGTGTGTCTGGCTAATCTTTTTTAATATTGAGATAATTTACTTGGGTGATTTCTTCCTCCTTAAGAATGCATGTTGACTTAGTCAAACTTGACTATGTCCACATCTATTTTGCCCTTGTTCACACCTAAAAGTGTAAAATCCAGCTCCTAAGGTCATCCCCTTCCTTATTAAGGTGGGAATTATTCATTTTTTTACTGTTCATGGGCCTCCTTACCCATTTATTCCTCTCCTAGGTGAAAGAAGCAAAATCGAATATTCCAATTTTCTTGTATGCAAATTTTGGAATATTACAGTCCTCCCCTCCCAAATGTTGCTTGTCCTCAAGCAACTGCAAGGATAGGACTAAATAGCATCCTCTTCATCCTCATAGCAACCTCATAAGATAAAATCCTCCAAGGATCAAGGTGCTGCATCATCAGTATATCTCCAAGTTGCTCCTCCCAATTAAACAAGATAGCTTTTGGTGTACACCCCAAATAGCTATCATCATGTGACAGTGAAACATCCATGGAGGAAACAATGGGTTGTTTGAAGGTCCTATTGAGGCATGAGGGCTGATATAGATTTGGATTCATCATCCCCATTTGGAATCTCCCATCCCCAAGCTATCAGCCATACAAAATGAGTTGCCTCCCAACATGGCAACTCTTGGAAATCCTCCTCCACCTTGAGCTCCTGCAAAGAAGGTGGGCCAAAATTATGAACATGGTAGAAAAAGTGGCCTACCCCACGCTGTCTTACTCTCCACTTAAGATACGTGTAGATAATTTGTTGATCTTTGGTTGCAATAATGTTGCCCTCAAATGGAAAGAAGGAAACTAGACCTCCAAAGGTCCCTTTCCCAGCACTGTGAGTCAAGCTGGCCCAAAACATCTCATACATGATGGATAAGAAATCACCATAATATGGCATCCCATCCATCTCATGGCCCACCTCATAAATAAACAAATATTTTTCTGTAGTGTCCATGTCTCTTCCCATACTCCCCTTAGAACATGTAATGCATAAAGTGTGGGGATGCTCCTCCTCCAAGAACACATCCACCCAATGTGTTTCTCCTCCAATCATGCTCCCCATAAAGGCAAGAACAACATCAAAAAATGGGCTTATGATCAAAATCGATATGAAAGGAAGACTAAAGGTTTCATGTGGTGCTGGAAAGTACCAACAGTCTCCCAAGTGGCCCCGGTGCAGTCTCTCCCACTGCAGCTTCAGAAAATAACATGGCAAGTTGTCTCTTGACAAATGGCTAGTTGTGTAAGTCATCACATCTACTAGAAAATAGTAAATGGCTGAATATATCAACTGAGCATACAAGAAGTAACCAAAAAATTGCCCCAAATCATACAATAGATGGTTGTCTCCATCATAATAGCTGGCTGAAAATGGTTCATGGAGCCCCAAGATAAGCTTGCCCCTTTGTGGAGAAATGCACTGCAAAAGAATGGTAAGAGCATGAAAATATTGTGTTGGACAATCAACAAATGTAGAAACAGAATTATTACCATGTAATGAAAGTAAGATGATGATAGGATCCATAAATGAGTCCCCCATAGTGGTATGACATACTCCTATGAAGAGGAATATACCATATGCTGCATGAAAAACCTCCTCATTTTGCCAAGTCAAGAAGAACATACCCCAGTAATAGATGAATCCATCCACTACTCTATCAATCTCACCCCCTCCATATCCATCAAGTGCATCAAATGTGAAGTGATCCTGGGAATACTCCATTAACAAGTTCCTGCTCCAAAGTGACAACGTTGTTGGCCTATGAAAATAGGCTTCTGCCAACTCATAAGTCCATTCCTTAACATGTACAATGTCAAAGGCTCCTCCCATAATGTTATCATATCCTCCTGCTGCAACATCATGAAAAATGTGAGAGCAAATATGTCCTTGCTCTCTCTCAATCCTCCAGAGCAACAAAAGTCTTTGCCGCCTTCTCATACCTCCATCCTACAACCCATGTGGTGGAAACATAATGACCATTTCATCACAATGCATCCACACTCCTTGCTACTCCATGATGCAAGTACCCTGCCAAGTTCTTTCCTCCCACATACCCTTGGAAAAAGGATATGTCTCATGATGGCCAAACTCTCTCAAGAGTAGCCAACACAGTTTTGCCTCTTGCTGCCCAGTATCATAGATTTGCAAGTAGCTCTCTAGCTTCTTGCTCTATATCCACATCCACTTATCCACCGATGGATGCCTCCTACCATTCTCCATCTTGGTACTCCTCCAAAGAAGACTACCATCCTCCCATATTAGATTTTCCTTATTTCATTTCATGGGATGCTAAAAGAAAACTCCTTGGAGACCTCTTAGAAAAGATCTCATACCAATGAACATCTTGAATCCATAAGGATCCAAGTGAGCTGAAGGCAAAGCCTCCTCATCACTACCCCTTGACAGCGTTGTAAATCTCCTCCATGGTGTTTTGGCTGTCTCATGTCTCAATTCAAGGATTAACATAGGGGTTTGTATGAATTTGTTTGGGACAAATTTTACCTCATATTCCAAGAATTCACACCCCACCTTCCCATGTGGTGTGCAGCCCATCAGTTCCCCATTAGGATGATGTCTCAGTCCTTCTTTGATCAAACCAAGGTTCCACAACACAGTGCAATCATGCTATCCCAAATGAGGAGTGTGCAAGGGTACACAATCCTCCCTATGATTTTCTGAAACAATAGGAGATGAAAATTTAGGCAAACTTTGATGAAATTCTGAAGCATCTTGCATGGCTGTAAGGGCTTCTCCTTCCAATAGGTTGGCTCCTCCAACTAAATATGATGAGGGATGCTCCTCCATAGCTATGACAGCATTGGAACAAGTTTCCTTAAATGGAGAAGAGGACTCATCCCTCTCTGACCTTCTACTGTCAAATATTCTCACTTCTTGAAGAGTGAAATCAACAAAAGTAGATACCCTTGCTTTTTTTTCATGGCTGGACCACCAAGATCTTGCCTTGCCCTCCAAGTGTAGTGCTGAGATTTCCACAGGCTCTTTTTCCACTACTGGATGTAGTAGGAAAAATGCCTCTAGTTTCATCACCCAAGTCTTTGCTGCACACTTGAGTGACCTGTCAAATGTAGACAACATGAATCTTTTGCCTCTTATCATTCTCTCATTGCAGGGTCTTCTTTCTTCTCTCAGTTGAATAAACTAAGGAAAATCTAGGGTCTCTTGGAAAGCCCTAGGTTGGCACTTGTATTTTTCCAAATACCCACTCAGGATCTCATGTTCTAAGTGGTCTCCTTGCTCTCCACTTCCTCCATGAGAACAGGAAGTGCATGCATCTCCTTCTTCCTCCTAAAACCTTCTATAGGTCTCACTGCAGCATTCTCCTCCTTGAAACCCTCTTGGATTTTCAATGCATTTCTCTTCTTTCTCCTTAGATCTGAAAATGGATGAGAGTAATCTAATCCTCTCCATCATTTTGTTCTCATCTTCTCCTTATATTCTGACTGGATTTGAAATCCAAAGGTTGAGCCAAGATGGCAACTCTGATACCACTGTAATATCCCAAAATAGGGTTTTCCTGCAGCAACTAGAATATCTAAGGATATTATAAAGTTAGGGATTCATAAAATATTGGACATAAAAATTTATATTAGTTCATAATATGTACAAGGAACATTTAACCAGCCAATGGATGATCAGTAGTAGAAATCTGCCTCACTATTCTCTCCTAGAATGAGGAAATGTAGCATTATGGACCATAAAAAGATAAATTTCATAGAATAACGCAATAAATATGGGAAATGGAACTTGGATATCGTGTTTTATACATTATACAACTTCCATATCAAATTTGAGCTTAAAAAAATCATTCTAGCTAAGTTAAACAGATCTCCCCAGCTAGAGATAGCTCAAAAACACTCTGATCCCATGACTTTTCAACAACAAAATTTCTGAATACTATGAGAGCGTAATTCCCATGAGGGTTTCTAAGGAAAATGATGAAATAATACTGATAATAGGTTTATATTAATCATGTAGCAAATAAATGGAGGTTTAACCTCTTTTACATCAGAAACAAGACACCTGGCAAGAGCTTCCGGCATTATACATGTATGAAAAGCAGTACAGCAGAAAATAACGCATTTTTCTGCAACTCTGTATTAAGAATGGCTGAATATGACACAAAATATCTAAATAATACATAAAATTTCCCTAGGCCCTCTTTATTAGATCTGTCGGATGGAAATAAACACCTCCTCCTCAAAGACTAGCACAAAATCTAAGTGTGCAACCTTGTTGCTGTTGCCCCTGCATAAATGACGCAGTTTCTTAAGGGAACTATGAAGTATATGAATGTGACTGATTTTCCCTAATCCAAATGATTAAATGGAAGCTTAGATCCTTCCCTTTGATCCCTTAAGCAAGCTGATCTGAAGAAAGGATGGAATTCCCACCCGGGAATTCCTTGCCCTAAGCAGTGTTGTAACTACAGCTAAATAGCTGAAGCATGCAAGTAGTCAAAAGACCAAAGATAGATGAATACTGAATGATATCCTTGATTCTATGCCCTTATTTTTATCTTTGGTGAGCTTCCTCACCTTGGACCCCACACATTTTTGAGGTGACTTCTTAGTGAAGCTTCCTCCTTCAAAACTGTGTTGTCCTTGTTGGCTTCCCTCCTCTTCTAGCAGCGTTCTTGACTTGGCCAACTAGAACTAGTGCACCTGCAATGCCTCTTTTCACACTAAGGAGTCTTCAATATAGCTATTCTTATATGTGTCTAGCTGATACTTGTTCACATTGAGCTAGTTTGCTTGGGTGATTTCTTCCTCCTCAAGAATGCATGTTGACTTAGTCAAACTTGACTATGTCCACATCTATTTTTCCCTTGTTCACACCTGAAAGTGTAAAATCTAGCTCCTAAGGTGATCCCCTTCCTTATTAAGGTGGAAATTATTCATATTTTTATTGTTCATGGGCCTCCTTACCCATTTATTCCTCTCCTAGGTGAAAGCAGCAAAATCTAATATTCCAATTTTCTTGTATGCAAATTTTGGAATATTACACTCACAGGCTTGCATCCTTCTTTGATGTACATTTGATGTTTGCATACTGAAGGATGCACCCCTTTAATTTCCTTGTAATCCCAAGGAGATTCTTCAATATTTTCTTTCAAAAGCTGGCATAGCTGCTTATCTTCTTCATTCGAGAGGGTTGGGTTGATTTTCAGAGATCTGGATGGGCCAAAAAAAATAGCCTCGGTGGCTTTAGAGGTTGTCTCAGCTGAGTGCACTTCCATCCAAGTTTTCCTTTTAGAATCTTTGACTAAGGTTTAGAGAGGAGTGTTATTAGAGGACTAGTTTTGAATGGCATGGTCGATGAGTTCATCTTCATCCAGCTGCCCCCCTCTAAGAATAACAGTTATGGTACACATAGGGGCAGTGTTATATAACTCATCTTCTTCATCCTCCAACTATATAGGGAGATCATGATCAATGGAAGGCTGGGTTGGAGGATATAACACTAGATTTTTAGACAAAGGCCCATTTTTTATAGTCATTTTTCCGGTCTGACAACTAATATAAGCATATGCAGTGGCTAACCAAGGTCTCCCTACGATGAGAGGATAACCATTAAACTTGGTTTTTGGTTGCAATACTAGGAAATCTGTAGGATACTCCCAAGAGTCCATGGTAATCATAACATCCTCAACAATTCCTTCCGTAGTTACTGTGGACCAATCTGCAAGTTGCAGAACTGTTGTGATTTTCCTCCAAGTCCCTTGGAGATTAAGTTTCAACATAGTTTCCTTCATAATGATATTGATGGTAGCCTCTAGATCAATCAGAGTGTTGGGGACTATGACACCATCTATATGCACATCCGAAATTGGACTACCAGGGTCTAGGTATTTTGGAAATATCACCTTCCCTAGCATTAGGTCAGAAAATTGTCCTACCACATTGATGGTGGGGGTATCTCTCTTCCTTATCCCAGGTTTCTTGAAGCACTTTTCTTTGATGAGCCTATTATAGATAGCGAAATCCTTAATGGCCTGGAGAAGTGGTATCTTTAAACAAAAATTTTCCAATTCCCCCAGGAGTTCAGTCTCCTCTGGGGTGTGCTGACTAGGGTGGATCAAGCGCTCGATAAAAGGAGGTTGTTGGATCTGAGTGTTATCTTCTTCCTTTTCCTCCTCAACCTCTACAGGTGCAGATGGGGGATGCTTGCCTGGGAGTACTCTTCCTAACCTAATATTAACCTCCTGTATCTCCACAGCATAACTTGGATGGGATGTTTCTCCACTGGGAGCTTGTTATTTCTATCTGTTGTTTGGGTTCAGATTGGGCTGTGTAGGTATAGGTAGCCTAGGTGGAACAGCATGAGTAAGTTGAGGTTGAGGTTGGGGTGGAGGCATTAGACTAGGTAGTTAATTTTGTTGAGGCCTCCACCCTTGGGATGGATTGTTCCAATTATGTTTTTGTAGAACACACTGCTGAAATGGTTGGTTTACTGGCTAAGGATGATATGAAGGGTTGGAAGGTTAAGTAGGAGGTGTAAACCAGGATGGAGGAGTGGGGGTGTACCAAGGTTGCATGGGTTCACTGTGATTGTTGTAATAGTAAGAGTAAGTTGCACCTTGCATACCTTGTTGATATGGCCAAGGGCCTTGAGGCCTTCTCTAGTTGATGAAAAAAAATTTCTCTGGCATTGTTTCCCCACCTTGATATACAAATTTAAGTCCAAGTAAGGAGGGACACTTGTCCATGGCATGATTCTCTTCACAAACTAAGAAAACCTCTATGAAATTCAGTGGACATTCATTTCTTGGGTGCTTCCTGGTACATCTAGAACATAATATGGCTAGGGCTCTCTATGCTTCCTCTTGCTTCCTTTTGACCTGCATTGTGTCCATTTGCAAAGAAAAGGTGTGCAAAATGCCACTCTTGAAGTCCTCTAACATGTTTCCAATCTCATGTTTTATGAAGGTGAAAGAGGAAGGGGTATTAGATGTACTTTGGCTAGCTCTGCCCTTCTTCCTAAATTCCCTAGAATAGTTCCGGAAGACAGATTTGACTATTTCATAGGGTTTTTGATATATATCCCCTCCTGATAACATATTCAAGGTTTCTATAATCTCTTCATTCATCCCTCAAAGAAGTACAAGTTTAAGTGATTCAGGATCAAGAGTACAGTTAGCTCTCTTATAGTTCAATTGAAACCTCTCTTCATAATCCTCTAGGGATTCATCAGGACCTAGAGTCATCCTAAATATCTCATCCTTAGTTTCCTTGGACCTATAGTAGTCTTTGTACTTTCTGCTGAAGGTATCTTCCATCTGTGCCAAGGTAGTGATGTTATACCCAGGCATACCCATGAACCAGTGCAAGGCTTCATCCTTAAGGGTGGATGGGAATATCTTCAACTTCTGATCATCAGAGGTGTAGTCATAAGTCCTACAAAAAACAACAAATTCAAACATGAATGTGTTAGGGCCCTCAAAGGTAAGTCCATGGAAATGTGGAAGGTCTGAGGGGATAATTTTTTTCATCTTATTTTCCCCATCTACCTCTCTTATGGGAAAGGCTCTCTCGATCCCAACCATGGTTAAGATAGGTGAAGTAGGTCCCTTAGTTGAAACAAGGTCTTCTTCTTCTTCCCCAATATGATCCTCAAAATATTCAGAAGGCTCTCCTAGAGGGGGTTCAATCTCACTGCCACTAAAGAAGAGTGAAGGGCGGCTAGGAAGTGATGTGGGAGTTTTAGGTAAGATTTATCTTTGGGTATTCCTAGTCCTATAAGGCATGAAAATTTGATATTTTTGTATTGTTTCAATATTTATGAAATGACATGAAAGGAAATGAAAGAAAAAAAGAATGCTAAAACAAAATCAAAACATCTACTATACACCTCCCCGGCAATGGTGCCAAAACGTGGTGAGCCCTAGTAGTGCACCAAGGGCGCTGCAACTCCCAGGGGATTCCCTACTTTACTTTATCAACCCGGGTTTCATACAAACTTTGAGGTGACAGTGCTATATACACAGCAGATGCATTATGTTCATGTCATCCTCTTATGATTTACAAAAGGGTGCCATTTCTTAAATTATGAGAATAATTGGAAAGTAAATTGCTAGAAGGAAATGACAGAAAGGAAACTGAACTAAATTATTGGAAAGAAATGACAAGAATGAAGCTAATTGAATTTGCAGAAAGAAAATAGCAGAAAGGAAACCCTTTCTAAACCACACTTGACTTGGCCAAACGGCTAAATGCACTCTACTTATCCTATGATCTATCTACCATTCTCTTATCCATGAAACTAAACTATCCATGTCTTAATTCTAACTAAAAAGAGTTAATTTGCAGCTTGGAGGAAGAAAAAGGGCTATAAGAGGCTAATTGGGGGATTTAACACATGAAACGAGGTTTGGAAGCAGAAAGAGGGGGTTAAACCCTTAAAACAATTTATTATAACATGAGAAATGACTTTGGAGTGCAAAGAACTCAAAAGTGTGATGGCAGAGTGCGATGGAGGACAAAAGACACGATGTGTGATGTTGCAATTGCAACTTCGCAAGTTCAAATGGATAGCCGTAAGGACTTAATGGAATAAACTAAATTGTGTGAAGTGTGAAGTGCGACGAGTGATGTGGCGGGTTGGGAATTGCAATATCGCCAGTTTAAATGGATAGTAGTAAGGACTTAACATAATGAACTAAATTGTGTGAAGTGCGATTTGCGATGCAGTAAAGGTTACGGGCTGCGATATGCGATGTGGTAAGTTCGACGGGGTGTTATTTGTGATAGGATAAGATCTGCGGGATGCGATTTACGATGGGGATGACGTGGCGATGAAAGGAGAAAGGGAAAATTTGCGGGATGCGATTTGTGATAGGATAAGAACTGTGGGATGCGATTGGCAATAGGATAAAATCTGTGGGATGCGATTTGCAATGGGGATGACGTCGCTATTAAGAGAAGAAGGGAAAATTTGCAATTTTCAATATGCGATATCGCAATATCACAATCACAAGAATGAGCGTTAAGTGTTAAGGTAAAATGTAAACAGTGCGATGTGAGATTTGTGATTTTGCAATATTGCAATAAAAAAGAATGAGTGGTGTTTGTTAAAGGTAAAAGATAAAATGTGTAAAGTGCAATTTGCGATGGCGACATGGTGGTGGGACCGACGACGGTGTTCGATTTCGCAATATCACAACCACAAAGAAAAAGTGGTAAGTGTACAAGGTAAAAGGTAAATGCTGTGATTTGTGAAGTGTGACGTACGGTGGCTGGATTCTCCAGGGGAAAAGGCAGAGGTCAGGTTTTCGGTGGTTTGGAATTGCTTTTCACGTGTTTTTCGTAAAAAGGGGTAGGCAGCCGTGAATGGGGGAAAACAAAGAAAGAAGTCTGAAGAGCTTAAGTTCATTAAAAAAAAGGCAAGTGGAGCCTTAAGGTGAGAAGGAAAGGAGGGGAATGGAGGCATAAGAGTAATGCTCAGAAGTGAAGCACACCTATGGATTCATGCATGATGAAACAAGGAAAGAGAGGCTTGGACTTAGCAATAAAATTTCTTCCAAAAACTTCAAACAGAAAGAAATTTTGTCCTAAGGGAAGGTCTACCCTGCTCAAACTCTATTGGCAGAGATGAGAGGGGGAGACTTGACCACATTTTTTGAAGTTTTCCCTCTATTTTACTACACATAAGCAATTAATACTACAACAGCACAAAATATAAACATTAAAGAAACTTATCATAATTAGATCTAACTTAAATGGTAGAAGAAAAACTAGCTAAATGACATAAATAAAAAGATAGTAACAGAAGAGAAGCTGAGGCACATGGATGGGGCCCTAACCCATGAGCCTAGCCCTCTTAAACTTAAATCAGTCGAATGAAACCAGTCTACTCATTTCACAAATAATAACTACATACATCTCTGAAAGTTTGATCCCTGAATAAAACAAAAAACTCAATAGCTCAAAACAATAGTTTTGAATGGAATCGAGACTAGAATAGACTAACTCTTCCTAGCTCTAGCTCTACTCTATTTATTCTACAGGGTAGCTACCAACAGCACCCTATAAAATGGTGGTTGAGTCTACTTGACTCCCAGTGAACAAGGATTGGGTGCACTCCTCTTTGAGTTGCTTGGTTGCCTTTGGAATTCGAATTACTGGAGAGAATCCTGGGGGATCCTTTGGCTGCTTTTGGAATTCGAATTAGAGAGAATATTTGGGATCCTTCGGCTACCTTTGAAGGTGGACAATATTCCTATAATTCCTCTTTGTTGTTCCCTCCAAGTATTTTTGATAAATGTTACACCATTTTTTGGTCATCTAACCTATTATCATTAGGTGGACCCAAGTACACCATGTAAGACCAATTTTACCCTAAGTAAAATTGCCTTCACTATGTTAAATAACTTAATAAACCACATTTATTAGGTTGTTTATGGTCCAAACAGGAAACCCCAAAAAGAAATATTAAACAAACCTATATTTGTTTGATTTTCCTCATGGAATAATTAATTAAACCATAATTTAATTATTATTCCCAGTCATGTTTAACCCAAAAACAAAGAAATTAATTAAATAAACCTTTATTTATCTTATTATTTTCTAGGAATAATTATTTAAATCTTATTTAGATAATATTCCTTGTTAAATATGACCAAATCACCCACAAATAATTAAATAAATAATTATTTATTTAATTATCTTCCAACCACTTCCTTAAAAAGATAAATAAATCATTTATTTATTTATTTTTAACTAATTAAGGGATTTGACCCAAGTCAAATACCTTTTCCCTCCAACAAATATAATAAAATATTCCATAAAAAGTGGATCTAGATCTGGTTAACCCATGCGCCAAGATCTAGAATGACCCAATATTTTGTTATAAATAGGAGGGTTTTTCCTACCATTCTTCACCTTTTGTTGCCTATTAGATCACTCTGGATCTATACACTTGGTCACATTTTTCCATCATTTGATGTGTGAGCTCCCATTGAGCTCTATTCTTTGCATTGGGTTTTCTACACCAACAAGAGAGAGAAATCTTAGATCTGAAGTGCTGAGGACTTCCAAGAACCCATCCCACCGAGGAGAATTGGATACGCCTTCTTGTTTTCCTCCCAGGTGCCCGATTAATATAAAAATTCTTTCAAAAATTGTTCTTGTCTTGTCTATTGGTATATGGAGCAAACCCTTGTTTTTTTTGCTTAATGTCTTTCCATGCATAGATCTGGTTTTTGCAGCTCTTTTATGTTCAACTAACCGCAGATCTGAAGATATTGGCAGCCACTTTTGTTGTTAGGGCTATTAGTTATGCGTAGCTAAAGTGGTCCTTTTTCGTACACTTCAACAAAGGATTCATACTAACAATAAAATCCTTATAAAAATGATTAATAATTCTTGATTGTCTGCACTCAACCTTATATTAGGCACTCAGAGTATGTTAGCCTAAATCACCACCTATGCTAGCACCATAAAACCAAATAATAATAAAAATTCAAGAAAATTGTATCTAAGAAGGAAAAAAGGTGACTATTAACCCATCCAAATATGTGTGATGATGGATCTCATTAGTAGCCAACCCTCAAAGAATATCGGTCCTTGACTACTCTTATCTTGAATGCCCTATCACATTCTCAAAGAGTATCGAATGCCACAGGTTACCCAATTCTCCATTATGTCTTCCAGGTGAAGACCAGAATTTTGTTTCCATCCATTCTCTCCACACAGCCTTCACTAAGACTTACATTTGTTAGTTCTGGTCTAGTGCGTTACACATGTATTATATAATAATATACGTCACTCCCTCTTAACTCGATAAGAACATACTTCAAGTTTCTTCCAAGCAAGAAACTTATCAGCAGGATCCCTTTCAACTAGAGACCTACAACAAAAATGGTGAGACACCTAGCTGCTCATGAAGAATTCCTCCCCTAGATGTCATTGATTTTGGTATTAAGAAATATTAAAATTTTGGCTTCATAGGGCACAGTTCATCCATCACTTTCATCCACGATTCATGTCAACTATCAGAAAGTGATTCATCAGTATTCGTCATCTGTTCCACCTTTATGTCATGATGCTTTGCTTCAAACCATCTCTTACAGATCTTACATCCTTCTACATGATTGGAAGCCCTGCATAAAATTAGCCAGATAAACATATACCTAAGAACTTTTAAATCAAAAGTTTCCTTTGTGATGATATTTCACCATGACATCTTCCTGTAGGCATCAACATCCTCTATTCATATTGACACATCTTCTAAAGATATGTCTTGTCAAGGGTCTTCTTGTTTACCATACTTGTATTAGATTCCACATATCTTCCCAGTAGATCTCCTAGCCACATCTTCTTGGCTTCCGGATGATAACCACATTTTTACATGGTTGCACTTCATGATCTCTTAAATTATTTCTACACACAGCTTCATACCCAGGAACTTCCAATATCCAATTCCTTGTTTGTATACAACTATCTCATATTCCATATGAGGACATATTTAATTTCACCTTTTAGTGGAAACTTGTGCATCGTAAGAGATCCTCCTCCATAGGTCATACTTCTAAAGATAGAATTCCATTACCTGCAACCATATGACATGACTTCACAACGTCCAGTGTCAGCATATAAATATATGTACCTCATACCTTTTCCCTTTGAGTCATCCTATAGCAATTTTACTAGAATGAAGAACTTCATTCTCTTGACCTGCTTCATCAATATGTCATCATATCCTAATCCTAGAATTCTATAGCATATAATTCTCGATTAAACCTTTATGCTTTCTTTCTAACCAGTGAATCCATAGAGAAATCCATTAGAAAATGTTAGCACCTGTTTCCATATTGATTATTGAATGATGACCCTTGATCTTGATGACTGCAGTATGCCTTCCATAAATTTTGTTTATTAGTGAGGTTTCCAGGAGCTCCTTCTTCAAGTTCTCCTCCCATAATTCTATCATGATGATTTTAATATAAATTTCTTCCTATCATACTATTTTACAACCAACAGAAATCACTTAAAGAGAAACATGATCTCAGTCATAATAAATATATTTAGTTTCTCTTTCTTAGATTTCTTTGTATCAGGTTCTTCCCTTATATCTATGTAATGAGCTTCTTCCTTTTTCCTATTTTCCTTTCCAAATTTAGGACAATCCCTTTTATAATTCCCAAGTTCATTACATCCAAAGCATCATAATTTTCTTCTTTTATTTCGAGGACCAAATTTTCTGAATCTTTCTTTCTTCTGGACATGGTCGTAAAGTCTTGATTCCCTTCACTTGATCCTGTATCAGCTTTGGATTTCAATCTTGTTTCCTCTATTTTACATAGGGACCATAGATCATGGAATGGTGTTGCTTCTTTCTTCCCGTATAAGCTTGAAGCCTTCAAGTGAAGTTTCCCCATTCTTTTGGTAGAGCATTCAGCACCATTGTAGTCATCTCACTATCAGACATTACTTCTCCCAATTCCTGTAATTGGTTTCTTATTTCAGAAATCCTCATAAAGTATGAAGTGATTCCTTCCTCTCTTGAAAATTTCATTTTGTATAGTTCTTGTCTCAGAGAGATTTCTTCTCCTACAGTACTCACAGAGAATAGCTCCACCAGTTTCTCATATATTTCTTTTGCAGTTTTTAGTTTTTATACATAGGGTATGAGTGAGTCCATAATGGATTCTATGAGAATCCTTTGGGCTCTGATTTCTCCTTTCATGTACTTGGAATGAGCTGGAGCATCTTATTTTGAGGGTTGAATTTTATAACCTTCGATGTAGTCCATAACTTCACCTTCAATTAGATTCAAATATGTCCTCTTCTTCCATGCACTAGATTTTGATGACCCAACCAAATTGTTACTTTATTTTCAATAAGTCATTTTGACAGATTTAGACAAGATCATAGATACTTACTTGATTAGGATGACTTCCTCCTTCTAGCAGCTCCTTTGATGATGATGAAGATAAGAACTCCTTCTTATATTGAGTTCTCCAATGTAGGTGTTCTTGAATCCTTGATGATAAATGATGTCTTCCACAAAGATGATGTCTCTTCCAACGATGTCTTGAATATAAATCTTTGATGGAAAAGATTATCTTCTTGATTAGCGGATCTTTTGAATAATATTTCTTGAAAACTGATCTGACCTTTTAACCCAAACTTTGATCTTTGCTTCCTTGAGTGTCTTCTTGTCAAGTAGCCCTTGTGTTCAACACCTTAGCTCTAATACCATGTTGAGAATTTGGTAGGGTGGTGATTAATTTAATTCTCTTCTTGATAATAATTGTGAGCTTGCACTTTATACTTATGCCTTCACTTCTTATCTTATAATGCCTTTCATCAAGTCAATTACCACAAAACACAAGAGACACAAAATTAGGCTCTTCGAGCCAGGGCCAAAACCTCTCCCCCTTGGAGAGGAAAACTCGCAAGAAATTCTGCTAATAGGATTTCAGTTGACAAGTACCATGATGATGACATAAAACTTGACCTATGTATGCCTCTAATACATTTTTGCTGCTTCTTCAATGACTCCTTAAGCTTATCATTCTTTCTTGCACCTTCCTGCACTGATTAGCACTGTTCAGCACCAGCCTTAGAGAACTCGGTCTCTAGCCCTCCTTTACTTTGAATCCTTATTCTTATATGTCTTTATGCCCAAAAAAGAGATACGAATTACTACACCTTAGATCCTTCCTTCAATATATGTATCCTCCCTTTTCTTGTTTTATTCTCCAATCCAAAGCTCGTACCCAACTCAGACTT
Source organism: Pinus albicaulis (assembly GCA_034641835.2). Taxonomy (NCBI): domain Eukaryota; kingdom Viridiplantae; phylum Streptophyta; class Pinopsida; order Pinales; family Pinaceae; genus Pinus; species Pinus albicaulis. Next base: position 949,804,511 of record CM076580.1, on the reverse strand, counting down.
GTCTTCCGCATTAGATGTTGTTCCTTACTTCGGACTAGCCACAATCCTTGCTACACATTAATCACGGACTTTGTCTCGCATTTATTGCAGGTATATATCATCGAACTGACCTCAGACTTGTCCGCATTCTTCTACTGTCTTATTCAGCACCTTAATCCGCACCTTAACACTATTGAATGCAGCCCTTATCTGCACTTGTCTTCTTCTCTTCCGCAGTCCCAACTTCACACTTTCTTCAAACTTCTTCATGGTATTATATCACAGAGACATGCACAAATATATTAAACAATGAACCATAGTCTCTCCTTATATATACATGATAGGTATTATTTATTGAGATGACATGAAGGGATACTTGTGAGCTGACTTGTGTAGGAGTATTGAGGCCGACTTGTTTATTATCTTCAACGTTGAACTTAAGCCGCATCTTGAGCTATGATCTGAAGGTTTATGAGACAAGGTTGGAGGCATACAAGAGTGATTTTGAATCATCATAAACATGGCTCTTTAATACATTTATAACCAAAATGGAAATTCCCTAAAGCACATTAAGAAGAAGTCCTTATACCTAAAATAAAGCCTTGCTCATGAAACCCATGAGGCAAGCATACCAAAAATATATTTTATTATCTTTGTCTTCTTTATAAATTCATAAATACATAGCCAATATGAACACCAATCCTAGTTACACTTTCAAACATGATAGGCCTGTGGGTATAAAGTACCCTACTACTGTAGGGCAAACTCTATTAACAATCCTTCAATCCTATCCCAAGTTGTTCTTAATGGGGCATGCTAGGATATTTAAACACTTAGGATTTAGTTAAGTTCAACTTGGTTTAATGTGTGTGTTATATAAATGTGTGTTTCTTTATTGTGCATTATTTCATTGTAATATGATGGCCACAATATTTTCTAGAGATAAAGTGATATGATGGCTTATATTATCCTTGATAATAACAACTATAGATTTGTGGCTTAACAATGGATTGGTCCATGATATTTATTCATAAAGCATGGAGGGTCACGACTAATGATTGAATGTGAGTAATCCCTTATGTAAACTAATTTCTTTTGCATTAATAATTTCCTCAATTGTTCATGTTGGTTGGTCATGGACTGTTTGCCTTTTAGAGGGTTATAACCACATAAAATAACTAGTGTTGTGAACTTTGATCTAGTTGTGTGAGTGGTTATTGAAGGTGTTCGTCCTCTATGGAATACCCTATTTACTTGAAAAATTGGCACTCCAATGTGTTTCTCCTTCTAGGTTAAAAAATATATATTTTTTCGAAATTTTTCATCAAAGGAAAATATCCTAGAAGGAACCTTTCCAATAATTTTTTTCTCATTCCACACATTGATCATTTTTAACAGAAAGAAATTTTTTTGGTGGAATGGTTAAGATTTTTACTTGATCCTTACTATAAATAGTGATGGATAAGTTATTATGACGTAGATAAACATGATGTCGATTACATCTATGTGGGATAAACTGAATTCTCATTGTATTCCATATTTCCATAAAAAGGGGCCCATGCATGTTTTTTGATATCACCGATAAATATTCCCAATATGAAAAGTCCTTAGCATTAGTTGAATTACTAGTTCCTGAATGGATTGGCCTACAATATTACGTACTACTTCTCTTAATTCGATCAAGTGATTATGAGTAATACCCATACCATAACATAATTGACAAATCCAAGATATACTATTTCAATTAAAGGGGGTTTGTATACATATTTTTTGTGTTTAAAAGTTTATTAATTGATTTTGAATGCCAACCCCAATATTTTTATTTCACATGGAAATGCACCTCTTATTTATATATACATCCTCTACTAACACACACCCAACTAGAATTTGTTTTTGTATAATAATTTCATTTATTTCCTTCACTTGACCTTGAATGGGACTTATGCTAACACCTTGGATAGTTGCACAATATATTTTACATATTCTGATGTGTTGAACTACTTCAGTGAGTCCAAAATTTATCATTTGTAAAATAGTATCCAAAGCTATTTTACAAGCCCCATAATAGGAAATAATCACTACAAGGAAAAGACCCTCTAGTAGAGGTTATAACAGAGGTTTTAGTGTTATAAAATTGGCCAAATTTGTCAAAAAAACATTTGCTAGAAGAGCTTCTAACAGAATTTCAACCAACTAAAACAAATTGGGCGGTCGAAGGTTATTATGGATGTTTTTCTCATCGGTGTGCTAATCAAGTGTCAACACATTGGTGCGTTTTAGAGTGAACGCATCGGTATTGCAAACCTACCAAGCACCGTGATGAAAAAAAATATAGGATGCCTCGGGGTGTTTAGCAATGTCCCGATGTGTGTCAACCAGGCAGTCACCCCAGGGCGGTCGAAGGTGCATGCACTGGGCTGTTAAGGTCTAAAACCATATCGAGCACACTGTAGGTGATACAATGCACCTGGTCGTTCTAATTGGTATTGGGATTTGTGTAGTGCCCATAGGTCATATCAATGCACTGGTGCATGGTATTATACAAACACACTGGCACACAATATCACAAAAATGCACTGATCATTGTAATTGGTATTGGTATTGGTGTAGTGCCCATAGTTCGTAGAGACGCACTAGTGAGCAGTCTCACATAAACGCACTAGTGTGCAGTATCACACAAACACAGCGAGAGTTATAATTGGTATTGGTATTTGTGTGGTGCCCATAGGATAGAGAAACACATCGGTGTGCATTATAATATAAATGCACCGATGCACAGTAACTGACACGCATCGATGTTCATTTTGTATTTTTTAGAAACATTGACCTGTGATAGTGAAACTAGTGTGATTTTTTAAAATTCATTATTCATCAAAAGTCGACACATATATTATAACAGTATCCATATCAAATAAATTTTTATTAGTGCATTTGAATGTGATGTTTGGATTAATTTGTTATATCATATCATAATTATTGTGATTTTTTAAAATTCATTATTCATCAAAAGATGACACATATCTTATAACAATATTCGTATCAATTAAATTTTTATTAGTGCATTTGAATTTGATGTTTAGATTAATTTGTTATATCATATCATCAAATATCACTTCTCTTCATTATAATATTTAATCATCCATATATATTTTATTATATATATATGAATAAGACACTCTTTATCATACAAAATGGTACAGTTATTGGTATCCCTTTATCTTTCAATTAGGACACTATGTCCATTACATTAAACAAAATGTCTGATTTCACAGACAAAAATTTCAAAAAATACAATGCCTTTCTTTGATATCCAAACATAATGATCATCATTCTTCACTTTAAATGTTGTCACTTCTTGAGCTACTTCCATGACTAGGGTTATTTTGAGGAACGTTTTGTTCATGGTGTTGATTGTTTTCTTCTTCTTCACCTTCCATCTACAAACATAAAAATAAACTATAATGAGTGTATATACATTGGTGAGAATAATGAAAATTGCAATATTAAATAATACACATAAATGTAAATTGAAAAGAAATGACGTACCATAGCAACAATTGACTCATGAACTATAAAAATTCTTTCAAAACCAAATTTCATGCCATCTTTCAAGATTTCATTTGTTGGCGCAGTTCTATACTTTGTTTCCTGCAAGTTTTATACCCCATAACAAATCATATATTTAATATAAAAGAGTTTTTTGTTATATTAATTATAGACGGAGCTAAGTAAAACAAGATCGATAGATGCTTACAAATTCCACAATTAATTTCTAATATGCCAACATATAATGACAACCCATATTTAACCTAATGTCAATCAATTCGTCTGATGGTTCTTCTTTGTATGTTAACACTTGTTTGAAGACATTCAATGATGATTATTGTAAAACAACTTAAAATATACAAAAATGAAATCTAGTTAAGTTGTTATACGGAAGTAACAATTACTCACAAACTTAGATATCAACCCTTTTTTTCCTTGTCGTCCTGTTTTATGTGCTGAATGGGTTCCATTTTCTTTTTTTTTCTGCAAGAAAATACTTGAAAATTAATATTTAATGCTAAATGTTTTATTTATTGTACCTAATCGAAAAATACAATGATTACATATTACATTCGAAGCACGTTGTTGTTGAGATGGCTTCTTGTATGATGCAATTATGTCCATTTCTTTGACCATCTCCTTGTACACCCTTTTGGACATTCCTACTAGCATATTTCTGATATCAGCTCGTTCATCCTTTGAAATTTTCATAATCTTCCTAAAAATGTAACATGAAAATAAACTATTTAATTTTTATATTGATATATGAAAAGTAAATGTAACAAAAACGATATTTATAAATGATTGCTTTCTAGTAATATATACATATAATTCTAGAAAAACATTTAAAGGAATATTACTTTTTCATTCCTTCTTTTTTGTTGTTGTACATTTTTTCTATTAAAAGTTTGGCATGTCTCATTGAAAAATTCTCTGGAAACTCATCTTGTAGTTTAGATAAAATTTGGTTCTTAGAATCATTGGATTGATTTTTGTATTGTAAGTGGAAATAACTTTTATACATTCGTTCCACTAAATCCCTCAAAGTTTTGTAAAATCCCCCCCCCCTCCTTTCATTAACTTCCAGCACCACTCTAGATGAGTTAAGGAGCAATTCATTTTCATTTGCATGTTCTATTTTTTTTCTTTTCTTAGGACAACATTCCTTTTCTGAGTTGTTGGTCCCTGTAGAACATTAAACATATGTGAATTAATAGATTGTTTAAAACATGTTATCTAATACTTTTAATTATATTATTAATGAAAATTAAAAAAACAAACTCATATTGAATCGATAGTGTTTTTTTCATTCACGCGATTCATCATTTTGTCATTTTTCCATCAAGCTTTTACGCTCTTTTGGTCCTAGATCAGAAATAATCTTATCGAGCTTCATCATTTTATGGCTCTGCATGATACACAGTAAAGAATACATATTAGTTAAACTTACATATAGTTCAAAAATAATAATTTTTGTAAAAAATTTATAAAGAACTTTCCTTTTCTTCTTTTCTTGATGTGCTATCAGTATTTTTGTTACTTGATATTTTGTCAGCCATTTCTTTATCAATATGAAACCTGTACCATACCATTCATTAATATATTTTATAAATAAATCATAAAATTTTCTGGTAAAAAAAAAGGCAAGAAACCGGTGAACCTTTAATGATGTATGCACCAACGTCGGTGCAACATGTTCTTATAAACGCACCGTCAAAATAGTAGAAACACCATACGATGCTCTATTTCAACAAGGAGCACCAGTGCGTTATATTTTAACTAGTGCACCGATTAACACAGACAAATTAATAAAAATCCTCTAGTGTTAGTTTTTTTAGCATATGATATCGTGGAGGGGGCGATGCGACATATTCTTATAAACGCACCATGAAAACAAGGGACCACCGTATGGTGCTCTCTGCCAACAAGGAGACCCGATGCGTTATATGTTAAACAGTGCACTGACTGACATAGATATAAAATCAAAATTTATTTTTTTCAAACAGTATGTGTGCGGTGCACTATAATGAAATAACGCACCAGTCCCCTATTTTACATATGGTGCATGGATTAAAAAAATATATGTTTTTAAATTTTTTTATTGAACAATACGTGCGTGGTGCCCTGTGATAAAACAACGCACCGGTGCACTAGTTTACATAGGGCACATTGATTAATTTTTTTTTTTTTAAGTCATGCAAGGGCCGACATGGATTAGGATCTGACTATGCAAGTCGTCCTGTCGGTTATATGTCATAGGCCTACTTATATAGCAATAAAAACCCTATAAATCTAAAATGAAAAGCCCTAATTCTGAAATCATAGAAACATGAAGAAGCAAGGGAAAAAAAAAGAAAAAGAATCAAGGGTTTAGCGTAAGAATGGATTTTTTTTTTTAATCTGAAAATGAACAGTAAATTTAAATTTTTTACTTACTGTGTAAAAAATACTGCAGAAAATATAAAAAATACAATAAAATTTAATCAGCAGATGGTTTGAATCACCTAAGGTTTGGAATTCTAATTGTCTGAATAGTTTTGTTCGAAAGTATTTCGCTGCTCCACAATGCTCTCGTGCTCTCTTTCTCCATGTATGTCTCATGCAAATCTCTCCCTGAATTATTTTGCAAAAATAATGAAATAATGAAAAGTGTTTACTATTTAAAGAATTGTTTTATGAAATCAAATTTTCAAAAATATTTTTGCCACCCATTTTTCAATTTACAGTTTTTTTTCACTTTAAAAAAAAAGTTGTGTTTTTTTTTTTTTTTTTTGCGACTATTCGACACTGGTGCGTCAATTAATAACACCGCACCGGTGTACAGTAACTAAAATGCACCAGTGCAACTATCTGTACATTAGAACTGATAACAATAAGTCCATTTTTAAGGCATCGAAATTACTTTTAGATGTGTACACCAAAATTTATTGTTTATTTTTCTCAATGCATGGAGAAAATATCATAATTATATCGAATGGAAAATTCTTCAAAATCTAGCTCGTTCTATAATATTTCTCAAAGTCCATCACGGAGTTCTCCCTATCCATCTTGAGATGTAATATTTACTTCAGGTTATATTTATATTTTCATTATCTAATTGAATTTATGTTTTTTATCCATGCCAATCAGCTTAATAAAATTTATAATGTATACAAAGTTGCAGGTTCATGCAGATTCAAAATCGAGTTCAGATGCAAAAAATATTCAAACAGCTCCAAAATGTCGGAAGCTCTTATCAGGAGCAACATACCGTAAGGCACATTTGGTAGATGAAAATGGACATCCGCTTCACCCTGCCAATTGTAACAATATTGCATCTTCTAGCCACAATCCTGGGACAATGATGGTAATAATAATTGTTTGGTATATTAATGTAATTATTTCAACATCAAACCAATTAATCATGCATTGTCGATGTGCTTACTAATTGATATCATAGATTTCGTATTAATCATATTCAAATATATTTTTTGAAATTATAAAGATTCTAGTGATGATGAGAGACCTACCTACCATCTTCCGTTGCACCCCATGATAATGTCAAATCGAGAGAAGGCTGAATTAAGAGAAAAAATTAGAGAGGAACGATACCAAGAGTGGTTGAATCAACCACCTATTCAATTCCCGCTACATCTAGATTCACCAACTAGGAATGAATACAACAATAGTAGTTCTTCACAAGCTGGAAATGGAGGCAATCAAATAGAGGTTGGTATGGATGATTATATAATGGATATGACTGCCATGGAGACAAAGTTTTTAGATGCATTCCAGAACAATGATCAGCTAGGGGATGATGCTCATATCGCTGACACCTTTTTCGAAAGCCTTAAATTTGCTTCCACCACCCCTCTCTTTGGACTTAGCGCTCAATCAAAGTCTACCCAATTGGGGAAAGTGATGTTACTGTACAACTTGAAAGAAAATTTTTTCTTGTTGAATGCATGTTTCTCAGAAATTTTGAGTAAGTTACCATAAAGTCCTCCCTTGTATTTTTAGAAATATAATCACACAATGAACATTACAAATGGTAAATTATAAACGTTAATAATTATATAAACATTAATGTACATTTAATATTTTCCATGATCACCAAATATAGTTTATTCAAAGATAAGGTTATTCTGAGCGACAATTTCTTGTCCGATAGCTACGGAGAGACAAAGAAATTGTTGAAAATGTTGGTTGTTGAGTACATATCATATCATTCATGTCCAAATGATTGTATGATATATAGAAGAGAATATGCAAACCAAGAGATATGTCTAAAATGTGGGCATGACAGGTATGATAAATAAAAAAATAAGGGTAAATCACATTGTCCTCCTTTTAAGATATTGAGGCACATGCTTATAATCCCAAGGATTAAAAGGCTCTTTCGTTGCAAATAATTAACTATGTTGCAAGGATGGAATGCCTCACACATAAATGAGTTGGGAGTTATGTGAATCCCAACAGATTCAATAGCCATGAATTATTGAGAGAATAGATGGCCCAAAAAATTCAAGGATGAAGTACGAAGTCTACGACTCAACATAGCCATGGATGGCGTCAACCCATATTCCCTCCAGAACACCAACTATTATGTTTGGCATTTATTAGTGATCAATAACAATATCCCCCCATGGTTGTCCATGAAGAATGAACATCTTATGTTGGCTCTGACAGTCCCTGGTAGAAGAGAAGTTAAGAATATGGATGTCTACTTACAACCACTAGTAGATGAATTGAAGGAATTATGGTATGGTATAAATGTATACAATGTATTAAGACCCATAAAAGCAGTGAGGAGTTTTACGTTGTATGGAATATGTGCTTACATGACACATGATTATCTGGGCTTAGGATTTTTCTCTGGTAACTTACATTTCTATTGTTTTTTTTATATACGTAACAATATTCTTTCGCATATGAGTTATTTAATTTGTTGTAATTGTTCTGATCTTCATGGTATTCTTTAACGTTCCATGCATATATATTGTATACAATAATCTCGTAGGTCTTGTAACAAAAGGGTATTTTGGATGTAAATTTTGTGGACCTTCTTTGAAAGCTAGATGGTCCAATGACCTACGAAAGCTAGTGTATAATTGCTCCAGGGTATTCCTCCCAGAAGAACACCCTTACTAAAGAGAAACATACGATTTCAATGGTAAATGAGAGAGAACCTAAAGGCCTCCAATAATGACACCAGCTAAATGGATTAGATAATATGAGAGAGTGAAGGAGAAGGATTTCATAGAAATGTTTGGTTCAAATGGGGAGCCTATGTTCGATGAACTAGAATTATTTCACACCTATGTTGAGAAATTTCCCATTGGGATGAAAAGGAAATCTATCATTTATAACCTCCCATATTGGGAGAATCTTAAGATTACCCACTTATTAGATCCCATACATATATTTTTTAAAAATCATCTTCTTTATGGAGGCACATATCATCGAAACAAAGTGACACATTGGTTGTTAGGAAAGATCTTATTACCTCAAAACCTAAAAAGAAACATTTTCCAAGATGATTAGAAAGTACAATATCAGAGGCGAGTGCTGATCCATCCAATTCATGGTATTTCAAAGAAGGTGATGTTCCATGGATTTTAAAGAAATATGATCTTTCTTTCGCAAAGGAAGTTATAATGGGTGTGAGGGTGCCATCTTCATACAGGTGTTCTCTATGGTGATGCTTCACCATGGATGACCATTTGTTGGGGTTGACATCACATGACCATTTGAATCTACTAAGAGTACGTATAATGTCAAAAGCATGATTTTATTATTTTTTATATTAATAACTTTTATCCCATGTAGGGATCATAAAAAATAACTAATTTTGTATATTATTGCATGTGTTTATAACTTTGCAGTGTCATTATCCTTTGTTCATACGTGGGTGTGTGAAACATGAATTCCCCCAAGACCTAGGATGTGCCATATATAAATTATCTCCATTTTTATGTTGGATCACATCAAAGGAGATTCATGTGGCTAGCATTCCATGGTGATGTCAAGAGATAGTTGAGATTTTTTGTATGTTTGAGAATGAACTGCCGACGAGTTTCATGGACTTGTAGGTTCATCTTATAATCCACCTAGTAGATGAGGTTGAATTATTTGGGGTGGTTTCTTGTCGTTGGATGTTATTCTTAGAGAGGTACATGAATAAATTGAAAGGTTTTTTTCGACAAAGGGAAAAACCCGAGGGGTCTATGGTAGAGGGGTACATATTGTATGAGTCTTTCTATTATGTGAGTGAGTACATCAAACAGATTGACAACAGACCAGGTGTGGTGATTTTAGATGATGAAATGGATGAAGACAAAAGAGAAGGGGAGTTACTCCAAATAAATGGAAAAAGGTGCTTGATAAAGAAGTTCAACAAGAAATTTCAACACCTACACTAGTGTGGGACCAAGAGGTCCAAGCAGAACCTACACTAGTGTGGGACCATAGGTCTTAGCAGCACCTACACTGGTGTGGGCTAAATTTGGTGCATGTCTATTTTAGTTGTCCCTTAATTAATATGGACAATAAAATGTAATATAATCTCAAAATAGCTTTTAATACGAGTGTGATAAACTCAATTAACTCATTAATTTCTAGTTGAGGGTAGTTGGTGAGGCATGTAGAGTAATTCTAGTTGTAATAAAGTTTGAAGTGGAGTGGTGCATTAGTTAATGTAGGTTGTAATCAGTTTAACTCAGTTAAGTGAGTTAAACTTAGTTTTGCTAGTTGTAAATGTTAGATACACCAATGAGAGATCAATTGAATTAAATATTATTTAATTCACAATCAATGATCTCATATGCAACTGAGGATTTACTATTATTAACTGCATGCATGTCAGTTCTAGTGGAGACCAAGTTGAGATCTAGGTGAAAGGGAAGTTGACTATCAGTTGTATGATTATTGGGTTGCACCCATGCAACCAAAAAACTATTTGAATTGCCCATGATCCTTGCATAGTCAAGGAAGGCCAAAATTCCTATTCTTTAGGGATTGCATTCCGTGTGAATTGCGCAAGAAAGGGAGGCTATTTAGAGGCTGAGAATTGGCTATGTGTTGGTTAGTTTTGTCTGGGACAGTGTGAGACAATTAGCTGAGCACAAGAGGGATCTTGTGAGAAGAGTTGTATGTAATTGTTTTATGAATCCATGCTAAATATATAATAGAATATAGTGGGGTTTTGAGCAGAAATCTTTCTCTGGGAAATTATCTGTGTTGTGGCTTGATTGATTCTTCTTTGCTTCATGTGATTGGTGATTGTGTTTTTGAATTCAACAATTGATTTGTAGAAGTGATTTACTATCTAGATTTAGTACATTGTTAGATCGGATTGAATCCATGATATACATGATTGTTGTATAATTTATACATGGTATAAGAGCACAAGAAATCACAATATTGGAGGAGGAGATGAGTTTGCGACTGAATAGAATTCAAATTTGCAAAATGACTTTCTTGGTGCTATAGATGATTCAAGATCGAAATGGATTTAAATGGCTTGAGAATGGAGTATGCACTCGAGGGCAGCTCTAAATATATTTCTTGAAAAATAAGGATGGAGGAAATACTCAAATACGATGGCTTGAAGGAATCCATTAATGACAATGATGTTCCTAAACTCGTTGTGACAGATGCTACAAATATTGATGCATGGGAAAAGAAAGTGGCAAAGGCAAGGAGGATGTTACTAGAGTATGAGACCACATTGTATCAAGTCTCCACGGTAAATCCACACCATATGCTATGTGGAAGGCTTTGAAAGATCTATTTTAGAGCAGTAGTGACCATAGGAAATTGGAACTGAAAGAGAAACTCAGGAAGATCAAGATGGAGAAAGGAAACTCCATGCCAAAATATTTAACAAAGTTTGTCCAATGTTGAGATGAGCTGGGGAGCATTGGCATTACTATCGCTGATGATTATTTGGTGAGTCTAGCTCTCCTAGGACTTCCTAAGAGCTGGCATAGTTACCAAGACTCTGTCAATGGAAAGGAAAAGCTGCGAGATTGGGAACGACTGTGGTCGGATTTGGTGCAGGAGGAGTTTAGATGGAATACCAGAGATAGATATTTATCTAAGAATGAAGATGAAGAATATTGTGATTTGGTTGCCAAGGTGAAGAAAGGGAAGGGGAAGAAATTACATTCCAAATTCGAGTCCAAATATGGCAAGAATCAAGATATGTCCAGAGTGAAGTGTTTTCACTATCACGAGCATGGGAATTGTTGTCGACAGATGTTGTCGCTCCTAGAGACAATGCAGAGTTGCTGACAGTATATATCAAAGGCTTAGACATCTTAGCATAGCAAGGAGCATATAATAAAAACTTAAAATAAACTAAAGGTTTCCCTTCAAGCATTTCTTGTAAACAAGAAAAATTGCTTAAATGGGACTAGAACTTGCTATAAACTGGCCATGTGAAAGTAATGTTAAAAGAGACAAGATGCAAAGCTCCAACACAAAATCATCGTACAATTAAGAGACAATTTATTGTAAAGAGGGCCGATTCAAGTATGCCACAAGAAATCACATCAAAAGGTATGCTAGAAAGAAACATAATAAGATATTAGTTATTCCTTGGTTCGATACCCGTACACACAAAAGAACCATATGGCTTATCAATCTAAGAATCCATACATGACAATGGCATTTAAAAGTAATTCCTCCCCAAAGCAACTAACAGAAAAAGAAAGATGGATGAAATGAACATGAAACAGTATATCATGCCTGAGCCATATTTAAAGTGCTTGACAGATCCAAGTATGGGTATCAACTAGGATAAATCCTTACCTAAAATCAGTGAGCCACTCGCATTCCAGTACATGATACAAGAAGATGGATAAAATGAAATGTTGTATTAAACACATAAAAAGAAGTTACATACTGTGAGATACCAAAGACTAGAATCCTCTAATACAGATATAACTCCTCCTCACTGAGACCCTACGGGCTCTGAGTCTTCATGCAAGAGCTTTTACAAAATGTATACAAAAAATGCCTTTCACTGCACAATTCTCTGATAAAAATCTGGGACCTTTACAATGTCACTCTTCCCGGTTTTTATAGAGGAAGAAGAGGAAAAACTCATAAAAGAAGTAGGTGGAAACAATTAATTGTTTCATTAAAACAAAATGGAGGAAACATTCACACCCATACCATTTGATGGCCATGAAATACTGAAAGTACTCTACGGTCTTCTCCATGAAGTAAATTTTGTAGGTGCGGATTTCCTCAGGGGTAAGGTATGAAGAATAAAATATGTAACACTCTGTACTTTCCTGAGAGAAAAATCTATTGAAGTAAAACCTGGAGGATATAATTTTTATGCGCTTGTACTCTTTGCCTTCTGAATGTTGGGTTGCCATTTAAAATCTTCGGCTCCAGACGTTGAATCCCTTTCTCTCTGACTGATTCTCTTTGTCGTATCATTAATAACTCCGTCCGTGGAAAATCTATATTTTAAATTGCTCTGGAGGGTTTGGTAGGCTTTTACCATGGCTTATTTAATGAAAGCCATATCACGGCAACTACCTGGGGATTTTCTTCATAAACTCTACCTCTGCAAACTGATCCTCTGATACATCTTCGATTTCTATAATGGAGGCAGAGATTAATGGCGATTTCTTGTCGCTGCAACCTGTAAAACCCACAAACATGTTAAAGAAAACCGGAAATAGGGATGATGACGTGACGTGATACATGGACATGGTTGTGTAGACTTGTCGAAGTGGTGAAATGGGGTGGGGTCAAATGGAAATGACACTGCAGACATGGCAGATCGGTGGAATGATGCAAGTTGGCAGAGGATTTTAACGTGAAACATTACAATATAACCCATGAATGGAATGTATGCAAGGTGGAGGAAAATGCAATGAGCACGTGGGGTAAGTGACGTGGAGGTGGACCAGGTCAACAACTGGGCAAAAAAATGATCTGGGCCATCCGATCTTAAAATAAGATCAACGGTTTAAACTGTGTCGGGGGTAATTGACAGTGGGCCAGGGGGTACGTTTCCTTTGCGTTAAAACCCATGCAGCTTCAGAGTGTAATGGTCGTTGGATGAGGGCCTCCAGATCTGATGGTTGACATTAATTCTGCTACGTGTCCTGGGCCGAACATTAATGTGCAAAATAGGGCGGTATTGAAATCGTACATGGGGACACACGGCCCACTCTGAATGGAATCGCTGCGATTTGAGGAAAACTGCCAGCCTTTCAAAAGCGGTGCGGGGGAAACGGGCCGGTTTTTTGCAATCAGTACAGGTGCGGGGACCATCGGGCAGGAATAGGATGTGGTACGTCGATTTATGGTTTTATCTAACGGCTGGCGAATGGACTATGAGCACGGTGTTGATCAGCGGAGACTGTTTGATCTTGTACAGATCAAGGGATGATATTTCGCCAGACGCGCATATTTGATAGCACCCCCAAGGTTTAGCATTAGGTTCCGACTCACAGTCATGTGGAGGAAATGGCCAAGCGGTTAGGGCCGAAGGGGCCGAAGGGGCCAGGCCTCAAATATTTTCAAAAGTGGGTTTTTAGCCTTATAGAATATAGTTTTGGGGGCAAAGGAAATCAACGATAGGATTTAGAATGGATTCTCAACTCAAAGAGAAAGGATCGAGGGGGCTTAAGAAATATTGTTGGTTGAACTTCAACAAGGAACTGATTATGGTCAACAGGAATTATGCCACTAAATTTCCACAAAATAAGAAGAACAAGAAGGATTCAGGATCTGTAGTGGGTGAGGCTTTGGCCTTGCAATTTGAGCTTGAATTCTCATTTATTTCATGCATGGTGTCAAGTGCATTGGGATCGGTGTGGTATTTGGATAGTGGTGCATCCTTTCATATGACGAGAGACAAGGAACTTTTCAGTAGCTTGGAAGAGAAGGACCTTCATATGCATATCGAAATGGGTGATGGCGGGTGGTACAGTGCTACCGGGATTGGTACCATTACCTTCCAGATACACTCATGTAAACCCTTTCAATTAAAATATGTAATGCATGTATGAGGCTTGAAGAAAAATTTGGTCTCAGTTGCAATGTTAGAGGATAGAGGCTATGATGTTGTTTTTAGTGAAGGAAAATATTTCTTGTGACACAAAACAATAGGACAAGCCAAGAAGATAGAGATTCGAGTTAAGAATATCTATAATCTGGATGTATATGGTTGCATTGATGGGCAAGGAGGACAAGTAGTGAGCTAGAATTAGGGTGAGTTATGGCACAAGAGATTGGGCCATCTTCACCACAGAGCCTTAAAAGTCATGCAACAGATTTTTATGGGTCCTCCCAAGGGTACAATTGCACAGTTAGACACATGTAAGGGATGTAATATGGGAAAATATGTAAAGGCCACCTTTCATGAGAAGGAAAACCGAGCTTCAGGGATACTTGAGAGAGTTCACACAGACGTGTGTGGACCATTCTCTATTGCTTCAAAAACAAAACATAAGTACTATGTGATATTTGTTGATGAATTTTCTAGGAAGTATTGGGTCTAATTCATGTAGAAGAAAGATCAGACATTATCAAAGTTTCTTAAGTTTAAAGCACTGGTGGAGAAAGACACGAGGAAGCAAGTGAAGGCTCTCAGGAGTGATAATGGTGGTGAGTACATCTCTAACGAATTCAAGAACTTCTGCAATAAAGAAGGAATTTGAAGATAAATGATAGCGCCTCATAACCCACAACAAAATGGGGTCACTAAAAGAAAGAATAGAACGATTGTGGGTGCAGTAAGAGTGATGTTGCATGATTAGGGCCTACCGATGCATCTGTGGGCGGAGGCATGCAACACAACAGTATTTGTGCAGAACCATTGTCCTCATAGGATACTTGGCATGAGTACACCAAAAGAGGCTTTCACTGGTAAGAAACCTGATGTTTCACATTTTAAGATTTTTGGCTCATCTGTTTATGTGCATGTGACCAAAGACGCCAGGAAGAAGATGGAGCCAACAGCTGATATTTGGATTTTTTTGGGGTACACTTAAACTCCCCACAACTATCGAGTGTATTTTCCAAACATCAGAATGACTATTGTGCGACGGCATATAAAAGTCTAAGAGGAGAAAGCCATGCAATTGTCCCTTGAGAGGGAGTTGGATTTGCATGCAGAGGAGGAACTCTTGGTTCCCAAGGATGAGCTTCAAGATGTGGAGTAGCCACATGCAGAGGATCATGGAGTGGAAGAAAAAACTCATGCAAAGCCATCCATCAGAAATGGTAGAAGGTGCACCACGGAAGTTGATAGATTGAAACTTGCTGCTGCAGAGAATGTAGGAGCCCCTACTTCACAGCATAGACAGAGACAGTCTCGAGATAGATTTATTGGATACATGGCTCCTATGAGAAAATTCATTTTGACTAAACCATCTTCCTTTCAGGAGGCAGTGCAACAACCAATTTGGATTGATGTAATGGTGGAGGAGTATGACTCCATTGTCAAGAACAATGCATGGGAGATTGTCCCAAGACCGGTCGGTAAAATTAGTGGTTGGATCTAGATGGGTCTACAAGGTAAAGCAAGTTGCTATTGGGAGTGTGGAGAAATACAAGGCCAGATTTGTGGCCCGGGGATTCTCACAGAATGAGGGGATTGATTATAATGAGACTTTTGCACCGGTTGCAAGGTACTCTTCCATTAGATCCATCCTTGCACTCTCAACATATATGGGGTGGCGCATTCATCAGATGGATGTGAAAAATATGTTTATCAATGGAGTTATTGAGGAAGAAGTGTACATAGAACAGCCAAAAGGTTTCGAGATCTTCAACAATGAGTCGTATGTGTGTTGACTCAAGAGAGCATTGTATGGGCTGAAGCAAGCACCTCGTGCTTGGTACACTCGGATTGACAGCTATTTCACCGGACTGGGCTTCACCAAAAGTGAAGCTGATGCAAATATGCACCAGATTATGGTTGAGGGTAAGCTATTGATTATTGTACTTTATGTTTATTATCTAATTTTGACTTGTGATGAGCAGCTGATACACTCATGCAAGGAGGATCTTACAAGGGAGTTCGAAATGAAGGACATGGGACTCCATTATTTCCTTGGTTTGGAAATATGGCAATGGGATGGT